>CM040456.1:8472139-8498458 GCA_022758105.1 Pangasianodon gigas | reverse complement strand
AAAAAAAAAACTTTGAGCTTCTTGTTTCATCTATCTATCTATCTATCTATTCATCTATTCATCTATTCAAGGTTCTTTATCTGTCACATACATATTACATACATGTGATGGATTACACTCTGTATCTGTCTATCTTTATATATTTGAAGGAATATAGGATTATAATGTACTGTGTAAAGTTATAGTGAAAATGCATCATAAATGTTAAACCGGTAGATTTTCTTAATAAATTGCCTGATTGTGATTTTAGTATTCAGTAATATTGTACTGTTTAATATATTTTAACCAGGATCTTGCAGCCTTAATTGACACTGACATATTGCACTTCAAAAGTCTCGTATCAGATTTGTGAGAGTGTAATACTAAAATGTCATTGTACTGAATCTTTGTCATCTGCTGTCAATTCCCAGGCCATTACAATCGAAGCTGAACCTCGTGCTGACGGCAGCAGGCGAACAACACGTTACGACATCGACATGACAAAATGTATCTACTGTGGTTTCTGCCAGGAGGCCTGCCCCGTGGACGCCATTGTAGAGGTGAGCTGTAGTCAGTCTACTGGTTACAGATATTTCTTTCCTGTATCCTGTTACTGACAGATCTGTTTGAATGTTGTGTATTATTGATGTGTGTATGGCACATTTAAACTTATTATACAGCATCTCAACCATGCCTCACTACTTTTTTCTTGTGTTTGTCTCTGCTTTTACTCAGGGGCCGAACTTTGAATTTTCTACAGAGACTCACGAGGAGCTTCTTTATAACAAGGAAAAGCTGCTCAATAATGGAGACAAATGGGAGGCTGAGATCGCAGCCAATATTCAGGCTGACTATCTTTACAGATAGACAGACTGTCTGGGTTCTGGCACACACACTGACTGACTGACTGACTGACTGAATGTCATCTGAGTTATCTTCATCAATAGCGATCATTGATAAATTGTTCAGAGTTTATTCCTGATTAAGGTTGAGAGGCCCAAAGGATTTCAGCACAAACACCATGGTATAATGATTGACTCTCTAATAATTAAAGATGGTGATAATACAATGATGCTTTTAGGAAACTCTATGCCCAGAAAGTCCTACCGGTTCTATCAGTCCTGAAATCTGTTCAAAAACCATGGCACTTGCGTACTGTACTTCAGTACAAAACCTCTGACTAACACACACACACACTGTACAGTTTCCTCACACACACTCTACATACATACTGTCCCAAAAGCACACCTCAGAATGGTGCAACATGTGAGACAGCCTGGAAGCCATCAATTTTGCTTAAAAATAACTCTGCCTACCCTAAACGCACAGCTCGGCAATAGTGGTGTTGCAGAAAGAACATTTGTGTTGTTGCTCTGATGTTATGACTTACAGAAAGACAGACAGGATTGTGTGTCCGTATAATAACTGTACAAAATACCTGTATTGAATAAATTAATGTTGAAAAAAGAGCCAGCAGTCTCTTCTTCCTTTACCTTCATGTGATGTGGTTGAGCAGGATTACAATATAATGGGATTTCAGTAACATACAGGTTTTAATTGGGCAGAATTAGTAAAACAGTATATTGCACCCATTCATTTTACATTTCTATATTTTGCGTGAAAACACAGTGGACTAAAATCCAAATGGCATGCCTGTCTGATCAAAATTTTACAGTTGAATTGACCACTTAACATGTTGCATTGTTAGGTTAACAGCTGTTCACCTGATTTTAAGCTGTTTAAGTAAATTTATAACTGCTCTAACAGAAGATAGAGAATACTGGATTATCCATAGTTACACAATTGCGCTAGTGTAAAGCAGTAGAGAATGAATTGGGGGCAAAGTTATTATTGTAAACAATTACATAAAATTAAAAAAATGATGAAATTTTATTAAAGAATCAAAATGAAAAATAATAGTGGCAGTATAATATAAAAATGTGCAAGATATATGTTATCAATAATCTTATACTAAATCACTATTACGAATTAAACTGAAAGTCCATGGAAATTAATACCCTCCAAATATCCTCTTTGGGAGACTGTAATGAAAAGTTTGTGCTCTAAGGCATTGAGCTTGTTGGCGCATGCGCAGTGTCTGCCTCCTCGCCATTCGTCGGTAATTGAGAGGCGTCCATGAAGAGACAGATTAAAGCGCTCCATCCAGGGTTGCCAGAATGGGCTTTTATTGAACAGATTTAATTTGGAAAAGTTCTCTTCAAATGGTCCAAGCATATAATCTGGCCCAAAAACTAAATAAATAATCACTGATAAAATCCATCATTTGGCTCATCAATCAGCTTCATCCAGTAATATGTCTATATAATTATATAAAACTTTCCATAACAAGAAAGAACTTTCAGTAATAGCCTAAACTTTTATAATTCACTATCAAGTTTAACTGCAAATAATCCATACAGTACACACATGTTGTATTGGACAATCTGTGAAGCATGTCAAAATAAGCTAATAAATAATAGAAATGAAGGCACCTATTAGATTAAAAAGTGACCTTTCGAATTTAATCATCATTTGTTTATAGAGAATTCACTTTGTTTTAAACTGCCATCTGACTGGAAGCTGAAATCCCAATCTGGCAACGCACAACTGTCACTCTAATCCTCTCTGAGAGGCTTAGAAATACTATGTGGAGAAGGCACTGGCATATTGTTTATTTATTTTTGATTTTGCCATGAAAATACATTGCCTAAAATTTAAGCAGTAAAGGTATTTGAAATTATTCAGAATATGTGGTTCCTCTTAATGATCAGTTTTCCAGTCTGACAGTAGATATTTCTTTCCCTTTTGCTTGAAACTTACATTAATTTATTTAAATTGAAAAGCCTTTGCACCAAGATGAAGGACCGACTGGCACAGCTGAAGGAGGTGAGACTTCTATTTCTATTTCTATCAGTAAAATTCTTCAGATTGAGATGTCATTAGTATTGATGCTCAGATATCTAAAGCTTACAATCTCAGAAAAAGGGGTACTAATGTGGGCATGTTCTTGTCACTGGGGTGATGGCCTCAAGGGTGCATCTTTTGTACCTATAGTGTGTATCCTTTGCCTGGAAAGGTGCATGTAGTCATGTAGTGTATTACTCTAAAAGCTAATTAAAGGTACAAGAATAGTTCTTAATGTCCAATTATGTACTTCAAGTTCAGTGCACTCTACCTTTACATTCCTATATACAAGATACATACTACAGGTAAAAATGATGTAGTACAGAGAGCGCCATTCCAGTGACAAGGAAAGGTAGAGTTTAGTGTTTTTTTCCTGAGAGTGTATAGGCAGAAAAGGTATTCACTCGACAGACCTTTATAATACAAATACTAATAAGAAACAGTCTCAATAATGCTACTGATTCACAGGTATAACTATGGGATCATGCCAGATTGGTGTGATTGTTATGAGACTAATCACGATTTTAAACCCACTCATTGTAAACCAGTCAATATGTATGGATCCCGATCAACCAATGCAATTTGTCTTCCAATTAAATTTAATTATAAATGTGACATTTGGATAAAAACCTATCCAAATGGACAAGACTGATTTATAGGCATTCTGCCAATTCCCTCCTACACAAACTACTGGGGTAGAGGGGGTGGGAAAGGATTAAGCCAAAAGAGATTAGGGGGGAAAGGCTTCTCCCATTCCTGTCCTTTACAAATGATATATGATGTGGTCACCTTCTTGCCCACAGTGCAGACTTATTTAGGCCATTGCCTTTGGTTGCTATAAAGTGGGTCCCTGGTAGTATTTTTGGTGAGTCTGTGTCTGACTGTGGGTTCTTCTGTCAGAAAACAGATCAAACACCTGATGATGTGGAGATCCAGGTGGAAAATAAAGAATTTATGGATGAGTTCTTTGCTCAGGTATGTCACTATTAACAGCGCAGACATTCTTTAAGGAGGTGTCATACTGTTATTTACTGTGTGTGTGTGTGTGTATGATTTTTATCAGATTGAAGAGATCCGCACCAGTATTGAGAAGATCGATGAGAATGTGACTGAGATAAAGCGCCTGTATTCTCTTATCCTCTCTGCACCTACCTCAGACCAAAGTAAACCTTCTTAGTCATCTCTCCCCATATCTCGTTTCAATTTTGCATCCCATTAATCATTTTAAGTCCACTCTTTTCTCCAGAACTTACTGCTGCCAATTGTCTGTATTTTACCCATTTCCTCACTTCAGGGGTTTTACTTTCTGACTCGTCTTTCTCTTTGCTCTCTCAGAGACACAAGATGACCTGGAAGCCATCACCAATGAAATCAAGAAATTAGCCAACAACGTTCGCAATAAACTCAAAAGTGGGTTTTCATTTATAAAAAGGAATATCCAAAGCCACATCATGTAACTAAATAATGCGTAATGGGTAATGGTTTAATACCATTGCAACACAAATTGGTAGAACCTGTAAGAAATTGAGGGAATGTGAGATACAAAAAATGAAAAATGTACATTTTTATTTTACTCTCTGGTCAAGTGACTTGAACATAATTATTGTTATAAAAATTTCTGTGTTAAAATGTTTTTATTGCTCAGGTGGAAAATTGAGCCAAGCATATAAAACACATTTTACTTTTTTTTTGTACTTTTTTTTTAGTATTTCATTTTAGCACCCCAGAGTTGATTATTTTCCAATTACAGGACTCCCAACATGCTTTATTCCCTTTATACCACAGTAATTTGCTATTAAAGAACAACATGTAATTTTTATCCATTTATGGTTACATTAGTTTCTGTTATCACTTATGTTATAGCAGCTATAAATGCCAAGGTGAGCATTAACACTAAAAAAAGTGATTTCCTTGTCAAAATATTATAAAATATTATAAATTTGATCTTGACTTCAGGCATCGAGCAGAGTTTGGAGTCAAGTGCAGAGGAGAGAGTTTCAGCCGATATGCGAATAAAGAAATCTCAGGTAATGTATATACATTTTTTTGGTAGATGGTTACAAGTATCTTACAAGTAAGCAGCATACTGTACATTGAAAGCATTCAGCTGAGTAATTAAGGAGGAAGGTTCTCAATGAAATGTCCAAAATGGGTTTCTGGCAATCCTGATATCTGAACTCACAACCTTTCTTGTCACTAATGCAAATGTTAAGCTACACAGATTGATTGAACGAGTCACATCCTACCTTTCTCTTTGTCTTTATAATTTCTCCCAGCACGCTGTCCTAGCAAGAAAGTTTGTGGAGGTTATGACCAGGTACAATGAAGCACAAGTAGAGTTCAGAGAGAAGAGCAAAGGGCGGATCCAGAGACAGCTAGAGATCAGTGAGTCACGCACCTGATCCCAACACACACAGTATGCACCCAATGTCACATACTACAGGGTGTCCCAAAAGTCTCCATACATAGCGGACTGTGTATGCCAGCACCACGTCAGTTGTGCCTTTGTCAGTGGATGTTCATGAACGTCCACTTCTCGATTGGTCTGCAATTTGTTAATAAGGCGACAGTGTTGTGTGTGATGTGCTTGCCATGTTTCCTATTAAAGTCTATTGCAACCTTGTGACAGCTTCCCAATACAACCGTGAGAATGATTTCAATATGTTCTTCTTTTATCAAAGGCATTCTTAGAGGTTATCTGAAAAAATATATGTAATATAAACTAAGTATGAAAAATTTTGGAAGACATTTTGCTAAAAAGTGTTAATTTCCCCCATGTATGGAGACTTTTGGGACACCCTGTATACATTAAAATACATTTCTATTAATACAAATAAGACTGTTGTGCAGTCATATAATAATTAATGATACCTAAAGAGTGTGTAACAGAAAGTGACAAGATTTCTTTCTCCAATGTAACAGCGGGTAAAACCACCACTGATGAGGAGCTGGAGGAGATGCTGGATGGTGGTAATGCTGCCGTCTTCACAGCAGGGGTGTGTGTGTTTCCGAAATGTCACAGCATCCTTCTTTTGGTTTATTTAATGTTTCAATTTACATTTTTGTATTCTTGTGCGTCCATTTGTGTTGAGCTATTAGCAGTTGATTAACAAACAAATGTCGTACATTCTTTTTGTGTGCAGATCGTGGACTCGGCCATCTCCAAGCAGGCCTTGAGTGAAATTGAAGCGAGACACAAAGACATCATGCGACTGGAGAGCAGCATTAAGGAGCTGCATGACATGTTTGTGGACATTGCCATGCTAGTGGAGAATCAGGTAAAACATCAGCAGCTCTGTATTTCTGATATCAGAACAAGCCTGGAGCTAGAACAGGGGATTTAAGTATTCACTCAGGGTTCTGTGTCCCAAAGGCAAGAACATTTTTACTTTTATGTAGTTCACTAATATTTGATCCCATATTTGATAGCTTTAGTACCATCTGTCATCAGGTTAACAAAGTAATTTGTTCTAAATATTGCTAACTGGATTTTTTTTGCCATTGACCTCTGTTTTATTGGCATTTGTGTATAGGGAAGCATAATCGACAGGATTGAAAGCAACATGGACCAGTCTGTGGGCTTCGTGGAACGAGCAGTGGCTGACACCAAAAAAGCAGCCAAGTTCCAACAGGAAGCCCGGAGGGTAAATTGGGAAACTAAATATCTCACAAGTTTATCACATCCATGCATGCAATTGAGCCATCTTTTAAATGGCAATGTTACTTTTACCAAAAAGGACAATAATAATGATATAACTCAGGGATTCAATAATATACTAAATGGCCAAAAGTTTGTGGACACCTGACCCTCACACCCATATGTGGTTCCACCCCAAACTGTTGCCACAAAATTGGAAGCACACAATTATACAGAATGTCTTTGTATACTGTAACATTACAATTTCCCTTCACTGGAACTAAAACACCCCAACATGTTCCAACATGCCAGTGCCCCTGTGCACAAAGTGAGCTCCATGAAGACATGGTTTGCCAAGGCTGGAGTGGAAGAACATGAATGGCCTGCACAGAGCCCTGACCTCAACCCCACTGAACACCTTTGGGATGAACTGAAACACTGACTGTACACCAGGCCTCCTCACCCGACATCAGTGCCTTACCTCACTAATGACCTTGTGGCTGAATGGACACAAATCCCCCACAGCCACGTTCCACAATCTAGCAAAAAGCCTTAACATAAGAGTGGAGGATATTATAAAAGGAAAAAAACAAAATCTGGAATGGGATGTTCAAAAACCACATATAGGTGTGATGGTCAGGTGTCCATATAGTTTTGGCTATATAGTGTAGTGTATGTATAATGTACTGAACATGTGTACAATAATAATTTTGGCTATTTATTGGAGACATAAAACTTTTATTCATGAACTTTTCACAGAACCCATTTTAAATCCATTATTGTCAATAAACTCTGGTTGACATTATTTATAGACTATTTGTTTTTGATTTATGGAGGTATGGATTAAACCCATTCAGTTCAAGTGACCAGTCAAACAGTCTAACACTATAGGAACTCAATAATAAATATTACAACTTTGATAAGCATGAGTTCTGATTTCCGTCAATGTAACAATATTTTTAAAAATGGAGGACCCCCTGGCTATGCTTTACACACTGACTTCTTTTGGGTATATAAATAAATGAAATTTTAATCAGCATGAGACTTCAGTCTCTGATTCTGTTATTCAGTTTTTCTGTTAAGTTTTGTTTTCTTCTTCTGAGTTTTGTCTAGCTTTTGTTTCGTTTTTTTATTTTCATTTTTTCTCTTGTTTTTGTCCCATTTATGACTCTATCCATCCTCAATCATTGACATATCTGTCTGTCTTTTGCTGTCTCACTAATCCTGCTCATCTCTCTCTCTCTCTCTCTCTCTCTCTCTCTGTTGTCACTTGCATATTATTTTGCCCCATATTGCATGCTTCACTTTTCCACTCGGGCTTCTCTCGTCACCCACAATAGAAACAGATGATGATCACATTGTGTTGCATCATTCTTGCGGTCATCATTGGCTCCCTTGTGTACAGCTGGTTGAAGTAAGAATTCTGCTGAGTAAAATATTAACATTTTAAGTATGTTGTGCTTTGATTTGGATAGAATACACATCATACACAGTCTTTACCATCTATAAGGGAGTTTGTAACTGTGTCTTTTGCTCTTGATTCTTCCCCATAACACAGGTGAAGAGGAGATGTAGTCCAAGAGCCAACTCAGAGTGGAGTCTTAGACATCAATCAAGAGATGATGCTGCAGACTCACAGGCTTTCTTTGCCTTTCCTCTCTTTCATATCTCCATTTGTCCTTGTTTTAATTTTTTTTTTTGTTATCCTAAATTTTGAACATACTTTACTTGCTCTTTGTAGGCCTACAGAACAATCTGCTATGTGTAATCCCTTTTTGTGAACAGTCAGTTTTTTTTTTTTTTTTTTTTTTTTGGTAGGTAGACCAGAATAATAGTATTTATTTTACTGAAAGCACAAATTTTGAGTTTTAACTGATGCACTTCCACTATCTGCCGGTGGAGGGCGCTTATGCTGTGTGTTTTATGAACACTCAATGGCTCTGTGCTAAAAATGAGAGCTTCCTCCTGAAATCAGGTTCACCTACCTAAAAACAATCAGTGAAGTTGAATAAATAAATAAACGAATAAATGAAAGGAATGAAAAACAAAAATTGCTTTTTTGATTTTTTTTTTTTAATTAAGCAGAAGTATTACTGGCAGTCCTAACTGGCTTAACTCTCCTGGCTTAACATTAAATATTAATTGTCTTAGATTTGGTTTAGTTTGCTGCTGTCTGGTTGCTATATGATCTAGGATGGGATGATAATATAAATGATAACTGGGTCTTAATTATAGGAATATACATTTCTGCAGGAATTAAATAAAATGCATTTATTCCAATCTGGACCTGATGAAATGTAGAATATACTCTCTGTAGACATAATTATCATGTTATGTTTTGTGGAAAACGTTAACAAATGAATCCTGGATCTGGGAAAGAAACAACAGAGCAATTGCCTATCATATCTGTAATTATTAAATACAGTTTAGTGTTCAACACACGGTTGTTTTTAACATTTCTCTATCAGAACTCATTATTTATTGTTTAAAATGAGAAGTGAACTTGGGAATAGATATCTTAGCCAATCAGCGTTGCCATTCTTATGGCGGACCAATCAGAAATCACTTCCGTGTTCTGACTCGCACCACTGGTGCTCCTGGGGTGAGACCATGCGGATGAACAAAGTACATGGCTACCTCTTATTTTTGTTTAGCCATGGAGCTCATCCTGCCTGAATGGCTTTAACAATATTATAATGTGAACTTATGTTCTTTGTGTTTTCGCTCATTTGAAGGGAGTTGTAAATTCTCCACGATAAATCGAGCCCCAAATAGCATTCACATGCGAACATGGACGGAATGGCTGCAAGCGATGGGATGTCAAGCTCCGGCAGAGCAAAGGTAGATGACTGAATGATGGCTTTATACCCTCTGGATCTAATTTTATACAATTCAAAAGTGTTTCTGAATGTTCAGCAAGTTTAGCCCTAACCACGCGATAAGCATTATGTCCCTTTTGATTGGCTATGAATGGGATATTTGCTTGAAAACCAATAGTTTCATGTTCTATTGATCGACATCACTGGTCGGTCAATGAGAGCGCAGTAATTCCTGCAGTTTGTTCGCTTAGTGGTTACTTACGCTGTCCGTTACTGTTTTGTGAATCTGAAAGATAGTATTGTATGTAAAGCGTATGGCGTAGATTGGCATCTTTTCTAACCAATTGGAACCGTTCCCAGTGTGTCGCATTGGATTGTGATTGGAGCAAATGTACTAGTGGGCGTGACTTTGTTGGAGAGGCAGCCGTGTTTTTATGATGATTTGAAAATGGCGGCGAAAGGGTTCACCAATGGAACTTTATCGTGAATGCACAGAAAGCGGAGCTGTCCAAACGACATAATTTCCCCCAGTACTGAAAAAGTTGATAAAGAAACCTCACTGTAACGTATATGTTATTAATAGAGGAGTATTTGGAGCATTTACGGTGGGGGTTTTGAGGCCAAGTTAGCGAAGTTCGTTGAAAATAACCATAACAGCGTTTCAGAAGGATAACGTTAGAACTTAAACGTTTCTAAACTGGAGCTAACGCTAGCTAGCTAAGTTAGCTTATACGGATAACGCGAGATGCGCTACTTTGATTGTTTTTACATTTTCCCCGACTTGTCATGTTTTGGCTTTTATCCTTGATAAGTGTTACTACTAACGTGTTCCTGACGCGGTATTTATTAAAACTGAAGTGAAGAAATATCACGAAAGCTATGTCGATTCTAGCGAGATAGCTAACAATTTGTTAGCTACTTTTGCCGATGCGTTCGGTGTTGGGAGCTAAGCGCGAGCTAATGCTAAAGCTAATGCTAATCCGTTTCCCACCGCACAATCGTTTTGTTTTGGTGGAGCAATGGTTCACTTCAGTGGAGGGTAGTTAGCCAGCCAGTACATTTAACACAGCTTGTTAAGTGAAGTTCCAGTAGTGTTTTTTAGTAGTATTTTAGTATCAAGCGTGTGACAAGAATGGTGCCTTACTATGGCTCATATCTAGCTGGCTAATATTGTTATTAAATAGACCAGCCGATCAGGGTTCAATTCAATAAAAACAAGTTCAGTATTTTTTTTTTAATTTTTTTTTTTAAAGCTGACTGTAACGTCTAGCCTACTAACTAACTAGCAAGTTATCCGATTGGCTGGCATTTTAAACACTTTACTAAATTCAGGTAACTTTATACGTAGTGTCATTTTAATTCTTTCTTAATTACATTGTTGGGTTGGTTGTGTTTTTACCATAGCTTAGCTAACCTTTTCTAGCTAGCAAGTAGCTCTTACTATTACTATACTATTACTGTACACGTACTATAGCTTTGACAGACGAGTATAGGGGAGATCTGGTGTCTTTCTGTGGGAATTATTTCCTCCGTGACAGACTCTGGATATGGAAGATCCAAATCCACGATACAGCAAGCGACTGGTAGGTAGATTTACTAATAACTCATCCATCTGGTATTGATATTACTGAACCAGTTACATGTGAGTCAGCCTGATTATAGCTGTTACGATATAGCAGTTCTTGTCTTGTTACACTTGTGTTTGAGAAACTAAAATATGTGCATTATTATATCAGTAAGTCAGAACTTGGTGTACTTTTGGCATATTAATATTTTTGGGTCACTTACGCAAGAATTGCATGGTTTTGTTTATTTTTGTCCTTGGATTGAAACATAGAGGCACAAAAAGTAAATGATGCTTTTTATTTTGCAGCGTAATATTGTGACTCTTTAAAGGTTTTGTCAAGCCTTCCGGATCCGAATATTTGGGCTTAGGTTTTTGACCAGCTTCCCCTTCCTGATTGTTTCAAACTGTGAGAAAATAGAAGACTAAACGATTGTAGCCTCTTTGCCTCTTCTGTCTTGTTGATTAGGTTTTGCTGATTAGGTCTTGCTGCTGATGTTGTTGTTGAAACATTGTCCATACTCACCGTTGGAATGCCAGATTTGTGCATCCTGTTGTATGCCTGATGATAAGGTTACAAAAACCTAGAAAAAGAGAAGACATGCGATTCATGTCAAGTAAGCAGAGAGCAAGTGAGATGAATGGATGATACAATGCGATACAAGCTGTAAGTGGTTTATCTCTTTTTCAAAGAGATAGCAGTGGGAATAGGAGCGACGTGATTGGTCGAGCTGACCATGTGAGCGGAGATGCAGAAGCGGAAGGGGTGAGGAGTGGGAGTGGGAGGGAGGGGACACTGCAGAGGCAAAGGATCACAAGAGGAAGACGGACCACTGGTCTCGCCACCGAAAGGAAAACGAAGAGAGAGACTGAGAGATGGAGGACAGAGAGGAGATACTTACCCTTGTAGATGGTGGTGTGTTGAGGAAGCGAGGAAGGAAGAGGAAGAGAAAGAAGGGGGACGAAGATGTGACACTGAAGGTGCGAGGTGTGTAGTGTTTCATTGCCCTCCACAAGGGCTACATTTAGGGCCACTGCAGTCTCAGGCCTCAGATACAGAATAGAAAGGATCCTAAAAGAAAGAAGGACAGACATGTAGCTGAGATGTGGCTTTGGTTTAGATGTAAAGAGCTGTTTTATCAGCCTTGCCTGCAGTGCTCCAGATTTTGCTGTTTTTGTGGCAAGTGCACTTTCTTTTCAATGTGTTTTATTTTTATTTTTGGCTATACGATCTACTAAACTCAGTTAGAGATCCATCTATGTGTTACTGACCCAATAAAACAGCCATTAACTGTTGGAAATCTAAGCAGATGCGTTTGTCCTTTTGACGTTGTCTGAGTAAGAACACAATGTTCCTGGTGCTCCATGCAGTCTGCCTTCTTCGATCTTGCTCACTGAACTGTGCAGTATAAATGGCTTTGGTTGAAGATGGACACAGGAAATGACTGTGTGTTGTAAGGACACATACAAACAGGTAACCATATTTGTATCTATCCAGACCACATAAATGTCACGAAAACTTATCTGACTTCTTAAAGAAATGTGCTTAGTCATGGGTGAACGTATTAGGCATAGTGGTATTTAGTCAGACAAAGTGTTTTATTATTGGGTCCTTGGATAAAGTGGATTTACTTGTCATCACAACAGTTTAATGTCTTTGGTTCAAGGAAATAAGCATCCACTATCCACCTGCAGTCATTGTATAAAACATTTTACTAGCAATATAGCTGCATTAACAGTAACTTCTTATTCGTGAGGATGTTGCCGAGTCATGGCAGGATTTTGTATTGATTTTCTTCTCTCTCGTCTGTGTTTGAGACAGACTGTGTGATGACGTGGCTGTAACATACTCTCCATTGGCCAATAGTGGAACATCACCATAGAGATGCTTTAGACGTGATGGCAAGGCCAAGATTGGGACAGTTTTATTATTCATTTATGGGTTGATGTGTGGATGTGGATGTGGGGGACGGAGAGAAAGAGAGGCATCAATCACCCAGTAATGTAAATGCCAAAGTAGTCAGTGTCAGTTACAGACAGTGCATCTTTTGCAAAGAGCTATTTCAGTCACTTATTTAAATATTTTATTTAAAAGGAATTATTTGGACTGTGTGGGTATATTTCTCATTTTAACACAATGTTAGTATTTCTTGCTTAGCACGAGAATAATCAGCAATTAAAATATAATCAACACCTTCAGTATTGTCCAAGTAATAAAGAAAAAATGTCTCTTAATTATAACATATTGTTTCTAAAGAATAAAACACGTTGGGGCATGCAGTTGTAGAAAAATAATTTGCTACAGGGGTGATGTGTTGTGGCCTGACACAAAGTGGAGTTTCTGTTACCATCTTGATGTGGATTATTTTCCCATAACAGCATGCCCTAAAGTGTTTTATTCCTTTTATTACATTTACAATTATTGATTTTTTTTTTTTTTTTTCTCCCTAATTTGATCATTTGCTAATTGCCACCCACCCGCCTACTCTTCTCTGTCATGTGACAGCTACGAACCACAAGTCAGACACTAGGGGTGTAAATTGTAAGTTTCATGACGATGCGATCTAATATCGATTCTTTTAGCCAGCGATTCAATATTTGCCAATACCTCAATGATAGTCACAATGCGATATCGATTCAGAGGCCTGTGATCGATATTACACAATCAGTAACATTTCTATTAATTCACACATGCAACCAAAATATATTTTGAAAAAAATTATTGAGCTTTTTTCACTATGCTACATATTTCGGTGCAAATAAGGACCTGTGATGAACTTAAACTTTGACTTTTGAAATATAAAGCTTTGACATTTTCACACTCAACAAGACAAAGCTGAAGAAAAATCTTTCCTACACCATGATGTCCAGGCATTCTGTTGTGCTTTCGACTCGTCCTACATCCATTGGCTCACGATGAGCATCATCTTTAACTTGACTGTGCAGCTTCGGTATGCAAGTTTCATTGAAGTGCTCTCTTGATTATATAGTATATTTTGGCTTGAGTACATGTATTAGCTCACAAAACCCTTTGTTTTCCATGACACTGTAGAGCCTAAGATTTTTTCAAATAAAATAAAAAATGGCAGGTGTTATATTAGTTGCTCTTTTGGAGTTATTGCCTAATTTTAGTGTAAAAAGGTTGGTGAAGGTGGGCGAGGGGGTCTCTTTCACGCTAGCAGTAGAAGTGGCGTCAATACCATGTCTCCTTTTCAGGTGTCCTGACAAGTTGGTTGTATTCCCGGAGTATTTTATCTCATGCTGGCATTCTTTACAAGTTACATGGCTTTTGACTGTCTGTCCATCTTTTCGGCGAGTCCAAAATATTTCCACATCCATGATTTGTTTCTAACTAAAGAGAAAATGTTTTTTCTTGATCGTTCATGGTGCTGTGTTGTGGCATCGGCTGACGCTTGCAAAACCTGAAAATGACGCCAGACGAAAATTCGCACAGACGTCACATGTGGGACATGGCTGGAATTAATATCCTAAATAAATGTTTGACTTAAAAATTATACATGTTTCGATGTTTACGCATTGCATTGATACATTGGATCGTTGGTTATTTGATCAATACATCGGTCCATATTGATGGATCGTTACACACCTACCAGACAGTGCATCTTTTCGAACTGCTGCTCATGCTGCTTCACAGGACAGGAAGCTAGTGTCGATGTGATTGAAAGGTGAGGGAGACTAAGCCATCCCTCCCACCCAGAGAGCACGGGCAGTTTTGCTCTCTATGACCCCTGGCCACAGATGGCTGTGGCATTGTTGGTATTTGAGCTCATGAACTCCTGACAACAGGGTGAATGCTGTTTCTGTTGCATCACTCAGGAGCCCTTTTACAATTTTTAATTTATTAATGAATGACGCATTGTGCTGTTTAACTATTTATAGTTATGTTTAATGTTTTGGGACTTGTCTGCAAGACAAGTTAATTCTTGTTATCACTTATATTGTAGTGGCAATAAACAGCTGTTCTTTTACCACTCTCTCATTTTTTCTCTCATTTGAAGTTAATATGACAAAAAAATCGCAGCTTGTCATGTTATGGAGAAACCAGAAAGTCTTCTCTCCTAAAGATGTTCCCATGGCAGAAAACTTCTGACATCCAGGACTCCTTCCATAGATGTTAAATAAATGTCTTCTTACAGAAAGCTTTACCATATCAACAATTATACATTTTTCTTTGTTTAATAATCTGTTTTGTTTGTTTATTATTAACCTTAGATTATGTAGATCATCCATTATTCATTTAATATAAACCTGTGATTACAGCCAGCGCTGCTGTATATAAAAACATAAACAATGAAGCTTTTCCCTTTAAAAGAAGAACGTTCTGATCCCTTTTTGTTTCTGTTCGTTTTTCTATCAAAAGGTCACAAGAGTAATGGTGACTTGCTTTAAGAAAATTTGTGTCTTATGTTCTTGAGCATGATCTGTGTCTTATCAGTTAACGTCCAACTTGTATTTTAAATCTGATCCAGTCCTTATCCAGTGTGTCTTCCTCTGATGCTCATGCTCATCCCTGTCTAATAATACTGTTAATAAGCAGTTAGATTGAGAAATGTGTGTCAATAAAGCAATTCTCTTTCTCTTAATTTAGTTACACTATTACATATTAAGCAGTGTAAGGCTGTAAGTGTACACTGTAAGCTAATGTTAATTACACAGACACTTTGGTGTTAGTCATCATGACTCCCAGCTTTTGTCAAATTTGTAAAATTTAAATAGCAAACAACTATATTTTAATTATAACTATTTCTGAGTGTTTATAATTAAACCAAGAAATGTACCAGTGGTAGTCTGCACGTTTCGAAAAGAAATATCTGAAAACAGAATAGCTAATTTATCATGATTGTTCAACATGCACTTTTTGTTATAGCTATAAACAGCAAATTTTATGTTAACATGTTGCACAGTAGATCAGAGGTCACAGATAGTGTTGAATCGTGGACTTGACATCGAATAGTCTGTCTGTAGGATGAGTAATAGGCTTCTAATTGTTCTTTTTCCCCCTCTTCCCAGCGGTCAGGCACGCGGCGACGTTACCATGACGATGGGATCTCTGATGATGAGATCGAGGGGAAAAGGACCTTTGACCTGGAGGAGAAAGTATACAGTGATCGCTTTGGTTCTGACAGAATCAAACGCATGGAAGGAAAAGGTACGTCTCACCTGCACAGCTTTGCATTTGCCTTGAGCCCTGCGCACCTGAGTTATCTGGACTTGCAGGATAGTGCTGGGCAACTGTCATGGTTAATTCTTTTAATTCAAATTAATGTTTTAACACGATTTTCAAAATGCTCTAATCAAGATTGTACATGTTTTTATATATGCATATTTAAATTTTTAATTAAAAGATCCATAAATGCTGTTAAGTTTTAACCAATACAAAGGAAAAACACAGCCTTCTTAACTTGATAGCCTCCTACAGCCTGTGCTACTCCCAAACACTGCACGTTTAGATTTAAAAAAACAAAACAAACAAAAAAAAAACACCAAGATAAACAGGCAGCACTTCGCCGCGGACTGAGCTCATAGCAAAGAAAGGTTCACATATCACTTCAGAGATATTTACATCTAAGCAGTAACTCACGGGTCGGAATTACTTCATTTTCGATCTCAGCACGTTCGACAGGCGAAGTGGGGAAAATTGACGCCCCATGTTCGTTTTTTTGTTAGCAACAAGCTAGGCAGCTAACTCGTATGAGTGATGTATATTTTCTTTCTTAAACAGTGAACTGTATAGTCAGTGTTTTAGATTTAACAAACGAATATGTCTGTATGTTGATTAGTCTAAAGCTAATACTTGTGTATATTACAGTATAACTAATTTAAAGATAAGAAATTTTACTTTGTTTATTTCTGATGCTGTGCGTAAGCATGCTGATTTGACGTCACTCTGTAAATGGGGAAGGAACACGGACTTGAGAAGAATACCCCAAGTCGACTTCTCAGCTGCGGTGGTATTTCATGTCACGAAAGACATGGTCCCCATTTACTCTGTCGAGAAAGAAGTGTTCACTAAGTTGTGCAAAAATAGTAACAGCACCATCTATCGCAAATAGTGCAAGCAATGTTTTTTTTTTTTTTTTTTTTTTGAATATCCTTTCTTTAAATATTTAATTAATCCTTATTTAAAAGAACCATTGTTTGCACTATTTGCTATAGATAGTACTGTTATATGCAATTTATTTATTATTGCATCTTGTAAGAACAAAAAAAAATTTAAATCGTAATCGAGAATCATTCATAAAATTGAAAAAACAAAAGCTCTATTGCAGGATACCAGTAGAAACAAGACACAAATTTTCAGATACTTCTAATGTTAGAGTATGTGTCCACTTGCAGATCTTGTTACCTCATACCACTCTTTCACATCTTTCTGTATTTTTATGGTTAGGTCAGTGGTGTCAAACTCAAATTCTGCCCAGTCCACATCACCTGAAGGCCTGTACGGCCTGTACTCTTGTGTTAAACACCAATAATCTGTAGGCTCTGAAATTAGAATAGGATGTTTCTATAGGAAAAGTAACAGAAACTGTAACAGAAACTATTAAAGTGTATGCATTATACTGATTGTAATACAATTTTTTTTAATGAATGCATTCCTTTGTTTAATCACATTTTACACATACCAGCTGCTGTGATGAGCCAGTTGGGGTGATTCATTTTTCTTGTGTCTGTTTGAAATCTACTAACCACATTATAAGCACAGAGTATGTGAGAACTGGTGAAGTAGCCTGCGGAGTTTACTGCAAAAGAAAAGTAGATCAGGATCTATAATATAACGTGTAATTTTCCCCTATTATTAACATATTTTAATGATTTTCACTGGAACTGCTATAAATGTATTTAATGGCAGTGTTCTTAATATGGAAGGATGGACTGTAGGTTGTGCCTTAAATGATTAAATAATACATTTGTGTCATAACCGCTCCTACTGTCTGACATCCACCTGAACTGCACGAGTGTGTCACACTTACAAGTTTAATTGTACAGATCAGGAAAACAATCATGATTATGAATTTCTGATCACGCCACTGCCAGAACAACACACAATGTTCTTCTGAATGGTTTTTAGATGTGATTGTGACCCACATCAAGTGCAGCACACAGGTGTTGATTTTAACCGGCGTTAAGTAACTGAACGCTTTATTGTTCAAGCCAGATTTTGACACATGAGCAGTCATGCACCTTGTGGTTGCAAAAGTGGTCTTCTTTAAAATGAATAGGACGCAGTTCCGTGAACTTAGAGTTTGACATTACCGTTAGTAATAGCCAGTTTCCAGTGTTGCAGCTCTCTTTTGTATCACTAAGCTGTTTTTCTCTGAGGTTCAGGCACATTTTGAGGAACTGCAGTTGTCCAAAAGAGGAACTAAGAAGTTGAGAATATTCATGGTCTATGTTTTCTCATATTCAATATGATACAGATGAGATACTGATAAATATACATCCTCACAGTAAACAAGCCTGCTGTCTGCAAGATTCTGTTGCCAAGTTGCAAAAATAAGAATAATGTCATAAGCGTTAAGACAATTTGTGGCATAAGATAAGACAAAGCTTATCTTGCCAACTTGCTCAAGTCAATAGAAATTAAGATCAATAGATTTGGCTAAGAAAACTGATAAAAATCTTTATTGGGTAATAAAAATATAAATATTTTTTAACCGTCCAAGACAACTGACTCAACAGTAAGCAGCATTTAGCTTTTTTGAGAACACCTTCCTTTCTGATTACTAACTGAGCACATTAGGTGGTGCTTATTTCTACTGTCAGTCAATAGATAGATTATGTTTTGTATGGTTTTGGAAACATAATTACAAAGGGTAAGGATTTTTTTTGTAGCAAAATATTTTTGTTGCCTTTTTGACAGTCTGCAGATTAAGTAGGTTTGCTTCCTTAGTGTGTTTAGTGCTGTAAAGAAATTGTGTGTAATTTTTTTTCCCCCAGATTTCACATTTGAGTTCATCCAGAGAGGCGGGCTGAGGGATCCAATTATCTTTGAACGACCAGATGGACTTGGAATCAAGTAATGCATCTTGTCCCATATTCATAATATATAATACAATTCTTACACTCCGTAAGGATACTTCAGTGTTTTTGAAGCTAATCTCTGGTTACCGCATTTGTAGCCTTTGGGGGATTTGGGGGAAACATTTCCCTGTACTGAGAAAAAAGTATAGAAATTGGTGGGGAAGTCAAAAAAAAAGTAAGCCTATTTTTGTAAACTGTAAATCTGTTTAACATATGATAAGATTTGGAAGTACTTTTTCAGGCAGAAGCATTTGCCATTATTATCTTCGGTTCTGTTTGGACATAGGTACTACATAACTTTAGGGAAAGCTAAATAACTGCTTTGTGAAGACATTCTGTAATATCTTTCATTCTGAAGCCTCTGTTAGTGTAATTTGTCAGGAATCTTTAACATTGTTCGATGGTTTCTGCAACTGACTTCCATTATAAGTGAGTTTGAGTCAATGGGTTTTGGTTCAGTTCTTATTACACCATGCCAAAACATGTTGAAATTATTGTTATTAATAATCTCTAGATAATGCTACAAATGCAGTGAACAGATAATAACTTACTTGTTCAACCACAATATAAAGATTTATGCCTATTTCGTGCCACACATCTTTGTTCATCTATCCTTTACTACAGTGAAAAAGAGATGCACAACACTGCAAAATTACCACAACACAAAACAAAATGAGCCAACTCAAAAACAAATCCCACAACATTGTATCAATACAAAAAAAAAAAAAAAAAACCCCGACGACAACAACAAAATTTAGGAAAACAGCAATGGGAATCTTTTTAGAAGGTAGCAATCCTGTTTCTACCACTAAAGTAAAAACTACAAATATGACTGATGTATTTTTCCTTAAAAACAATTTGTTTATTCATGAAGCACTTAATTTAGGATATTCATCAATGCATTAATCATGTGCAGTATTAATTAAAAAAAAAAAAAAACGCTTTCCAAACCTCACAGCTGGATGTGCTGCAACAAGACATTTTAAGATATTTGGTTTTTGTGTTAATGTTGTGTTGTCTGCTTTTGTTTTGTGTTCCCCACCATCTTTTTCTATATTCTTATGACAGAAGCTGCAGTATTCTATCATTTCTCCAGAATGTTTTTTCTACTGTTTTTCTTTAGAATGCCAGGTTCAGACTTCAGTGTGAACGATGTGAAGATGTTTGTGGGTAAGGAATTTACACATTTATTAAACTCTGTACCTTTTGTCTTACAGTGGAAATAGGTTATTAAGTGGTAAAGCAGTGTTTCATAAATACCAATACTGTTAATAATAAATGAAAAATTGTAGGAAGCCAGTTGGTGTTAAATTAATGTTAAGATAATGCTCAACAGCTTTAAGTCATTGTGCCAGTATGAGAATGCCAAACCCTCTCTATGGTAGGCAGTCGGCGAATGATTGACGTGATGGATGTGGCTACTCAGAAGGGCACAGAGATGTCTATGGCTCAGTGGAGGCGATACTACGAGACCCCACCTTCCCAGAGAGAGAAGCTGTACAATGTCATCAGCTTGGAGTTTAGTCACACCAAACTGGAGAATTTAGTCAAACGACCTGCAACGGTTAGAGCATGCAGACACACAGGAAACTCTCGATTCACTTTCAGGTTATTTTCCTTTCTCCCAATTAGTATGTTTTTTCTCTTGTTGTCTCCCAGGTGGACATGATAGATTGGGTGGATAATATGTGGCCACGGCACTTAAAGGAAAGGCAAAGAGACTCCACTAACTCCATCCTTGACATGCAGTACCCGAAAGTGCAGAAGTAAGCTAAAATTATGTCTGGTTTTTGAATTCATGTTATACCATGGCACGGCTGAATTCTTGAATCTGACTGGTCAGGAGGCGTGCATTATTTCTGTCTATTCGCACGGCTCAGACAGTAGTTCTGGCTGTTACATTAACTGTAGGTTTATATTAATGCACTCATTCTAATACCTTATTACCTTATCTATAGTAACAGCTCATACACATACACACATGGTATAAGTGGAATAACACACTCCAGACTGTGCTGGTATATGAAAATAATGCACTCCTGTTCACGTTGTGTCACCACCCCAGCATATAACCACACAGTCTGTCTTGTCTTATTCCTCACTTATTTTATTGCTTGTATGTATGTAAGCTTTGCCAATGGCAAGAATTACTGTTTACCCCATGAACTGGAGGATTACTTTTCCCTTACCCCATCCTTTCCTTGTTTATCCTCCCTCAGTATTCTGCCTCCAGTTACCCTTTTCCTGTTGGTATTTTCTCTCCTTCTCTTTATTGATCTCATGTTTTCATCATATTTTTGTGTGCAAAGATACTGTCTGATGAGCGTGCAGGGCTGTTACACAGACTTCCACATAGACTTTGGAGGCACGTCTGTGTGGTACCACATACTGCGAGGATGCAAGGTATGCTTGAATGTGTCAAACTCTACAAGTTAATTATTATTAAAGTTTTCCTAAACTAAAAAATTGGGCATATTAGTGATACTTTGCCAATACTTCCATTAAAAACTGGTACGAAGAGCATTACATATGAGCTCAGTGTGTTAAGTTGTAAAAATCTTCGTGGCTTGAACGTATCAGTTCCTTACGATATTTTAAGTTCCTTAAAATATGTTCACTTGGCAGCCATTTTCGAACAGCATCCAGGCAGTTATTTTCTGTCATACAAGCCTGGCTCTTATCTGCCTGAATGGCGCAAAACCTATATTCCAGAAACAGGTCAAGTAGAGAGTGGTCAGTCACTGATTTAGGGATAAATAAAAAATTTATATCTGGAATTTATATATTTCTGTAATGCTGCTAAAGCTGACAATGTCCATTGTTAAAACCACTATACAAATAAAATTGAATTGAATTGAAAATCGCTTTCAGAATCAGGCAAAAATGGTATAAGTAATGTGTGGCTGGCTCAGATATAGCCACCATACTGGGCATTACTTGCTACCTTACTCAATTTCAAGCAGTGGTCTGTTTCTGCTCATACAGTCTGTAGCTATACCTGGAGACATTTAGCAATGTATACATGAGCTCTGTTACCCTAATTGACATGGGTGAGAATATAAGTGTAAACAAGGTTCAAGGTCATTTTTAGTAGTTTATTGAGCATCAGAAATATGAAGCTATTTATTATTCTGTATAATTTATTTTTCATTGTTGAAAGTTACATAATCAGGAGTAGTTTAAATCAACCACTCTTTACTTAGTACTTTTAAAGAAATCAAGATATTAGTAATTAGTGTCATTGCGTCTATAAAAGCCATTGTAACTGAGTGAGATGAGCCAGTGGCTGACTTTTTGTGCCACAGGTATTTTGGTTGATTCCTCCGACACCACAGAACCTGGAGCTCTATGAGAACTGGGTGTTGTCTGGAAAACAAGGAGACATCTTCCTTGGAGACAAGGCCACAGAGTGCCAACGGATTGAGCTCAAGCAGGGCTACACATTTATTATCCCCTCAGGTGAGTACCTGAAATTTTTACAGACAGTGATAATTAGTAATTTCACCAAAGTTGTTTAATATCAAGTTATATCAGTGTCGCATCCTGAAAATGTGTTGTATTAAGATTCGTGGATATTTACTTGTGTCCACAGGTTGGATTCATGCAGTGTACACGCCAGTGGACACACTTGTGTTTGGTGGAAATTTCCTACACAGTTTTAACATCCCCATGCAGCTCAATATCTCCAACATTGAGGATAGGACACGGGTGCGCAACGTAATTACGTAATCTGAGTTGAAAATAAGCATGCTTTAGATGTGTAATTAAAGTCTTTTTTTTTTCTTTTTTTTTTTTGCACTGTTAAAGGTTCTTATCTCATTCTCAGTAACATTTCAGTTCCCCTATAGTTCCACTATTTTAATTTTTAACTGCCTTTTTACTTTTCATACAATGTTAACATGTTTCTTATTTCTCTTCCCACTAATCAGGTGCCAGCTAAATTTCGCTACCCATTTTATTATGAGATGTGTTGGTATGTGCTGGAACGGTATGTGTACAGTCTGACGAACACCTCCTACCTCATCCCTGAGTTTCAGAAACACTCTCTAGGCATCGGTTGGTATCTCAGCAAGAACACTTAATCTAAAATCGCTAAACTGGCTATTGGTGAATAAAAAGTACTTTGAATCAGTAGGCATAAAACAAACTGTACACACCATTAACTCTCAGTCGTTGTTAGCAGAATTAGCTGTTTTGTCTGATCTTGGATTGGTGTCATTGTTTCAGGACTTAAGCAAGAATCCTCCAGTTCTGAAGCCTTGAATGGTCATGTAAAGGATGAAGATGATCCTCCCTCTCCTCCAACTCGGCCAGGGATGAAAGTTCACATGACACCTTTTGAGCTGGAGGGTTTATGTAATTTGCTAGGAAAACTAGAATCTCTTCCCTCACACAAAAAGTGTGTTCCTGCAGGAATACATAATGCACCTGCCTTGCTCCATGACATGCAGGTAAGCTTAAGGAAATAATACTGACCAAACCATTAACAAATATATTAAATGTAAAGTGGATGGCCTATAATCATTTATTTGCCATGAATATCTGCGATATGATGAAGAATGCATACGAGCAATGTTATGTTCAGCATGTTTAATCAGCCTACATTAGCAGTTTTTGTGAAAGCTATCAAGGATCTCTGGAAAAGAAATTTCGTTTAAAACATTTATCAATCACTTGATTTTCACTTCTGCGCACTGAACAAATCTAGTCATCTTATTAACCAGTGCTGCACATAAGTAGTGGATTGGTGTTATTTTACAAGATAGAATGCAAATTAATTCTCATGTATTAAAATGTGTGTGAAAATGCCAATTGTCTTAGTTGAAATTGCATGATACTGTGTTAATTAACTCGTTCCTCTTTTCAAAGTTAATGTTCAATGTGTTTTCCCCCCAGGCATTACTTAAAGAACATGCTAATGATAACCCTAAACTTTCATACACTGGCAGACCCATTGTTAAATGGCCAAAGAGGGTAAGATATCTCTAAACCTTAAAATGTAATAACTCATCCAAAGCAATTTTTTTTGGTCTCTTTTTTTTAAACTTATCTTGGCAAATATACATTTCATGATTTGTAGTGCGTGCAGATTTATAGTCAGTTAATTAGTGATTTTACATTGGTTCTTTAATGTGTAATCATAAATACTTAGTATTGACTTTTTAATCTTTTATATGTAACACACTTTGAATTTCTGAACTTAAAAAATAAAGATTATTATATTGTTACCTTATTAGCATTTCTATCTTTTTCTCAATCTCTCCTACTTTGTTCCATCCAGCCATCCTGGTACCAGCCTCCCCCACCCCCTGCCCCAGTAGGTCGTCCCAAATTAGCCACCACTCCAATCATCCCTCGTCCAACAAAGCCAGCCTCCTCAATGTCAGCGCTGCGGCGGCGGCGTGTGCGCTGTAAGCGCTGTGAGGCATGTCTGCGGCCAGAATGTGGCGAGTGCAATTTCTGCAGAGATATGAAGAAGTTTGGTGGCCCTGGCAAACTGAAACAGACATGTGTCCTTCGCCAGTGTCTTGCTGTGAGTGTACGGTGGGGTGTGTGTGTGTGTGTGTGTGTGTATGTTTTGTTGAGCCATTTGTCTTTCACTAGTTTGTAAATCCTACACTACATTACAAGATACATTTTATGATTTTATTATAAGTTATTACTAGAAAATGATGGTTTGTTTGGATGTAATGTCCATGCTAAATCCTGACATTATACTCCAAACTGACTTTAATTGCAGAAGAGACTGCTGTTTTTACAGTTGTGTGTGTGTGTTTGTATATATGTATGTGTGTGTATATATGTATATTCTCACACACATGCACACACATATATATACACACACACACACCTATACGTATGTGTGTATACTGTTACGAGGAGGTTTTATTTATATATATATATATATATATATATATATATATATATATATATATATATATATATATATAATATAATATATAAACAGTACACAATTTACAAAATTTGACACAAGTCATAAAAAAATAATTTTTTTTATTGTTTTTTTTTTTTTTAACTAATTATACTGCTGAAACTAGTGACAGGCACTTTTTTTTTTTTTTTTTGCTTGTGATTTGCGTGTAAAATAGTGAGAGAAGGGAAGTGTGTATGCATTCATGTCCTAATTGCTAATTATTTCAGTAGAAATTTATTTTAGATCCATTGGCAATTTCTGTGTTTGTGGCACATGAATATATATTACTGTATACTTAGAATGGGCGATTGGGATGAATAGTGTAATGGATGAAGTTAAAAAAAATAAAAAATTCACATCCCCGCACTTTAAGTTAAAACAGTAGGAGAAAGAAAGACTAAGCAGTAACTCACAACCAGTAACCTTAAAATGTAAAATACCATCTACATTTGTTTCTTCTCTCACATGTAGCCTGGCTTGCCTCTCTCTGCGGTGTGTGAAATTTGTGAAGAAGGGAACCAGGATACTGGAGAAGAACTCATGGAATGCTCCAATTGCGCACAGATTGCACATCCTGGCTGCCTAAAGGCATGTGCTCATGTTAAGCAGGCTTTTCTGTGTTTTGGTACTTAGGTGAATAATACTTAAATATGGAGACCTTGTGAATGCCTCGTGAATCATAGTTTGTATGCCAGGGGTCATCAGGTAGATTTGACCTTTGGGTCAAATTATCACAGAGCAAATACTATTTGGGGTAGAGATCATACTACATCTACATGTAGTGCACTATGTAGTGTATGAAAACAAGTCTAATATTGTTGCACTACATATGCATGTGTATAGTGTATGGCATATGATAATTGTGGAAGACTAGTAAATTAATCTCCTTTAAAACTATTCTTACAAGTAGGCTACAGTTTATTTATAAAAAACACTGCTGCTCGACAGGTTTTGCACAAAACCTAGGACTGAGATGGATCTTATTTTAAAACTGAAGTACTGATTGAGTGCCTTCGCTACCAATTTCTTTAGTGCCTATAGTACCAGTTGGCAGTACCTTCAGTACCAATTTCTCCTAACTTATATTTTCATTTCTCACTAGTTTTCCTGCACTTGGCCTAACGGCACTCATCTTTGTCAGTCTAATAGCTAGTAATAGCAGTGTTTTTACTGTTTTTACTGGGCTGCTCAGTAAAACCTACCAGCTAATTACTTTATATAACTTCACAAAGTGTACCTGAGACTACTGATGGATTTTTAAAGCAAAGGGTCGTCACACCAAATATTGACTTTATCACTGATTAAATCTATCTTGGAAGGCCTCTTTGCATTACTGCATTTCTTTGCATGTGCCTAAGACTTTTGAACAAAATGGTATGTGTTTTTTTTTTTTTTTTTTTTTTTTTTTTTTTTTTTTTTTTTTTTTTTTTTTTTTTTT
>CM040456.1:8447733-8472039 GCA_022758105.1 Pangasianodon gigas | reverse complement strand
TTTTTATACATTCTACATAATTTTATTGTAACTGTAAAATGTGTTTTCTTTCATTGTGCTTGTATTAAAAAATTCTTTCCTGTAGGTGCCAGGTGAGGGTGTAGTAAACAAAGATCTGCCCAGTTGCTGGGAATGTCCCAAATGTGTCATGGGCAAAGACACAGACTCTGAGGTAAAAACATACATGCATAGTCTTTTACAAGCTGATTATGAAATGATGCTCTGTGTTTATCCTGTTTTGAATGGGGTAATATGAATAGAATTTATACTCTCTTCTTTCGTGTGGCACATTTACGGCAGTACCATTGGATGTATACATATAAGTATACAAGCACACAGATCTGAGTGTTTAACAGTGCTGCTTCTTCCCCTGTGTGTCAGTCGTCGGGCAGCGGTGATGACCTCACGACTCAGGAGGGGTCGGGGGGGCTGAGGGGCGAGGGCGGGGCGTGGCACGGGGTCGGGCGGCCCCCTTCCTCTCTATCACATGGGTCGCTACGGAAACAAGTGGCGGCCCCAGAGCAGCGGCTCAGGAAGAGGGTGAGAGGCTCCGCCTTCCTCACGCCACGGCTGCCGCACATACACCCGATCTCCTGCTATCCCTTTTTTTCTGTATCCCTTTCTTTTGACTCCCTGCTACCATTTTCCTGTCTCTATTTGTCTGTTTCTATCTATCTCGCCCTTCCTGCCCCTTTTCATCATCATCCCGTTGCCCCATCGCTGCTCGGACTGACTGGTGGGGGGAGAGGACCTCAGAATCAGCTCTGTCTGCTGCCTGTTTGATTCTTCATTCACTTTGATCATGACATGAATCCTGTGTGCTTGCCTTTGTAAGGGCCTGCATTAAACACCTTTTTTTTCCCCCTTAACAGAACAAATTGGAAGGAGCCAAAATGCATGTAAGTAATAAAATAATAGGGCCTTTTTAAGTACCAGAATTTGTGGCACCAAAAAACTAGAATTGTTTTGGTAGCAAACAAGAACTAATGGCAGTTGGGTTGAGGCTGTCAACACTGTTGTTGCTTGTTTATGCATATCATGATACAATGTGTGCCAATATATGTACAGACAGGACAAAACACAGAAAAACAGATTAGTCTGCTTGTTGTTGCTGTGTTTGTTCTGTCAGAAACAAAATTGAACATTTTATTTTTCAACCTGTGCGATTGTCAAAAACTATATCAACGCAATGATTTAATGAAACATGTGCAGCACTTTTTTCATAGGTTTTTGGCATCAATAACATACCTGCAGTGCTATTTTCAAAATGACACAATTTAGAAACTCTTTGTCAATTATCTTTTTGTCAGTGATTTTGTTGAAGTTAACCCTCAAATTTGACCCTCATAGTTGATACTTTGTTATCGTAGAAGGGAACATAACAATTTTGCCTGAATACTCTGTATTCTGTCTTTAGAAACGCAAGTCATCCTCGCTAGATCCTCGAGTGGCTAAGATCTACCGCCGACACGGAATGGATTCAGGCAGTGACGATGAGGATGGAGAAGGAAGGAGAAAGATCTCACTCCACTCAAGGGGTGCAATATCTGCTCGCCGTGGATTTGGGTCTGGTAGGCGGGGTCTGTTAAGAGGCTCATCACATCGAGGCGGCAGAGGGAGTGGTGGCATGACCACAAATTCCTCCTCCCTGAAAATGAGGCGTGGACTTGGTGTAAGGGGTGAGCGCGGGGGTCGTGTTCGCTTACGAGGTGGGTCCAAAATGCAGCGAAGGCGTTATGAAACAGAGGATGATGACGATGACGAGGATGATGATGATGAGGATGATGATGATGAGGAGGAGGAGGAAGAGGATGAAAGTGAAGAAGAAAGGCACATGGGCAGGTCTGAAAAAGATCACCGTTTACGGCGTCGGCGGCGCAGAGGTGAAGAGGACGACGAAGACGATGATGAGGATGATGAAAGTGAAGAACAAGACTTTGATGGAGAGGATGAAGAGATGGAGGACCTGGATGATGGAGGGGAGGAAGATGAGGATGACGAGGGTGAGAACCATTCAGACTCGGAATCTGACCCTCCTGTTCTGCTTGTCTCAGACTTAAATGATGAACTGTTAAATGGTTCTTACCTGACTGTCACGTTGCAGCGCCCATCAAAGGCCAAACGTGATCCTGGGTCTATTGTACCCAAACTGGAGGCAGCCATGTCTCCTCGCACTCCTGGTAATGCTGATTTACTCCAGCGCAGATCCCTTCACAAGTATCGCCAGAAAAATGGCAGTTCTCTCTCCACTGGAAACGGTCTTTCACAACCCAAAGCCAGTCTAGCATCAGGCCGTCATACACGCCACAGGAGTTTGAACCTTGATGGTAGAGCCTCACCTTCCTCCACCTCCTCTCGCTCTTCCATTTCTCCTCCTCCTCCTCCCCTGACATCCACCACCGGCTCCTCCCCCCCTTCTCTCCTCACTCATCCCTCATTCCGGGATGTGGGGAATGAGCCAGGCTGTGAGAAGGAGGTGTGGGTGTCAGTGTTTCGCTACCTGAGCCGAACAGAACTGGCTGTGTGCATGCGGGTTTGCAAGGCCTGGTACAAATGGTGAGTAGAGGTGCTAATTGTTGTAATATTTTCTTTCTCCACGTAGAAAATGTAAAAAAAAAAAAAAAAAATTCACTGGACCACTTTTCCCCTATTCATTTAAAGTGACTGCAAGCATGTTTTTTCTTCTCTGAATATTAAGTTGCTTTGTGGTGGTGTTACAAAAAGAGACAATGGAAAAAGGCAGAAAAATAAAGTATATCTTATATAAATATGCCAACAACAGAGAATTCACCCACCCCTTCCATGATAAAGCAGTGTTGATCTGCATTTGCATAAGTGGAGCACAATTTTATATTGTATGATGCAATTGCCAGCATGTGTATACTAGCTTAGAAATGTTCCAATTCAATTTTCCAAGTTTTCAGCTCCGTGGAGTTTCTTAAACATATGTGATGACAATTTGACCAGTTTGTGGACTCTAATTAAATTACCCCCCACCAAAAATATATATATATAGACAGCTCTCAAGTTGCCTTTTCATTGCGAGATCACAAGTTCAGGTCCTAATAATGCCACAGACCTTGTGTTTTTCAGTTTTTGGTATGTCAGTAATATGCCTGCAGTATTTTTTTTTTAAATGGTGTAATTTAAAAAACCCTTTGTCATCCATCCTTATTGTCATTTATTTTGTTGAGCTTAACCCTCAGGGTTGACCCTCATATCTGATGCTTTGTTATTGTAGAAAGGAAAAGTTCCAGTTAAGGGAAATCTTAATGCTCCAACATGGAATGACATTCTAGACAATAATGTGCTTCAAACTTTGTGGCAACAGTTTGGGGAAGGCCCATATATGGGTGTGATGGTCAGGTGTCCAAAAACCTTTGGCCATATAGTGTATGTGCAGTAGCTATAAATAATGCTGTGCAGATCGGCACATGTCTCGGGGTGGTGTATGTGTTAGCTCTCCATTTAGCTAGGGAAGAGCTAGCTAGGTGATGGAAATTGTCAATGACCAAAATGAAACAGGGTAGCTGAAAGCTTTGCTGTTTTAACCCTTTTTCACTCTCTTTCTTTAGGTGTTACGATAAGCGCTTGTGGACTCGAATAGATCTCAGTAGATGTCGCTCCCTCAGTGCTCAGGCTCTGTCAGCTATTATTAAACGCCAGCCTGTCACACTTGACCTGTCCTGGACACCTGTGTCCAAGAAACAGATCACCTGGCTTATCCACCATCTTCCAGGTATTAACACCAGGCTCATAGCTTCTCCATAAACAACTCATTATAATAATAATAAATATTTATCAAAAAAGATTTAACAGATTACAAAGTTGAAACATATTTGTATCCATACATCATGAATGTATATTAAGTTGCAGAATCCCATTAGCATTCATGTAGCTAATATATTTTTTATATCTTTGTCTTCGTCAGGACTGAAGGATCTGATCATGTCAGGCTGTTCATCATCATCTTTTTCGGGCTTGAGTTCTCCGAGCATGCCTTGTCTCCGCACACTGGACCTGTGCTGGGCCGAGAACATTAAAGACTCTCAGCTCAAAGACCTCATCACTCCATCAGGTCAACTGCATGCACAACCCTTAGTAGCCCACGTTAAAACCCAAATCTTCTGTAATCCCATCATTCAAAATGAGCCAGCTTGAAATAAAGAGAATAGGCTAAAAGAAAGATTGTGATGTTTCTTGCTGAATTTTACCTGAAACTAACTACTCTCTTATTCTCTCTGCTTTAAACCATCTAGGTAGTGAAAATCGCAGCAGGCTGAAAGGCTTGTTAACTTTGCGGTTAGCTGGTCTGGATGTGAGTGACTCGTCACTGAAGCTGATAATCAAACACATGCCATTGCTGAGGAGGTTAGACCTGTCGCATTGCCCTGTCCTTACAGATCAGTCCATCAGCCTGCTTACAGCCATTGGCTCCAACACACGCAGCACTCTCAGAGAGGTCAACCTTGCAGGTATACGTATTTCTTACATGTAACCCTGCCAGTATTGTGGTAAAGTGGGCTTGACTTTATAGTCCTGAATTTTGAGGGCAGGTTTGAGCATTAGTCAGAAAGAGGAAGTTAAATGAATACTGTTTTCAAGTTAAGTCTTCATCTGTAGCATGGTGCATCTGTTGTGTAGTTTACGAATACTTATAATGTAGCAGCATTTTTGCATAGAAGTGAGTTTTGAGTAAACATGGATTCTGTTCTTTTATCTCTAGGTTGTAATAAGCTAACAGATGTCTGCCTGAATTATATGAAGCGCCTCTCAGCTCTAACACTACTGGACTTGCGGGGCTGTAAGGGTATCACGCGACATGGCTGTGAAAACTTCATTTCTGACCTTTCCTACTGCACCTTCTTCTGTCTGACTGAGGATAAACTCATCCAGAGGATATCTTAACACAGACACACACATACAGCACACATGCTCTTACACCGGTGTGCACTACAGGCTGCATCATAATGCTCCGACAAGATTCCGAGCTCCCTCACAGAGTCTGGTTGGGCAGGTGGATGGAGGGATAGAGGCTGCGCCCCTGGGGAGAGGAAGAACGCACAGAATCTGAGGAGAGTTATGTTCTTTTGTGCCAGGCATTTGGGCTCATTCAAAGCGACTTTGTAAAGAAGATACCAAGGCTCATGTGTTCAAATTGGAAATCAGAATATATTGATCCAAACTACCTGGGTGACTGAGAGGAGCCCAATCTTAGGAGTATAGTGAGGAGAGGTTATAAAGAATGTTGGCTACATATGGCAGTGTAAGGTATGGGTCTTACTATGATACTGTAAACCAGCATTACCATGAGTGGGGGGAAAGGAACCAACCATGGTACAACATGTGACATTTTGCCAACAAACAGGAGGCAATGACATGCACTTAAATTTGAGTGCCACGAAATGTAACTGACCTTGACCTGACATCTCACGTAGTCGCAATTACAAACGCACATGCAGAATTTGTATTTCTTTTCTTTTCTGTCCCGTGTGCTCACAGATATGTCAAGCTTGGACGTCTGACGTCTGTTTAACCTTTTCTGTCTGTACGGCTTTACCAACATATTCTGCTACACTTAGTAAAATGCATCAAGTTCTACTTAGGCCTCTTTCCTTCCAGTTTTTTCTCCCTGAGTTTTCTTTGCTTTTATCTTTGTGATCTTTATCCTCATGTATCTTTACCACTTTACCTGTGTCTTTCAGTTTTCTCCCATATCACCATCTTCCTCTGTACATTTGCTGGGTTGTTTATAGTGTACATGTATTTTTATTTTTCTTCTGAAGCAATGTCTTAAGTGCAGCCAGTAGCAACACAACCTTTTTTTTTTTTCTTCAATTTTTTCAAGAAAAGGGGAAAAAAAATAAAAAAGTCACAATTCCTGTGAGATTTGTGGCAAAATGTAACTGCTTTGTTCTTATGGTTATTGATTACTGTCGTATTAACTGTGGAACAGGAATTCAGAACTACAAATCACTCATTCCAGCAATGTGAGACCAAATTTTTAGGGAGAAAAACACTTTATTGGCATTTTGAAATGGACCTCATACATTTCCAGAAACTTAAATTTGTATTTAAAAAAAATAATAATAATGTTCCTCTAATTCCTCAGTTCCACATTTCTCACTTTATTTCCCCTTCCCCTAATTTCTCCAGAGCTCCTTATTGAGCATTAAGTTACAATCAGGCACTAGAGGGCGCCGCTCTTCCAGCTGTAAACAGTCATGCTACATTGAGATAAATGCAACTACATTCAGATTTATAGTGCCACAAAGGTATTTCCATACTGCACAAATGTGTGTTTGTACATCCTTATCGTGACCTTGCTTTCTCTGTTTGTCATGTAGGTGAAGTGGTTTCATCAGTAACTGCACACATGGCTGATTTCATCAACACCTCCTGCACAGTGAGAGATAGTATTAATGAATGAACGAAGTCTATCCTCCAAGCAATTAGTTAGTGCTTTCGTGAGTTTGACAGAGATTCTCCAGGACAGATGCTGAACTACAGTAATGACTCACCATGAATAATTCCACTGCTTTTGTGAAAAAGTGCTGACATTATAATTGAAGGGCATGGATTTATCAGAGATAATCTGCAGTCCATTCACTGTATAGTCCCTAGGTTTCAGAGTGGTTTGCATTGGCTTCTCAAAAAGTATCCCAAGAAAACACTGATGCGCTGGAATTGAAATTCTTGACTGAAACTAGAGTTCCTTCTCCAGCTGTCCAATGATATATTTTGTGGAAACGCTGAGTCAAGTAATCTAGAGAAGAATTTGCTGCTTCAGAATAAATGTATATACAATATTGTTGTATTAATTATATTTAAAATTTGTGTTGTATAGATTAGGGGTTCTCAAAATTTTTACAGCCAGGGACCCTCTTTAATTGTAAAAAAAAAAAAAAAAAAAATTCCACGTACCCCCTTAGTATAAATTTTGTATTTCACATCATAATCCAACTCTTCAAATATTAGGCTCATTATTTAAATGTGTACAATAATATTTGGATATTTATTGGAGTCATAAAGTGTTTTCCTGAACTTTCCTCGCACAGAACATTTCTATTAAAATTGTCATAAGATTTAAAATTGACAATATTTATAAGCCTAATTGTTTTTGAGTTATTACCCTGGGCATAGATGATGAAATGCTGGTTTTATATATCTATATACATACAGTATATGCATCAAAAAGTATTAATTGTAAGGGTACCAATCATTTTAAAACCATGGTTTTATAGAAAAAAAATGCAGTACTTAAAAAAATCTCAGTTGATTTTGAGATCTCTCTCTTCCAGTAACATCCAGAGATGCCTCCAGTGTAATAAGCAAACTGAAGGCCATCATCACTGCAAACAGGAAGGGAAACATGATGGTGGTGTACACCACTAGACTAAGAGCATACACATGGCTTCAATTATTCTCCACCTCTTTCTCAAGATTCCACTAAGTGCAGTGGTTTTCAAGGGGGTAATAGAGATCTTTTTTTAATGACCACTTTAAGCAGAATGTCACATTTTTTTTATTGCTATTAACGTCAATACACTTGCAGTCGCATGTTTGATTGGATTCAGTTAAATTCTTGTGGAAATGAAGATACACAAAGTACTCACATGCTATTCCTAAAATACACATATCTTAAAATATAAATGACTAGTGATTACCTTTACTGAATTCTAGCATTTTAAAATTCTAAAATTAACTAGAAACTATTAATTTCATACAGTGTTCCTGAGGTTCTACATGTCAACGATGCTACAGTGAAATGGTTTTACAGCAGGATCATTTGTCATGCATGTTAACATTTTCATTCAGATTCTCTGGGGGAGAGTGCACTCTCATTTTTCTTCTACTGTAGTTAAACGCCTACCCAACATCCTTTCACAATTGACAATAAAGAATTTTTGTATAAACGTTGGAACTTGCCTCAACAGGTTTCTTCAGTTCCTGCATTCATATCAGTGCATGTAGTGTGCAGTTAGTGCTACAAGTCATTAAAGAGGAAATTGGGAAACTAAAATATGAACCATTATGTATATGTATTAAATATCTCTTCAATTATATTAGCAATGCAAAATATCATAAACTGCTCTGAACATTCGTGACACTCCAGTCTTTCAGATGGGATTATGTGGTGGTGTGCAAAATTACAAACTACGGCATTGTATTGTTTTACAGATAAAAGAATAGAATATAATAAACAATATTTAGCTACTTAAAGGCCTGCATGATGATTAAGTGATTATTTCAGGGTGGAGCACTATATGAATATTTCTCACATGGGGATGTTTAAGGACTGGTCTAATGACATTGCCACTTGAAATGTCTGTGTGTCTGAACAAGTGCGATCTCTGAGGAACTATGTGCATGTGTGTGTGTGTGCTTGCGTTCATGCGTGTATCCTGGGTTTCCTCTCCCCACCCTGTGCATTCACAGCCCACAAAAAATGTGCTGGTGTATACGCATAAATATCCTTCCACGCTTCCTTCTCTGTTGTATGATGAATAGAAAAGAATACATATTCTAACATCAAATGTTTTAAGTAGAAATCATTTTAGGCATGTTCTGTAAGAATATAACAATATAACAATAAGAATATATTAGGGCTGTGAATGGACAGTGACATTTCAGTGCAAATGCAATGCAATGGGGAATTACAATCACTTTTGATGTAAAGGCAGCATTTAATTCTTAAAAAGCAATCTCCTGTTGATTGTTTTTCATTAAAGAGAACAAGTGATGATGATTTTGTTACTAACAAAAAACAATACAGTTTGGTACTTTATTTCACATCATTTGTGTGATTGCATTTTGCTCTGGCACGGAATATAAATGTCCTTTTTCTACACTCTACCATCCCTGTCTGATCGCAGAGGTATATTAGCTGACGAGTTGAATAAGGTTTGTTAGAGCAGGGACAAACTGCACTGGCCTCCATTATACTCCATGAGCCAAACTGGTCTCCTATGGCTTAGGCTCTTTAGCTCTTCTGAGTGGTTCAAAATTACCCATTTTTCATTTTACCTAAAGCAGCAAGAGTATAAAATTATTTTTCCAGAAAGGTCATTTTAGTCACTATCATCTCTTATTTACACTTTCACACACATACCATCAAGAGGATCCCCAAGCATGTGAAAAACATTTGTGCAACTGAGATAAACACTGGGTGTTTTAAAATACATTTTACTGTTGTGTTGTAAAACCGAAGGAGGTTCACTGAGACAACCATTTCTGCATAGTGAACAGAAAACAACGGTTAAATTCATATCGAAACCGCAATGAGGATGCCATTTCTGGACCTCTAACTGTTTACCTTATTGCAGAGGTTCAGGTCCATTCAGTATACACTTTTTATTCTTCTGCACTTGCCACCTCCAGCTGGGCAGCACAAACACACACACACACACCCTGGTTCAAAACCGAGAGAGATGCAGTGAACACAAAAGAGTAAGTGAGGTTTACCTTACTATCTAAAAATAACATGCCTGCTATAATAAGCAACAGTTTTAGTCTAATTTCTAACAAATATGTAGCGTATGTGTGATTACAACAGACAATCATTTCAATGTTTCCCTGTACTGAGGAAAAAAACAGAAAGTCTGTTTACTTGAAACTCACATATAAATGAAGCCTACACTTTTATACAAAGGGTTCTTTGTATATTAAGGGTCCTTCAGCTTCTAAATGGTTTCTAGTTTGTAACTCTTTACAACCCTCATAAAGGGGAACCACAGTTATAGGGTGCTACATATAACCTTTAAGAGTTCCCCCAAAGGGGCCACCAAAGATCCCTATATCATTTTTTCCCCTATGAGTGTAAAGAGCGTTAATCAACTGATCAATATTAATGTAAAAAACGTACGGTTGTAAAACTGTTTCTTGAATTTCTAACACAAAGTGTGTTTTGTGCTCTAAATCTGTACAGCTTGTCCTTTCAGAGACCAGACTGCTTTTCCAGAGGGAAAGACTTGTGGTTACGTGTTAAAGAACATAGACTCGGAAGTGTTTTGGTTTCTGCCTGATTGCTGTTTAATACCACAATACTTTAGGGTGTGTTTTAAGTAACTGGAATGACTTTTTTCAAAAAAAAAATAAAATAAATGGCAGCAAAACATTTGAAATACATAAAACAATCAAATATTTGTAAATAAATAAATAAAATAAATAATAATAATAATAATAACTTGTTTCCATCATTAATAATAGTTGGTCAGTTTTGTAGAAGTGCTAAAACCAATACTCTCAGAAAGTCTACTCTTGTCTAACTTATTTCCAGATGTAAACAAGTTGTAAAGAGTGGTTTTTTGAGTTACTGTGGGCTTCCTGTTAGCCTGAACCAGTCTGGCCATTTTCCTCTGATCTAACTCATCAACAAGGCCACAGAACTACTGCTCACTGGACCTTTTTTGTTTTTTTGCACCATTCTGTGTAAACTCTAGAGACTGTTTGTGTGAAAATCCCAGGACATCAGCAGCACTATTTCTACTCACCAATTCTGTGACCTCAGTACACACTTATCCCTGTGTTGCATAGGCTCCATCCTAAATTGCACAAAGGCTTAACTAGATCTGTATTTTGTTAATCAAAATAGTATGCAATGTCACCAGCTGCAGCTCGTGGGTGGTCATGGCTGTCTCCTTATACACTCTAAATAGCATAAGAATGTGAGTTTCAAAACAATGCAAAAAAATAATAATAAAAAATGGAAATTAAATGAATACAATTTAGTTAAACTGAACAGCCTGTCAGTATTGGTACTTGTCACTGTTGACTGTGTAGGCCTATTGTATAATAAATATTCTGTAATAGTTCTTTGTTGTTGCAGCACAAGTTTGAAATTATAGATTGACCTAGTCCTGGATAAACTACCAACTTATTTTTTGAACATTTAATTGTAGTTGTGGTTTTTTTGTGTGTGTGTGTTTTTTTTATCATTATTATTTTAATATCAGAGAATTTTTTTAAACAATTATTTATTTGTTTTCAGCAATAAGCAAAAAAAGAAAAAAAAAAAGAAAAAACAAGCATAGATATGAACAATAAACAATTACACCCCACTTGCTTCCCCTCAACCCACCCATCCTCAGTAACACATATGTATTCATACAGAACATACATGTAATATCCTAACCTAGTGTATATTACAGTGCAATATATAGTGTACATCTCTTATATGTAGATTTACCATTACTTTCTTTACCATTACTTTTCATGAATTTTAAAGGCAGTTCTTATCCTTGTGCAATCGAGAGCTCCATCATGACTATATCATTAAAATAAGCACTTTCTATTACGCAATTCATGCGGGGGAAACCAGCACTGTACTATCATCATTTTTCACTGCTGTTACACCAGCAAGTAGAATCTTAGGTTGTTTCTTATTAAGCTGTGTATGCATCAGAGAGTTGTTGATAATTTAATGACTCTGATTGTTTAGCCCACATAATTACGAAATGTTTCTAGCTTATAAAAATATTACAGAATAGTTTATTTATATTAAACAATTATGTTTACATATCTATTTTAGGTGACAATTGGGGACAGAAAAGCTTATAAAACTCTAGTTGATATGAAGCTTTCAATACAATGCAATAGTGGCATGTTTTCCTTGTTCTTTCTTAGAGCAACTATCAACCTTCATATGAGAGATGTAAGTGAGAGTTGCTCACAAGTTCTCATATGACCTTAGAATATACGCAATTCAAAAGTAACCTTTTTCATCTTATTACACATGAGGCGTGGATAAAAGACATTTACAGAGGCGTGGATAAAAGACGTTCAATGCAGGCAGTTGTCTGAGACCCCTCGAAGATTTTGGCACATATAGCCTAATTTATTGTTCATGTACATACAGCATGACAGAGCTACTGGATCTCTGTCAAACAAGCAGAATGTAAGAGTTTTGTTTTTTTTTTTTTTGAATGTAAGAGTTTTTTTTTTATTATTATTATTATTGTTTTAAAGTTATTTGAAGTATTATTTGGGGAAATTATTATTTTCATCTGAAAAAGCATTAGCATTGACTAAAGACAAAACATGAGTATGGTATATTATTGGTAAAAATAACTCTGCAAATTCAGTGTGTTCTCCAAAAACAAAACAAACAACCCAAAAAAAGCTATTAAGACAATAGATTTGTGCAACATATTCACTGTATTCTTGTAAGTGTATCACCTGGTTTCTTTTGTTAGAATTACCCTTCAACCCCTTTAACAGGTTTATCATGCCACTTTCCTGTGTGATGTGTGGCACTAATGTAATGCATCTTAACATTATTATTATTATTATTATTATTATTATTATTATTATTATTATTATTAGGCTATTATTATCCTTATTACCATACATGTAAATTGTTATTTATTCATTTTCGTATTTATTTATTTAAATGACGGGATATCAGTTACCTCCTTCAATTATTTTTACATCACACTATAAAAATAAATGTACACTCTTACACATGTAGCCTCCTCAAAAATGAACCTCTCATTAGTTCTTAAACCAGATAGAACACTACTATAATACTAAGGTTTTTTTAATGTTAAGGGTTATTTTTTTATTTGTTTATAATATATGGTAAAATAGCCTTTTGGACATGATGGTATAGTGTACATGGTGAGTTGACAGCTTTTATCCTCCTTAAGCTCGTTCCCTGATTGTAACCGGATACTCTTGCTGACAATTAAAGGCATGACATCAGTATCATCACACATACATTCACAATCACAAAGACAACACACTGCACTAAATTAATAAACACAATACACAGGTTGAACACTTACACATGCATACTCAAAAGAGAAGGTTTGCCTATTGCTTCCAACAGAATTCCCATTTAACAGTTTGGCTAAACGCCTCTAGTGAGTTGTGTTGGTTATTCTGAAGTAAACACTGCAGTATTATGAAATTCATACGTGCATCTCACTTCTTTCAGTGCGCCTCCTAGCTGAATTGAATTATTTAGTCACATATCTTCAGAAAAAAAAAATTGACACCATATCCTGGACTGGGCGTGGCTGGGTAGGTGAGTGTGTGTGCCTGTGGAGTCTGCATGAGCGATACTATTAAAGACACTGTAGATGGAAGCAGACTGAGGTTAATGTCAAATTTACATTAAATGCATTCACTGTCATCTTTTCATTTTGTGATTTTTCAAATAATAAATAAATGCAGACATTAATTCTCCGAAAAGCAAGCGCTTGTGGAGTAGGAGCTCCCCGAGACCTCACCCATTGGCCAATCCCATGTTTCTGTGTGCTGCAAATGTTGGCATGCTCTGTCTTGTTTTATCTTTTTAAAATGCCATGCAGCTATCTCGTATGACAGGTTTTTCAGCGAAAGGAAATATAATTCTGCACGACAGGGTTCCTCTTGTTTTTCTGATGCTTTATTATTATTAGGACTTAGGATAAAGGTTTAGAAGGTTGGCTTACCCAGGGGCTCTACATTCCCCTTTTAAATCTCAGGTGAGTCTAAACTCAAATAAATAATACTACTTTGTAATCTATGTCTCATAAGAGGACCAGCAGTGTGAAGGCAGTGTGAGTTCGGTAGTGAGCTATCTGTACCATCTTTTTCTGTTTCTAAGTGCTGCACGAAACATATAGAAACGAGATTTGTGTGTTGTAGAAAAGAAGGTGTTTTACCTTATTAGACTGCACATTTCTTAAAGTTGCAGACTGTTTCAATTAAACTTCCCCCATATGTCTTCATTTCTGCTTCCCAGATATGCAGTAGCTGTTAAAGCTATCTCTTTAAGTGATCATTTAGATGTCCTTGATCTACAGTTCAAATGATACATACAGTTCATGTTTTCAATAGTTTGCATAATGTTACTTCAAAATGATGAAACTCATGGCCCATTTTCTGGCTATTTATGATTTTTGCCATCGGTCCGTCTGTTTGTCTATCTGTGCATCTGTCCAAGATTCTTGTTAGTGTGATATTTCAAGAACAAGTGGTTGAATGTTTGTAGGATTTATATGAATTTTCACAGTAATCAGTAGATGAACTGATTAGGTCATGTAAAGATCAGATAAGTAGGTTTTCTTCAATAGCTTCCTCCCTGTTTGATGCATATTTTAAGGGTATTTCAGTCATACAAATTAGTAACATGAAGGACAAGACTTGTTAGTGGTGGAGGCATTCCCGACATTGAGCTCTACATGTTTCCTTTGTAACATGATCAAAATGAGTTTCTGCCATAAGGTATTTCTTACCATCTTTGAAATTTAACAGCTTTAAGCTTCCATAACTTCCCAGCTTAGTGCTCTCACTAGACAATGTTAAGCAAGCCTGTGCCACGACCATTTCCACACATATATCTGTAGCAGTCATTTCACACTGGATGAGATAGTTGAACCGAAACCACCGAGGGTCAAAGAAGACTGGCAAAAAGTGCAGCGCCATTGGAGCAATATTGCAAAAGAGTGCTGTTCTAATGAATTGTCCTGCATTGTTCTTGCTAGCATCAACTTGAACATTTTATTCTTTTACCAACAGAAAAATGCAAGGTTTCTGGATCCTGCTCTTGGCTGTTCAAATTACGTGTAAGTTTTTAATTCACTCCCATGCATTCTCAAGAATCATCCAGAACATGCCTCTACATGGACTGCAATGCCTCTAAAAGATAATTCAGAGTACAATAGTACCACATTCTCCTATTTTTATACTGAAGCTAAGCAGTGTAAATGGCTGATTTTAGGTCACAGGTTTACATCAACTTCTGGGTATTACAAATAACCAAGTAAATGATTTTATCATGAAATTACCAACGACTGCGACTGCAAAGAAAACTGTATAATTATGTTATCATATGGCGTGGTAGGAGTCATTAAGTAAATTTTGAAGGCCTAGAGTTCTTAATTTTCCTGTCTTTCTCTCCTTAGACTCCTGTGCTGCTACGGTATATCATGAAGAACGGATGTATGGCGACCAGCTGAGTATCAGGCTGTCCATGGGAGCTGAGAAATTGCAGTTTACCTCTGTGGATGAAACAGACCAGCATGTCCTTTGGTCCAGATTTTCTATAACTAAAAGGGGAACAGTAACAGGAAGAGATGGTAACAGGAAATTTATTATTCGTTCTCTCACATTTGATGATCAAGGCATCTACACCGTGCTGAACTTATGGAACAGAAAGATGTCCATTCATTTATTGAAGGTTACCAGTAAGTGATATTAGGCTTTTGTTAACATGCCCTTCTAATGCCAGTTTTCTTTTTCAACTCCTAGTTTTATATTTTTCCATTCTTAACTTGTTTTTATATACAATGCTTCCTCTGCACAAACTTCCTATTTAAATGAGAATTTAATACTACCTCTGGTAATTGCTTTTGAAGCTAAAAGGAGTTCCCAGAATTGTGTGGCTGGTGAAACATTTAGAATTCCCCTCGGTGGCCTTGCGAAGAATGATGCCACACTACATTTTTCAAACGAAGATTTCAACCTCACTCTGGTGGAGCGTGGCTCACCTGTGGGCAACTTACATCCTGAGTACATGGGACGGATCCAGGTGACTAGCAACAGCATTGAGGTGCTCAATGTCAATGTGTCAGATGTGGGCAACTACACACTCAGAGATCGTCTGAATCGCAAAGTCAAGGTCATCTCTATGTACTTGGTTGGTGAGTTTCCACCTGAAATTTTTGAGTATTCCCAAAGATATTTCTATAAAATCTAAATTTTCCTCTATCAGCCCAGTAAATAGTATCACCTACCAGTAAACACACTTACCAGCATGTTTTAGGAGGTGGGAGGAAACCAGAGAACACAGAGGAAACCCACACACATGGGGAGAACATGGAAAAATTCTACAGTTTTCATTTATAATGTCAGTCAAAGGTTTAAAAGGCTTATGGCTGGGATTGGTTTCTAAAGGATTTAATAGCGATGTTTTTGAATCAACATGTAGTTTTAATGAGTAGTTTATACTTAAATTATATTGTTTTCCCCTAACAATTACTTTTCATCAGGAAAGGAGGAGAAGCAGTGAGGAGCTTGGCCTATTTACGAATTTTAAGAAAAGCCTCCTGGGTGAAGCTGCTGCCATTCATCTTCATGTTAAGCTTTGCACCTGATTATAGCTTATCATTGTGCTTCCTTCACGAGTCATGTTCTCTTGATTGCTGCCACTAAATACTCTAAAATGACAGAGAACGTTTATATATTATTGGTGGTAATTCCACAGTTAACAACACCACTCCTGCACACACATACAGTATATGGCCAAAAGTATGGACACCTGACCGTCACAACCCTATGTGGGCCTTCCCCAAACTGCAGCCACAACGTCTTTGTATGCTGTAACATTAAGATTCCACTGGAACTAAGAGGGCCAAACCTGTTCCAGCATGACAATGACTCTGTGCACAAAGCTAGATTCTTGAAGACTTGGTTTGCCAAGCCAAGGTTAGAGTGGAAGAACTAGAATTGCATGTGCAGAGCCCTGACCTCAACCCCACTGAACACGTTTGGGATGAATTGGAACACTGACTCTCTGCCAGGCCTTCTCGGCTGCCACCAGTGCCCGAACTCACTAATGCTCTTGTGGCTGAATGGGCAAATCCCCACAGCCATGTTCCAAAATCTATTGGAAAGCCTTCCCAGAAGAGTGGAGCTTATTATAACAGCAAAGGGGGACTACGTCTGGAATGGGATGTTCAACAAGCACATGGGTGTGATGGTCAGGTGTCTACAAACTTTTGGCCACAAAGTGCACTTTTGGCCATATAGTGTAGACAAACCATTTATTTAGCTCTCTGTTTCTTGGGGGGACTAAGAGTTTTAGAATTACCATTTACTGACAGTGGGTATGTGAAAAACACTTCACAAGAAAAATGAAAGAAATGGCTTAATTAATAGAGCAGCTAGATGACTCCAAACATAAATATCTGCCAGGGCCAGTAAGATAGCGAGATGTATTAAATTATTGTAAAACAGTGTCTTTATTCTAACATTAATAGAAAATTTCATAAGATCCCACTAATAGTCATGATATTAAGAATGGAATTTTTTTAGACAAGTAAATTTAATGGTCTGTAGGTAACTGATCATCATCTTCCATATCCAATTCCCCTCTTTAATCTTTTGAGGATTTCAGTTTGTGTGATAATTATCCCCCCCCCCCCCCCCCAATCTCTCTGTCTCTCTCGCTCTCTCTGTTTCTTTGTAGATCATCATCAAGGGATTACTGCAGGTCCTCTGACAGCTCTGCTGCTGTTGCTCGGGATACCACCCTGTGTTTGCTGCTGCTGTAGAAAGAAGATTTGTAAAAAGAACAGCCAACCCACCACCAACATACCCGCTGTGAAGTTCGACAACCAAGTTAATCCACCTGGACCTCCACCAGCCTACATCAATCCGGCAGCTCCTGCAGGCCCCCCACCAGTAACACACCAGCACACAACACAGCACATATTGTACTATGGATAGGTGTTAGCGTTAAATCGGTAACCCTTGACAAGTGTCCTTCGTGCACCCTCATGGCCACAGAGATCGCGCCCTATGTTGCCCAGCCAGCCCCGGTTTGAATTGAACCATGGCACGTTTACCCCAACAATGCCATTCGTTTGGTCAGTGTGTGAACAAAGCAATCACATTCACATGTGGAGCAAAACAGCCAGTTCGAGACAGATCTTTGTCCATTCTCTCATACTCTTTAGCCAGTGTGTCATTTTCTTTTTTGATTATTTCAAATTTGGATTTGGATATTTCACTCTGATTTGGAAAAGACAAACAAATTAATAGCATCCTTTTTGTCTTGTCTGTTTGACAAAACCTTATTGGACTTTGGACTTTAAGACCGTGCTTTTAAAGCTGTTAGCAGGGTTATGCTTCCTTTTTTGCATAATTGATGTGGTTGTGGCTGACAGAATTTTTCTTTATCATATAGAATATGTGTATTTTGAGTTTGAGCTTCAAAGCCCCCAACTCCCCACCTGCCTGTGCAGCTTCCTCCCTAAATAGTGGCTGTCTATGTCACCTATAGCTGCGATCGGCCATGAAATGAAGCAGATGTTAATTTTTGCTGGCAAAACAGATATTAGCATGTACACAGTAATGTTTTAGCATTTTACCATATTTATTTTCCTGCGGGTAATCCCACCTAGCTTATTTTATGGTAAAAGGAGTAATAGTGGAGGGATGAGAGAGAGGATGAGAGTAATCGAGGAGATCCCTGCATGCCCTTTAGACTCAGACATGAGTGATGCCATTCTCAGTCAGGCAGCAGAGATAGATGTCTCAATGTTTTGAAAGTTTTTTTCACTTTTCATTTTACAGTTCTACCTGTTTAAGGGTTAAAGATATTATAAAATTTAAATGTTTACTTATTTGAATAAAATAAGTAAAAATAAAGTAAAAATTAAGTAAAAATAAAAAGAATGTCGTATACTAAACCCCTTATCTAATGGTGCTGGATAGGAAAAAATATAAAATTACTACACGTTACCTAAAGAAACAACTAACAACTACTGATTTACAGGTCTATACTCCTGGTTACCCTGCTGTAGGTGAGAGTACTGTTCATCCTCCTCCTAATCCTACATTTCCTCCTCAACCACCCTACAGCGGACATCCTGCCACATCACCTGCTATGCCCCCTAACCCGGTAAGACACACACACACACACACACACACACATATACACACACACTGTTAGGGTTGTTTGGATGGTGAGCAAAGAAGTTTTGTAACTGGACATTTGATGGCACATTTTTAATTATTATATCATATCCAAGTGACATTTATTTCCTTGCTCACTTATATTTAAATGATGTAAATACGACTGGTGGGAAATTACTTATTAATGGATTTATATATTGTTTCTTTTTTTTTTTTTTTTTTTTAGGAATTTAACCCTGAATACAGCAACCAGAATCCCCTTTATCCTCCTGCATCCAGCTTTCCTCCGGCTCAGCCTCCTCAGTGGAGTGGTGCTCCCAGCAATCAACCTGCTCCAGCTGTACGATTCTGCTTCATCCACTGATATATTTATTTTATTCTGCCCCCCACTGCATTCTGTCTTTCTGTTCTGCGGTTCTCACTGGTCAGATTAAAAATAAGTACATTATTCTTTTGTGCCTGTGTTTGCAGGGTTTTGCTCCAGTGATGTACAATGCTCCTGCTGGCCCTGAGCCAGCCAAAGGGGAAATAACTCCCATGACTCCACTACTCACACCTCCAGAGCCTGAGGTACCTCCTCCATTACTTCATTTCCATTTATGTTTCTTTTATTACTCTAACATAATATGACTTAACACTGAACCTTGTGTTAAAGATTGTTTGATCATTAGCCTGTGGGTTAAGGTTAAAACATGATGTATCTGCCATAAATATGCAATTTAAATTGAGGAAACTGATTTAATACCAAGTGAATTGAAATACTATTTAAGCAATCCTCTCCCATAGATTCACTCCCCTATCTTACAGTGCACAAAATATACACTACAGGTCTAAAATATATGGTCTCCTTTTCTAATTGGAGGGGTCCGTCCATCTAACCATGTAAGCAGTGACAGTAGAATGGGTCGTACTGAATAGCTCAGTGACAAAGCAGGTCACACAAACTCGCAGTACATGACCAGCAAAAGCTGAAGCATGTCAGCAACAGCAACATTTCATGGTTCTGAATTGCCTCTGTTACAGCAGCAAAGGGGGGACCAACTCCGTAGTAATGCCCCTGGGTTTAAAAAAATGATGTTGTGTTCAGGTGTCCACATGCAGTATACACAAGGAAAGTGTATTTTTGACACGGCTGTTGTGATAGCAAAGGGTATAGAGAGAATACCAGTATTTTTTTTTTACCAGTAATCCTTTATATCAGACTTATATAGAATTTTAGTTTTGTGCTTCAAAAAACCCTAATTAACCTATATACGTGTCCCTTTTGGGGCATTTTGTACCATACATGAGCACTAAGGATGGTTGAAGATACCCTTCCAGATGGGTAATGAATCACAGACTGTTATGTAGTCTATGTGTTTGACATTGATGATGCACTGGTGATTTCTATGATGGTGATGGAGTAGAAGGATTAGAAGTATCTGATCCTCTTTCCCTCATCACATTAATATTGTTCATCTCCTCTACTAGGTGGCACAGAATCCTGCCCCATACACTGACACTGATGACTCCTCAGACACCGCCGCCCAATTCAAAATCAACAAGGAAAATGACTCAAGCTCCAACATCCTGTAGTTTCTCCTCCCTCTTGGCTATTATTTTAAACACAAAAAAGATGCATCGTTCACAAGAGTGTAAATGGCGTGGATGCATATGTCCGTACTATGAAAGGAGGTCATTTGCTTTTTATTCAAATAAGTAATCATTTCCGGATACATAGGATGTGTTCATGGTTTAATGAACTGGTTATAACTTACAGTGAAATAGTATTGGGTGATTCAGGTAAATTGAGACTTAAATTCAATCTTAAAATACAGTAAGTGGAATGAGGAAAAATGAAGGGCTATAACAGATTAATGAACAGATGCAGGAAACACCTCACAGTACGGTTGAACGATGCATTGATGTATTTTATGTGCATTAAATGGTGTTTTCTAAAACATTTCCTAAGCAGTGGAATAAGGTACACTGGGAAATATGGAACTTTACTCAGGCCTAATACTTAGTATGCAGGTGTTTTTTACTTTGTGTACTATATTCATATAAGTTTAGAGAGTGATGTGAATTTATTATTATTTAAAAAAAAACTTTATGTTGCTAATGTAAGAATAAAGAAATAAATTATGAAATGTTACTTACCTTTTAGTGGTGTTTTTTTTAACCTTGATTTTTACATAATCTGTTCAAATTCAGCTTTAGAAAAGATTGGTTATAAATTTGGGATATTGAAGAATTTTTTAACCCTGATGATGTGACTGTGTGAAGAAATAAATTATACAATGTTACTTAGGCCAACAACTGAATATGTAGTCAGTTGTACTTAGAAATACAGGCTGCATAAAATAATAGCAAATGTATAACACATTGTATTAAAAACAAAGTTCTATTAAAATGTGTAGTCTTTAGTATTATTATTATTATTATTATTAGTAGTAGTAGTAGTAGTAGTAGTAGTAGTCTACGTGTAAAATGTTCTGATTTATTAATCATTCTTATTTATTACCCTGAAAGATTTGTGTCTCCTAGTGCTCTTACCCTGTTGAAAATGATAAGGTCCTTTTCTAATTGGAGGGGTCTGGCTATTTTGGTCATACCCATTGCTAACAGGTGGATAAAATCAATCATCCAGCTGTGAAATTTCCGTACACAAACACTGGCAGTAGAACGAGTTGTATTGAAAAACTCAGTGAATTTCTATACGGCACTGACATAGGCTACCACCTATTCAATCATTTTCATCAAATGTCTGCTAGAGCTGCCCTGGTTAACTGTAAGTGCTAATATTGTGAGGTGACGACTTCTCAAAGCATGCCAGCTCCACACAGGCTCACAGTACACAACCATTGAAAGCACCTTGCACATGCCATTGACTGCAACACTTGTAAGTTTTGAACTGCCTCTGTTATAACAGTAAAGAGGGAACCAACTCTATAGTAATACCAATGGGTTTAAAAATTCATGTTCAAAAAGCACATTTGAATATGATGTTCAGGTGTCCAGATACTTTTACCCATCTAGTGTACACAGGGAAAATATATTTTGACACAGCTGTTGAGATAGCAAAAGATACAAGAGAATACCAGTATTTTTCCAGTAATCCTTTAAAACAGATGTACACAGAAGAGCTACATATTAATTTTGTGCTTTAAACAAGTGGTTCTCCAAGTGGGGTCCATGAAGTATGGCCAGGAGGTCCATGATATTATTTTAATAATAATAATTTTGTACACATTTAAATAATGAGCCTAATATTTAAATAGTTGGATTATGTTTGTGGTCTGTACTGAGGGAGTCTGTGAAATTATTTATTTTACAGTTCAAGGAATCCCTGGCTGCAAAAAAATGACATTGGTAAGACAATGGAACAGATGGTGGATTTCCAGTGTGTTAAAGAACCTGCATGACCAGGGGGAGGAAGAGATGGTGCAGTCTTACAGGCACCTGTGGGTCTACCTAAACTGCAGATTGGACTGGACAGACAACACCAATGCACTGATTAGTCTATTTTAGCCAACTTTCTTTTGTATGGTGGAGCACCACTGCAGGAGCAAAACATCTCATTAAACTGATCAAGAAAGCCAATTCCATCACAGATCTGACTCTGGACTCTGAAACTGTTACTTAGAAGAGGATGGCAACAAAACTGGAGATCATCTTGAACAGTTCTGCCCACCCTCTCCATGGCACTCTTAGTTCTCACCTCATTCTACCACGATGCTCTAGGAAGTACTATTGTGGGTCTTTTCTGCCAGCTGTCATCAGACTCCACAATGCATCCTCCCAATGGCATGTGTCTCCAGACTCCCAAAATGAATGAATAACAGGACTGAGCTCTGTAACACAGGGGACTGAGGCAGAGTAAGGGTCCATTTGCAGGAAGTTTATTAGCAGGATCAAAACAGTCAGAGGCAGTACCAGAAAAGCTTTTAATTGCAGACAAATCCCAAATACAATCCAAAAGTAGTCAGAATACAGGCCAGAGTCAAAATACCAGAAATCAGAGATTGTATCAAAACCAACGAGTCAAGAAAAAGGCAGAGATAAGATTAATCAAGGCATGGTCATACACAGAATAGCAATATACCTGGCTCAGAACTCAAATGACTGACAAACTGTAAAGCTTTGTAATGACTGACCAGTGGATGTGCTTTTTATTGGGACAAACAGGAAATGAGTGGAGATAGCATAGAGGTGATTTGAATTCAGGGGAGGGTGCCCTCTGATGGTCTGGAGGGGAAATGTCCAGGCTAGATGTTACAAACTGATTCATATACGTACAATTACATACATAGGATGCCATATTCACCAAACGAATCTTACCACTTGGTTGTTGTGAATGTCTGTTGTTTTCTGCACCTTTGTCATGTCTCTTGCACTGATTTCTTTTGCTACTCTAGCACTCAAATTTCCCCTCTGGGATCCAGAGGGTTCTTTAACACAAAGTACATGTATTGATCCGTCTGGCCATTTCCCATTTCCACTATAGTGATGGAGCTCGATAGTGATGGAATATAAGGTTTAGAAGTAACATAAATATCAGTTTTAAAATGCCTTTTACTCTATCTCACATGCCTGTTAAACACCAAAAAGAGATACTGTAAGAAAAGAGATAAGACTGTAAGTAGTGCTGATTCACAGGTTCATATTATGAAAGGTCATTTGCTTTTTATTAAAATGAGTAAACGTCAGAATACAAATTCTGTGTTCATGGTTTAATGAGCTAGTCATGATTTATAGTGAAGGGTTGTATTGTCTTTTCTAACACATGGATGGTTCAAGTAAATTGGGACAGTCTTAAAATACAGTAAGTGGAGTGATATAAGAGAGTGATATAAGAGATATAATGGATGCATGAAACCACAACTATGGTTAAATGACGCATTAACAGATTTTATGTGTATTAAATGGTGTTTTCATTAAGCATTTTAATAAGCAGTGGAATAAGGTAGACTGGGAAATATAGAACATTACTTAGACTTAGTATGCAAATGTTTTTACTTAGCTCGATGTTACTTGTGTTATGCTGCTACTGCAAAAGTAAATTATACAATGTTACTTACCTTTTAGTGGTGTTTTTACTGTGATTTTTACTTAATCTGTTCATAATGAATTTTAGAAAAGATGGGTTATGAATTTGGAAAAATGGTGAAGCTTTTCTTAACCCGGTTATTGTTATTGCTGTAAGAAATTAATTACAGAAAGTTAGTTAGACCAACATCTTAATATGTAGTCAATTTTACTTCATCTACTGCATTCATACAATATAAAAGTATGTTGGTGATGAATTGTGATAAATTTCACATATTTAATGAATATTAAATAGTCACCTTGAGGATTTCAGAAATGTATCATATGTTGAGGTATTTGTTTTATTAATGGGAAAAGAGCTTAGAAAATTTGGAAATTCAAAGCTCAGTATCAATGAATTTATACTGTATCTACCAAGATGTATTTACTGTTAAGTAAATACATACTTACTGGTAAATATGAAAAATGTACTCTCCTGGGCAAAAAAATGGCAAATATTAAGCTTTTAATGGTCTTAACAACTAATCATTGGTCAGAAAATTAGCAAGAATGAACCAAATGCACTCCTGAGACCTCCTGTGCCACCATTTGCTTGTTTACATTTGCTACAGTGAACTGTTTGGGGAAAAGCTATAAAAACAGGGAAGTTCA
>CM040456.1:8395907-8422294 GCA_022758105.1 Pangasianodon gigas | reverse complement strand
GCCAAAGAAATAAAAACATGAAACATACATTTTCTGCTGTAGTGCTATAGGACGTCCTGTTGGGCAGAATATGACTGCTTATCTGACCAAATCTGCATCAGCTGTCCTCTGCTTCATTTATATTTCTAGACCTATATTCATGATGTGCTTCAGGACAAGGGTAGTTTTCTCTGAATTGCTTTAAGTTTGGATTTTGTTGGCATAGTGTGTGGGGGTGTTTAAGTGAAAGAGTGTAAAAGGAACCAGTACCTCAACTGATAAAGTATGTGACATAAAAAAAACCAATTTCTGGAGAGTAGGACATCCAGTAAATTGGTTAGACGTTAACTTACCTGTGGACAGCTCCAGGGTCCCTGGTTTTATCCCGATCTCTAGTTACTGTTTGTAAGGACTTTCTCCTCATGTTTGTGTGGGTTTTCTTCAGGTTCTTCAGTTTCCTCCCACTGTCCAGAAACTTACAGGTAGGCAGATTGGCTACACTAAATTCACCCTAGGGGTGTGTGAGTGTGTGTGCGCATCAGTGGCAGCCGGTGCTTTTTAAATATGAGAAGCACAGCTGTCTGTGCATCCATACTCAAGAGCATCAAAAGAATTTTCCAAAATCAGGGCAACAACATTAGCAGTGTTTGACATTTGACAGCTAAGATGCTAACTAGCTAGCCCAATTTCACTGGAGATTACATAAATATACAAAAAAAAAAAAAACCCATAAATAAATTGTAAGTAAAATAAATTTACAGCATTTACCCATTATAATGAGAAATGTACCTGCAAGCAGCTGCTGAAGGATCGAGCACTACACAGCACCACACCCTGGTGAAATGATAGCAATAAATAGTAATGATTATTATGAGCAGCTATATTCATTTGTGGTCTTTGACTGACATGTAGTGGTCAATTCTTGTAAAAACTGTGAAATATTTCACCTCTGTTTCACCTTAATTTCTTCAGACACAACTGAGAAAGTACTAATGAGCATGAAACACCTTTAGGCTTGTGTTGAGTGCATGCTGTTCATTAATATAGATAACTGATTGAAATGTTTGTAGTAAACACAGATTATGCATTAATATAGAGGTTTTCTTGTTACCTTAACTGTATGGCTGGTCTTATATATGATTAATATTTGTATCCCTACAGGTTTCACCAGACTTTAAATTAGGAAAAATACATGCAATTATTTAAAAAAAAAATTAAATTCATGTTTCACCCTTCCCTTTACAAGCACCCAAGGCTTGTATGCTGTACAACATTGCCCCAACATTGTTTTTTTTTTGTTTTTAAACCTTATCCTGGGTCTGCAAGCATGTATGATATACTGTTGGGTTCGTTCTGATGAGCAGATGTCATGATTTTGACATGATTTTGTGAATTCACACGTGCGTTTTGAAAATATGATCTCACATCCTGTTTTGCACTTTCACTGTCAAATTTGTTTGCGTGCTGTGGGGAAACATTTTCGAATATAAAAAGTCCGTCTGATAACTTTTATGTAATAATTAGAGATCACCAGATCTGCCAACCTTTACTCATTTTGCATAGGAGCTCTGCAATGTAAGATCTGAGTAAGCTGGTACAAGTTATTATTAAAAAATCGTGAGTCTCGTAATAGTCATAATTGACGTTTGTGACTGACTGTGTTTTTCATTATCACATTATAACGTTACTGTAAAAGAAATTAATGTTGTATACTAAACCCCTTCTAGCTAATGGCAGTGGATGAAGAAAGTTTAAAATTTCTATCCTTAACCTAAAGGAACAGCAAAATCCATTAAAAAAGCATTTCTTAAAAAGCCTAACAGTATCTGTACTACTCGTTTACAGGTCTATACTCCTGGCTACCCTGCTGTAGGTGAAAGTACTGTTCATCCTCCTCCTAATCCTACATTTCCTCCTCAACCCTTCTGCAGTTTATATCCTGCCCTGTCACCTGCTATGCCCCCTAACCCCGTAAGACTCTCTCTCTCACACACACACACACTGTAAGGGTTGTTTGGAAATTAAAAAAAGACCATTTGATAGATTTTTAATCATAAGTGACATATTTATTTGCTTGCTCACATATATACAGTACTGTGCAAAAGTCTTAGGCACCCTATTTTTTTTAGTACAAACTTTGTTATAGATTTTAATTTTAGGACTTCTACATTATCGAGTCAGTACAAAAACATTTTAGATTTCCAAACGTTAGTTTTCAAGCACAAAATTAAATGTTATGTATGTCAGTAAAGAAAGCAGCATATTACGTAAGAGACCACTTTACAGACAAAAAAACATAATGAAGGCTGGAGACAGTCTCCAGAAGAACTCTGACTGGTTCTGCAAGATGCTCAGTAAGACCTGCCAGCTAATTTCCTTAAAAAACTGCACTAATTGTACCTGAGACTAGTAATTTTTTTTTAAGCAAAATGTGGACACACCATATATTGACTTTGTTTCATTTATTACTGTTTACTGCTCTTTATAGTATTTTTAAAATGTAGAAACATTTAATTTCATTATTTTTGAAGGCATCTTTGCTCTGCAGCATTTCTTTGCATGTGCCTACATCTTTTGCACAGTACTGTATATAAATTCAAATTGTTGTCACTGATTATCCATTATGATCTGTTCATTATAGATCATTACTTTTAAGTGAATGTCCTCTACATGCAGCCCATTTATTTGGAACAATTCCTCTTTAAGTTGCAAAAAATAGCAACAGAAACATCTCAACTGCTAGAAATATAATGGCAGAGCCATAGTAAACGCTTGCAGTATATAAATATAAGACTGGTGGAAAATGATTTTGTCATGGATTTACCTGTTGTTTGGTTTTTAGGCCTTTAACCCCACATACCCTCCGTAAACCCAACCCGCTCTGGCTGTACGATTCTGCTTCATCCATTCACATGTTTATCTTACTCTGTCCCCCCACTGCATTCTGTCCTTCTATTCCACAATTTCCGAACATGGGACGAAACTGCAAAACAGTAACCAGAGCTCGGGATCCAGAACCCTGGAGATGTAAGGCAGCAATGCTCCCTTACCTTACGATTTAAAAAAATATACACTACATGTACAAAAATATTTGGACAGCCCTTATAATTAGATGTTGTTTCAGCTGTATTAGCTATGCCTATTTTTAACAGATGCATATAATTATACACCTATGCAGTGTCCATAGACAAACACAGTAGAATGTTTCATACTGAAGAGCTCAGTGACTTTTGGCATGGCACTGATGTAGGATGCCACCTTTTCAACAACTTGCTATCCAATTTCTGTCCTGCTGGAGTTACTCAGCTCAAATGGAAGGGCTAATACTGTGAGGTGACAACTTCTAAAAACAAAAACAGATGATGCACCACAGACTATTATTGGGTTTATGTATTTAAGATAGTAATGGTGCCATAGTATTGACATTAATGATGTGCTGGTGATTTCCATGATGATGGAGTAGAAGGTTTATAAGTAATTTGAATATCAGGGTTAAAACAATTCTTCCTCTTTCTGTTCATACACTTCCTTATTTCTCTGGTTATGTATCTAATCCTCTTACACTCATCACATTAATATTGTTCATCTCCCCTGCTAGGTGGCACAGCTATGCACTGGCAGTAATGTCCTTAACTCCCAAGACTCCACTATCCAATTCAACGTCAATCAGGAAAAGGACCCAATCTCCAACTTCCTGTAGTTTTCGCTGCCTCCTTTACTATCTCACGTGGCTAAAAAAAAAATAGATAAAAAAGACTAGAGACAATCTGTCATAAAAGTGTATGGGGGTGAATATTTTAATAATATAATGAGACTACACTAATGTAATTACAATCTAAAAAGATATTAGTTTAAAAAAAAATTAAATTAATTGCTTTGTAAAAGGGCGCGGTGTGTACCATTGCCTCCTTTCAGTTTCAGGGTCCCCAGTTTGATCTGAATCTCAGGTTACTATCTGTGTGGAGTTTCCTCTGGGTTCTCAGGCGTTCCATCCAGCGGGTGTTCCTGCCTCACACCCAGTGTTACTGGGATAGACTCTGGTTCTACAGTGACCCTGACCAGGATAAGGCGGTTACTGAAAATGAGTGATCAAGTGCTTCGTTAAAAAATAAATAAATAAATAAATAAATAAATAAATGCAAGAGACTTGCTAGAAATTTTAACACATCTTTCTAAACCATGTAAATAACATAATTTGATACATTGATTTAGTATTTTGTAGTCCATCCATTTTCTCAATTGTGTGCACAAATACTGTGCCTTCACCTGGGCTTTTTCAAAAATAAATGTGAGTGAGAAATAACAGAAAAATACACCCATCTTATTGTTGCTGGTGATAATTGTGTCTTTAAAGTATTATCTGATAGTCTGGATAACATACTGCATATGCTTTCCAAGGTGTTGACTTCTCAACATTTAGTGTAGTATTGTTTTCATTTAGTGAGTCACATAGTACCTTCTTTGCTTTGTTTGATTCAGGTTTAAAATCCTGTTTTTTACATGCTACTAAATGAGATGTTCTCAAAATATAAAATGATTTTTATTCATCTTGAAATTTTGTACAGTGTGATATCTAGACCCATGGTTCTTAAAGTGGGGTCCAGGGACCTCCAGGGGTCTGTGATTTATATCCAGGTGGTCACTAAATGTATTCTTTGCAATAGTTAAAAAAAAAAAAGATGATGCACAGTATTTCAAATCTATATTTGAATGAGTGGAAAGGTCAGGAATTGTTTGCCATATTGTTCTTAAAATTAAATCTGTCCTGCAAACATAAGGGGGTGTTTGAAATTTTTTTTTTTTTTTAGCACAGTAGATTAGGTAGATTATGTTCCCAGGAGCATTTTTTATGAGCTGAATTAATGTTCTGACATGTATATTTTGTGACTCTCCCATCCAGTGAATCAGTGTTTTGTTGTCTGTTTCGCAACAATCTAGACACGCTAGTCAATAAAGGCAAATAAACAGATCAACAAGATAAGGCACTGCAAGAAACATAAGGGTATAAGTAGAGTTTAATTAAAATCCTTAGTGTGCATTTAAAGACAGCAAGCATTCATTCCAACACCTAAGCACCAGTACAGAGCAGAATCATGTTGCTTGTCTACTTTGTGTCTTGGAAAATCTGAACTGTGCTTGAGGCTCTAAGGGCAGAAAGCATGGGGCCATCAGATAAAGGTGGCAGATTTTTTACTTTGTAGGCAGGCATCAGGATTGGGTTAGCTACAGGAAGTCAGTGCAAGAAAAACAAGGGTTTCCACTGTGTGAAAAGCCATCACAGAAATGCAAGGAACATTCAATGTTCACTGTGGTGTGTATTCTGCAGGTCATAAATAAAAAGCAATACTATTTGTGTATCACTGGAGTGACTGGTTTTCTCTCTGGCACAGAATCTTCTCCATAGTTTTGTTGGTTTGCATAATGTATGATGGGCTTTAAAGAGAACCCTAAAAATAAAGGTGTAAAGATATTGAACTGATTATATAAAATTCCCAAATTTCCTTGGGGATCAATAAAGTACATCCATCCATCCATCCATCCGTCCATCCATCCTAGCAATTTGGCTATTTTTGCATGATAACCTTAAACTTGAAGTTTAGACACATTACAAACTGAACAGAGTTAACTCTATTGCTAGACCTACAGTTCATCCAACTGTTGCCATTTGCAAATTTCACAATCAAAAAAAAAAAAATAAATAAAAAAACTCCTAGCAATGTTGGGCCCCATCTCATTGACTAAACCTGCAAATTAAACTACACTCATAAAACTAACCTTTGGATCAACACTGTAGAGTGACTGGGTCTACCTATCCCTGTTTTCCCCCTGAAGGCCATGTAAGATAGTGTAGAAGGCTGCAGAAAGAAAATGGAGTTTTCTATCCCATGTTAATGTTAAATTGGACAGCGAAATCCAAAGAGGTCCAGACATCAGTCAGTGCTTGGGGCTGGAGACTGCACCTTTAAGGGAGATGAACAATAGTAAAGTATTTAGGGAGAGAGAATCAGAGAGATAGAGAAAGCTGTACATGATGAGAGAATTGGGAAGCATTAAAACAGGGTGGAATCCATTCATATTTCAGGTTTTCATGCTCGTGGAGGATGTAATATAAATATCAAAAATCATATAATTATCAAGGAAGCAGAAAGCTGGGGTGCCAAGGATACAGCACCCTTAACTTTCAGGATTCCTTTAAAATGGAGTAAATGTAGTATTTGAGTAGTTTTTGATGTACTTTTATTTAATGTTTTTCAAATCGACATTAACCTATTGGCACACTGACGCTGGCATTTGTGATTGATGTGAAGTCACGCGATGTTGACGTCAAATGGGGTACTAGCAAACTGCCTAAGCAATCAGAATTTCAGATTTTTTCAAGAGCCCATTTGAACTGAAATTGCATGACATGTATGCTGCTTAACATTCAAGCACCCTGAAGGTAAAACACTTCCTGTGTCCCTGCGTAGTACTGATTATTTCTGCAGCTATATCCTAAATGTATAGGACTGAGTATCAGTTGTGATATTCATATGCCTTTAGTAAGAAGCAGATTAATTTGTATTTCTTAAGTATTGTAAGGATTGTGCCTTAAAAAAAAGAAAAATTAGGCATTTAATAGGAACTACACATCCTTAGATTTCCTAGCTGTACTGTGGTAAAATGTTGCTAAAAATGAAATGGGCTTTTCTTACACCTAAGGTAAGAGAGTTATTATGTGGATGGGTTTTGGGATTTGCTAGATAATTCCTACAGTTCATTTGGTACAAGTCTTAAAATATTACGATTCAACAAGCACAGCATGATCTTGTCAGTTACCCACCTGTAACTGACAAGATCACACCTGTAGCTTAAATATGCCCCTTTCCCCAAGTCATTCCTCAAGATACATCAGTTTTCTCATCTAACACACAGTGACAGCACATTATACACCCACTGCATTAAGCACATGCACTCACACCCATGCAAAAAATAATGAATTAAATTATATTATACCACAGCGCTGTTGAATTCTCAAATCTGATTGGTCAGAAGTTGTTGATTAATTTTCTATAACACCAGCTTTGACAGTAGTGCCAGCTGCAAGGCAAATGATAGGTTTATATTAATGCTCTTGTTCAAATTTGTTATTGTCCAGCTAATTCAGAGGGACTTGCATACTCCACGTAATCTTGGCCTAATAATAAACAGATTCAAAAACCTTATTTTATTAAAGAAATATGTATAATCATTGATATGGTGAAGATTTCTGTAATGAAATGTTTATTTAGCATATATGGACGTCTTGGGTGTCAGTGCTTTATAAGATTCAGTAGTTTTTCTGATACGACAGAATCTTTAGGACATAGGACTTTGCACTATCTGTTTCCTCGGTAGTTTCTTTTTTTGAAAAGAAAAGCAAAGAGAGGCTTGTTAGAGAATGACTTTTTATAACTCACAGACATTCCACAACAGTAAATATAACTATAAAAGGTTAAAAAGCCTGACATTGTTTATTAATACATTGAAAAGTCTTATCTGTGGCAAAGCTGTTATTGGAAAATAGTCAACTTTGGGGTGGTAAGAGTAACTTCACCTTGGGTCAGGCCACATCACACCAATGTTGTTGATTATGCTCCTAAAACAGTATGTCCCCAAGTGTTTTATTCCTCACATATTGCCAAATCTAAGTCCACTGTAGGAGTAGACAGATTTGCACAAAAGAAACAAACAGGAATCTAAGCACAGTAGAGCATCAAAAAAAGTAAAAGATACACTAAAGTGCAATTTAGATATTTTATTCGTTATTCTTTCAATTTAGATATTTTATATTGAAGTCTTTTTTTTTTTAAACTCATATGCTATGTTGTGTGCTAGTGCGTTACCAGTGTGCTGTCTGCAGGAGCTTCAGTGCTCATGTGGCCTGGTGAAGATGCAAGAAGTGGATTTTGGTTTTCAAACTTCACTGCGCTCACATTGGTGGTGGTGGTGGTTTGGGTGCATTTTTTATAGATCATATTCCCATAGCAGCAGCAAACACAGGGTGGTATACAAAGCAACAGCAACAGAGCTAGCAGAGGATTTGGTTCAGCTACAGAGAGAGACAGAGAAGGGTGGGTAAGCATGTTTATCTAAGTAGTGAGACAGCAGCATGTCTAAAGACAAATGGACAGAAAAGTATGCTTTTTATGTGTGAACAATGTGTTGGATGGCAAATATTCATGATGTTCTCAAAATTCTAGCATGGCCAAGCATTTTCTCCTATTAAAAATATCCCAACATGATTATTTCCCTTTCTTATACAAAGTATTATTTATGAGTTTTATGCAGAACTCAAATAGGTTAACTGCTACAGTGGATATAAAAAGTCTACACACCCCTGTTAAAATGTCAGGTTTCTGTAAAGTAAAACAATGAAACCAAGATAAATCATGTCAGAACTTTTTCAACCCTCAATGTGATATTACAATGTAAAAAATTAAGTGAAAAATCATAAATATCTTAGGGAAAAATAGGAAAAATAAAAAAAATTACAAGAACTTGGTTGTATAAGTGTGCACACCCTTTTATAACTGGGGATGTGACTGTGTTCATAATGAACCAATCACATTCATTCTCATTCATCTGACTGCTGATGCCATGGTCCACAAACAGCTTACAAAGCATGTACAGGATCTCACTTGTCGAAAGATATCGATTAGAACAGGGGTGAAAAGAATTTCCAAAACATTACACATACCATGGAACACCGTGAAGGCCATCATCAACAAGTGGAGAAAATGGGGCACCACTGTGGCATTACCAAGAACAGGACATCCTTCCAAAATTGATGAAAGGACAAGAAAAAATTTAACAGCGAGGCTCCCAAGAGACTACCGGCAACATTAAAGGAGGTGCAGGAATATCTGACAAGTACTGATTACTCTCTGCATGTGACAACAATCTCTCGTATTCTTCACATGTCTGGGCTATGGGGTATGGTGGCTAGACGGAAGCCCTTTCTCACAAAAAACATCCAAGCCCAACTAAATCACCCCAAATGACGTGGCAAAATGTGTTATGGTCTGATGAGAACAATTCCAAAAGGTATAATAATTTCATAAATCCAAAAGGTATGTTTGAGGGGAAAAAAAATGCAGATCACCAAAAGAACAAAATACACACGGTTCAGCATGGTGGTGGCAGCATCATGCTTTAGGGCTGCTTTTCTTCAGCCAGAACTGGGGCTTTTATCAAGGTGGAGGGAATCGTGAATAGCTACAAATACCAGTCGATTTTAGTGTAAACATTCAGGCATCTGCTAGTAAGCTGAAGATGAAAAGGAATTTCACCTTTCAGCACAACAATGACCCAAAGCATACATCCAAATCAACAAAGGAATGGCTTAACCAAAAAAAGATCAATGTTTTGGAGTGGTCCAGCCAGAGCCCAGACCTGAATCCAACTAAAAATCTGTGGTGTGACCTGAAGCGGGCTGTGCACAGGAGATGCCCTCACAATCTGATGGATCTAGAATGTTTTTGCAAGAAAGAGTAGGAAAATATTGCCAAGTCAAGATGTGCCATGCTGACTTAAGTATTAGTTCAGGGGTGTGCACGTGTATGCAGGTAGGTTATTCTAAGTTTTTTTTTTTAATCTTTTTTCTCTGAAATGTGTCAGTTTGGTTTTCAATGGCATTGTACACATTGTAATTTTTACATTAAAGGTGGAAATGTTCTGATATGATTTATCTTTGTTTCACTTTTTACATCACAAAAACCTGCTCTTTTAACAGGGGTGTGTAGACTTTTTATATCCATTGTATATACATGGTCCAAGCATACTCCATACAGTATCTACTCCAATCAGTGCTGCCTACTAGATTACAACAGTACACTATACCTACATTGGTGGAAAGATTTTAGATGTGGGAACTCACAGACAAAGTTCGGGGTAATGACCTTGACCTTGCGATCTTCACGATCAGTGAGTGTGTAGCTGCCCATATGAGACGTTTCAATGTTGAGCACCTGGATATCGCTGCTAGTCACCTGGATCCTGTCTGAGAAGTGTTTATGTAAGTTGCCCACAGTGGAGCCATGCTCCACCAGAGTGATGTTGAATTCTTGGTTGGTGAAACGCAGCGTGACGTCGTCTTTTGCAAGGCCATCCAGCGAAATGCTGAGAGTCTTACCAGCTACACAATCCTGGACATGGTCTGCATCTTTTAAGGTATTTAGGATAAGTAGTATTAGAGTTTATACAAAGAAACCATTGCACAAAAAAAGTGAAATAAAAAAATGTAGAGAACGGGCCAAAGAAGAAACAAAAGGTGTAAGAGGGGCATAGTAAGTCACTTACAGACAACCTCCAGTTTACAAATAGATGACGCTTTGTTCCTGTAGTTCCACCGTGTGTAGGTTCCTTGATCGTTAAACGTTACAGGACTAATTATAAATTGCCTTTGAAAACCTGATCCTTTAACATATTTCCTTGTGTTCTGAGCACAGCTGGGCCAGATAACAGATTGTACTTCATTCACTGAGCTAAACTCCAGCTTCTTAAACCAAATCGGCAGCTTGATACTAAACTCCTCGCCGTGCATCAGTTTCAGTTGAGTGGTCTTAAGTTCACAGCCTAAGGAGAGGAGAAACATATAAATTATTAAACATTTCAATTTTAGAATTAAAGACATGTAGCCTTAGTATGTATATAAAGACATGTAGTCTTAGTTTACTTTACATTTGCTTATAAGAACAATTACTACATCAGCTAGTTCTATGGTTTAATTTTAGTGTTAGACAGCCTGTCTGTTCTAAGCAGATACCCAATTTATAGAGCATTTTCCCTTTCACACACATCCACTCTCAATCAGATCATTTTAAACCTGTTTCACAGCATCCTAAGTAGCTTAGAGCTAAATGAATGGCCGTTTACTTCTAGAAAATAACATACAAAATGGTGCCTGTGTGTTTGTTGACAAGCCACCATCTCCTGTCTCTAATGAGTTGTCTCTCTGTTTGTTAATCTATTGGTAAAGAATGACTTTTCACTTATTGTCTATGATAGCCAGTCAATGAACCTCTGCTGTGGATCCTTACATTCTGAGTTTTCATCCCCTTCCTCAATACCTGCCTCCCCTGTCTTGCTGAGCTGTTTAGTATGGGAAGTGCTACAGAAAGTAAGTAAACAATATGTCTTGGTGAAGATCTGGACACATTTGACTGCTTCTTCTGTGATGTCCCTATCTGCAGTGTTCCCTGTCAACCCATGGCAAAAATCACATCCAATATTTTCTCAACATACTACCCTGTCAAATCCCTGTCACCAGAATTCCTGGTTATTTTTTTTAGAATTTTCTTAGTGTTAGCCTTTTTACTTTATCCTTGTTAGCAAGATTCAATATACAGTATTAATAAAGTAATGCAAGTAATCTATTACAAGTAATCTATTACTAGATTAGATAGATACTTCAAGATAAATAAATGAATAATAGGCTGAGAGTTTGGGGGACACATAATCCTCTAGCAGGTTCGACTGTGGCTCAGTTGAGTGCAGAGGAACTAGTCACCCTTTTTTTATTACTGCTGTTCTACCACCTGTTCAACCTCAGTTGCTCCTTTTAAAACTAGGAAAAACAAGGTTTAGTCCCAGTCCTAGGGGAATGACAATATTGGGCAAGACAGCAAACCAGAAGCATAAAAAGCCAGGTTGCAAGTATTATATGTAAAGAATAAAACATGATGGGGCATGCTGTTATAGAAAAATAATCAACAGCTGGGTAGTGTTATATGGCCCGATGCATAGCAGAGTTACTATTACCACCCTGAAGTAGTTATAATTCTTGTTGTTGTTGTTGCGGTTGTTGTTACTAGTATTATTATTATTAGTAGTATTATTATTATTATTACTAGATTATTTTCCAGTAATGAAGTCTAATGACTGTGTAATAACTGTGTTTTGTTTCTCTTACCCACAACAATTTGCCAGCTCTACCATTTTAGCCATTTATTGTTAGGTTTAATGTTGTGGAATGTCCATGAAACAAAGGTTACAGATTGAAAGTGTAATTTAGTACAATTAACTCAACAGTTTCCATTGCCTTGGTGCATCAGTTTAAACTTGTGAGCATTTTTTGTGTTTCTTTATAGCCCAAGATCGAGAAAATCTGTTTGAATAGCTCACATTCTGCATATGACCTCTCATATGATATGATTTTAATCAGTTTGAGTCTGTGTCGTTCTCTCTTTTTTTAAAACTCAAAGCTCAATAACCCTTCTTATGATGTTAGATGTGACCATTCGCTGCAGATTTCACTGAGTAATTTGGGGTCCATGTCAGATCTCACCTTATGGTAACCATAGCAACAACCTCAAATCAGCTAAATGCCATTTTAACTAAACAGTTGTCTATAGCTTGTGTATATTCTTTATTCTAAAAGAATTTTCCTTTATAGTTAGTTGAGATTGCAGCTGATAGTTTGCTCACCAAGCATTATGTTAAAGGTCCAACTATACTGTACATGTACTATAATTCTGCCTATCAGTTTCTAAGACAATATTAAGATGCCTACCAAATTCTTAACTGTTGTCGTAACACTTAATAATGCTGTAAGAACTTCAGCAACTTACCAGCCATGTTCAGAGTGACGATCATGACTGTATTATTTTCACGGTCAGTGAGTGTATACTTCCCCACATCTGAACCATCAACAATAAGAACTTGGATATTTTTGGTAGTTACTTGAATCCGTCCCCAATATCCAGAATGATTGTTGCCCACAGGCAAGCCACGCTCCACCAGGGTGAGGTTGAAATCTTTGCTGGAGAATTGTAGTTTAACGTCATCCTTTGAAAGGCCATCCAGGGAAATGCTAAGATTTTTACCAGGCATACAACCCTGGATATGCCTTTTAGCTTTTAAAGCAAGTAAGAGATAAATTGTTAGACTGTCTTATTAAAAAGCAAGTTCTAATCAAGTACCTGAGAAGGGCACAGAAGAAAAATGTGAGAAATGTATACAAGAGAAAAACTTACAGAGAACCTTCACTAAATGGAATGAAGCCACTTTATCCCAGAAGTTCCACTCTGTGTAGTTTCCCTGGTCATCAAATGTGACAGAATTAATTATGAAGCGTCTTTCTTCCCCTGATAGTATCACTTGTCCCTTTTTGGGCTGGATACGTCTGGACCAGATAATATACGACCGCAGTTTATTCATAGATGTAAACTCTATCTTCTGAGTCGCACTTGTTATTGTGATACTTAGCTGCTGGCCATATGTCACCTCTAGATGATTGATATTAAGGTTCCAGGACTCTAAGGAGAGAGAAAATAATTAATAATAGACCTTTAAAATGTATACAGACATCATGATGCTACCACACCTTAAAGGAAAAATCCACCCTGAACGACTTGCCTATTAATCTTTATAAATAACCTTTATACTTAATCTTTATTATTAATCTTCACTGCCATCAAAGATTAATTTTGTGAAGTAATTCCATGTTGACTTTTTCAAATGTCTTTTTTCAACATGCTGGTCTATTTTGGTTAAGAGTTTCCTACATGACCCACAATGCCGTTTGACTACCTGCTGATAGTGGTGCCAGTGGGATTTAGCTCTTGCTTCATCTCTACCTAAAGCGACTGATGCAGCAGTGCTTTAGTCCTTTAGTCTGTCCAGATCTCTCACCTCTTCAGCTGTACACTCTGCTCAGACAGACCAGGTTCCAAACCTTCAACTTTCATACTAATACCTACATCAAGCCGAACAAGGTCTCTGCTGTAATTCAGTGCAACTTTGTTGTATAGCTGTATTGCATTCTGGAACCTTAAGTCCAACATTTGATGTCTCCAATAATTCTACTCTGGATTTCTCATCAACATGATATTTAACGACAATGAAAAATGGTGAGAAAAGAAACTCTTGCTCTTTTGTTTTTAGGAGTTAACAGTGAAACTTGATTCCTTTATGTTTGAGATCTTTGATATTTTTCTTCTATTAAATGTCAGTATAACTGTGCTAGCAATGTCAGAGACATCAGAGTGGCAGACAACCGTTAACTTCTTTTGGCAATAATGAAATGTTAATGTGTTTCATGATGGGCTTTTCCATTAAATCAAAACCTGGGACCTGTCTGTGTATGCAGTTTCCTTTGCATTCACTAAGAAATGACAAAAACAAGTACTACTTTTTGTTATTTGTAAAACCCAGGTTAAGATGTAAAACTGTTGAGCTGTAAAAGTTTAGGACTGAAAAAAAAGAAATCTTACCGGCTATAAAATTACCAGCTAAGAGCAGAATCCAAAACTCCCACATGTTCAATGTTAAACCTGTGACACCACGAGGAAGAATATGATAATAAGAGGGTTAGCTTTTCATGCCCGAACCTGAAAGACAAAAGACAGCCAAAAGCATTTTCCATGGTTAACTCACTGGTATAGAATAATGACAATCATATTGGCATGTAAAATTTCCTTATCACAGTGCACGTCTATTGTGATATACCTTTACACCCCTAATTAATAAAGCCAGCAAAATTAGCCAGTTTTACTGTAGTAGTGAAGTAAAAAGGGAAAAAGCTGTTACATTTCTGAGACACCGCATACTAATGATGACATGTAGGGGGGAAAAAATGACATGATCTGGAGTTTAACTGACAACAGTCTCCAACACATGCAATAAGCAAATGAAGAGAGTAATGGAATGATTTTTCTGAGTGAGCACAAACATTGTTGGTAGCTGTAGCCTACAGTTTTGTGATTTTTAAAGCAAATGGAAACCTCCAACAGTGCAGCTTTTGCACCACTACTAACAAGACATACAGTATAATTTATACATGAGCTCTGTTGAATTTTATACTTACTTGGGATTTCGTTTTTCTGGCGTAGAAGCGGGAAATATGTGACTTTACTTACTGAGACAACTCTAATGCGTAAATTGCTGGCTCTCAACAATAAAGCATTGCGAATAATGCAGGTACGGAATGAACACTATCATGCACAGACCTGTCTACTGTCCCTGGAAAACTCATCAAACCGGCTAATTACGTCAGTTCAGGACTTAACTTGCCAATGTCAACATGTATGCAATGCAGAGATACACTCTAGATGGAATGCCTGTCCATTACAGAACATACATACACACAGTATGTGGTTGAATTGTGCCAACAACACCTGATGCCATGTATAAACCAAGCTGGCGGAGAGTTTTTCTGATCTAGGTGTTGCAACTAATGTATTGCCATTGCCTGCTGCATGCAATGCAATATTCTAAATTGTCACTAGAGCTTCATCAATGTGTCTGTATTCATCACTTTGGCAGTGCACATCTGGATATCGCACATTTAGCGGGATGACCAGTGAAATCATATAGCCATCATCGATCCATCACATAGCTTGAAATTGCACCACAGAGTATGGATGCAGGCTTTGGTCAATGAGATAGATGAGTGAGTGTAAATACATAACCGGAACCCATCTTTGGATTCCAAGGGATCTAGACACTGGCTGCATTAATAATAAATTAATATTGCCATTCTAATAGGGAGAAGGTGCTCCCATTCACCACGGTTCCCTAGGAGGACAATGTTGGAGTGCCCCCTTGTGCAAGTGTTCTGTATGAACCCACCTAAAGAGTCTATGTGTGATGCTTATTTGAAATGGGTGTCTCTGAAAATTGCCTTTTTTGCTAACAATCAATTTGGGATTTCTGTCCATGGCCATATCACCCAACTTTGTTATTCAGGTGACTGACACTGCAGCCTTCAGTGAGGATGAGCTTGCTTGGACATGCCACTGGGACATTCCATAATACACAATACATAATACTTTGCACTTCTTCCAGATGCTATAAGGTTAACATTGTCCCTCTCAAGCAATCATCTCTGAGCACCTTTCAGATTAATGATGATGAGTCCTATACCTCATGAGACCAGATTGTGTCCAGATTACTCCCTATAACCGCCAGGGTTCCTTGCCACTCGGCACCTGTGTTGGCTCGATGAGAAGCAGATGAGAAGGATGCACTTCTGGTCTGCAGTCACTTGACACAGTAAATGGCATTCTTTTTCAATGCCTACATATTCCACAAAAATATGATGCAATTTAAAAACATACACTATGGCCAAAACTATGTGGACACCTGACCATCACACCATCTTGTTGAACATCCCATTCCAAAGCCATCAGCGTTAACCTGGAGCCTAAATTCTTCTGAGAAGCATTTCCACTATAGTTTGGAATGTGGCTGTAGGGATTTGTTCACATTCATCCAAAAGAGCATTAGTGAGGTCGGGCACTGATGCTGAGCGAGAAGGCCTGCAATTCAATTTGTCCCAAAAGTGTTCAGTGGGGTTGAGGTCAGGGCTCTCTGCAGGCCACTCGAGTTCTTCCATTCCAACATCAGCAAACCATGTCTTTATGATCTTGCTTTGTGCACAGGAGCATTGTCATGCAGGAACATATTTGAGCCCCTTAGTTCCAATGAACTAAAATTGTAATGCTACAGAATACGAAGACATTCCAGACAATTGGGATTCCAACTTTGTGGCAACAATTTGGGGAAGGCCCACATATGGGTGTGATGGCCAGGTGTCCACATACTTTTGGCCATGTATTGTAATTTATAGCAGTTAAGGGTTCTAATTGATTAAAACTGAGATGAGACAGTGTTCGATGTGGGTCAGGTCTTTGCATGTGTATTATATTTTGCCTAGTCCAGGAGCACCAACTTCAGTGTCATAGTCTTCACCATTTTGTTCCTCTGATAGACCTGATTAAGATAAACAGCTAACTAAAGCTAAAAGCTAAAGCTAAAAGTGAGCTAAACATTGTAACTTCCCCTGCAATAGGCCATTGCACATGTCTTATAAAGTCACTTTTTAATTGTATTAAAGTCCAAGTAACATGTTTTTCCTGACACAAGCCCTTAATATCCAACGGAAATAGTTAACTAGTTGTATATTTCATTTTGAGGCCTGAAACTAAACCCAAAGTAACTGCTGAAGTGTGGATTATCTTTAAAGCATTCAAATCTAACACTATAATATTACAATTCACTATGCATGATGTATTTAGTTTCTGATCTTCCAAGGCAGCCTAAAACTCCAAACTTGCTTATATCTCAGCAATATAACAATTTACTAACTCTTGCTCACATTATTTTTTACAGAAATTTTCACTAAAAGATCTTCACTAACAGATGGGTGACAAATTAGTAAGATTAGTTTAGATTAGATAAAGAAGATTAGATAAGTTAGACTTAGGTCATCACAAACCACTAGAACAGCATCAGTGTGCCTTGGCACAGATTCGACACGTCTTTGACATGTTTCATCATAGCATATAGGTGATCAGTCAGAAGAAGAACTCTGTATTGATTTGCAGTGACGCTTCCTTTTAAGGGGCCAAGTGCACCCAAACCACGTCAGCAACAAGCAGAACGTGACAACAACTGTGTTGACGGGGATGCCTCTGCTGCCAATAAGTCTAATCCTTCTTGTTACTAATTTGCATGCCAGAATTACCCTTCAAATAGAAAGGAAGTTATTGAAAAAAAAAATACAATTTCAGACATTTGACGTTGCTGTGACGTTGACCCCGTCTGGATCAATTCCAAAATTTAATCAGTTCATCTGCTGGTTACAGTGGTAATTCCATATAAATCCTACCAACAATCAACCACTCATTCTTAAGATATTGCGCTAACGAGAACCTCAGGCAGACAGATGTATGGGCACATGGACAACCAGAAAAAATAATGCCTCCACCACCTAGCGCATAAAAATAAATGCCCCAGCATAACAGAGCCATTGAGTTGTTTTGTGTTGTAGTGCTAAAGTTGATTGAAATCCTTTTTAGACAGAACATAAAATTAACATAATAGGTTCTCCACCAAGGGCCAGCATAGCAGCAAATTTTCATTCCACACCTAAGTCCTCTTGCTGATCTTGGTCTTCAAATGACTGGATGGTGTGGATCATCTTTGGCTGGAACAAAGACCTGCAGCCACACCAGCCCTTTGTGTACAAGACCGATGACCCCTGAAGACTTTCTAAACACATCTTACCTAACATCAATTGTCTGATTTAATTATATTTCTGGATCCATATTCTTAATGCACTTCAGAAAGAGAAAATTGTTTATAATTGATGTTAAGTTTAGATAAAAAAAACACAGGTGAATCATCAATTATATGATTTCTTAAATTAAGCCAATCCTAGGACTGAGTTAAGACTACGTTAAGGTCTTCATTTAATCAGTAAACCAATATGTATTTATACTTCTAAAAGAATTGAAGTGAAACTCCACAATCTCCCATTTAATGATGCAGTGTTTTGGAAAAACAAATGTCCATTTTAAAGAAAGAACATGTACACAATGAATAAGACATAAATAGATCTATTCAAACCACAATGCGCTCCAAGTACTCCATTTGTCTGAATGTACAGGAAACTGGATAAATATTTACCTAATAATAAAAAAATGAGTCCAACTTCCACCCTTAAATCAGTGTTTTACAACATAATTAGAGAGTAACTTTAGAGGTTTTGTGTTTTTGTTGCTCCAACATGTCAGTCACTCCATGTATGGAGAAAAACTTCACTCAAAAAGACTAACACACGACTGAGTCAATGACATGCTCACATCCATTCAGCCAACACAGATTTAAAATCCCTGTTCCTTAGGGCTAGCAGGCCCAGGTTAACTCTAGCCCCATCCTTTATTGAAGTTTATTGGCTCTCATTCTTCTTTTCTCTTCCTCTCCATCTCTCTCAGCCGTCTCTCCAGCACATTGACTTTTTGCTCCAGGTGGGCATTGGTGTCTCCCCTGAAAAACGAAGGTCCGATGCCCAGCAGGACACAAGCGAACACCAGTCCAGCTAGTCTCATCGCTGTGGTTTCTGCACTGGCTCCACTATCACTCACAATCAGCCCGAAGGTAGCAATGGCAAAGGCGACTTTTAGCATAAACAAAGTTCGTCTAACAACACCTGCAAGCAGAGAAACTGCCAAAGACAGCAGCCAGTATCCAAGCACAGCGAGCAAGGCCCACTGTGCCACGAAGATCACACCTTCAGGGGTGAAGCGCTTCACAGGCAGTTTGGCTGGACAAAAAGAAATGTATACTTTATTAGCCCAAAGCTTTTAATATTTAACTCATGTAAAATATTACAAAGAAATCTGTGGCTTGTCTTTTAAGGTTCTTAGTTATCCATGTGACTTTAAAATACTACTAATAGCAAATGAATGCATCTTCACCTAAATATTAATATAATTAAAAACACATAATATATAAACTATACAATTAATTTAATATTAATTTCCCTTTTACTATTCATCCAAAAACATAACAGGACATAATTCCCTCTGTTAATGGCCACTTTATGCTTGTGTGGAATTTATTATTGATACTTACAGTAATACCAATAATTATAATATAAACTCACCATCAATTCCGGCAGCACCCAGAAAATCTGTGATGTACGCTGCTGCTACATTCAGAGCATGAGCTGCGGCCTGTGATGTCAATTTTATGGCATCCTCTATAGTCTGTTTAAAGCAATGAAGACAATATTACCTGTAGAACACTCTGGCTCTCATTATATGCCCTGACATTTGTATGCTTAGCACTAGGTACAATAGGAAACCAATTTTCACCACTGAGTCAAACCACTTACATGCAGATTCTGTTACCTGCAAATCTGGGAAAAAGATATTCTATAGATATGCTATAATGTTATGCAATTTAATGTATTGGCCAGATCATTTATTAGACTTAAAAATACAATTCCACTGAACTCTATTTTCTAAAAAAAAAACAAAAACAAAAAAAAAAAACTAAAGAGGTAAAGGTGACCCTAGGTGCCAAAACATTCATACATGTCTATTACATCATAGCTTAATTTGTCTGAAATGGCCTGCCATGAAACTATGTACATACTACTTTATTAGGTACATCCATCTAATCCATATACACTCACTGTGCACTTTATTGGGAGCAACTATACATTCATGCAATATTCCAATCAGTCAATCATGTGTCAGCAGTGCAATGCATAAAATCACGCAGATACAGCTCTTGAGTTTCAGTCAATGTTCACATCAAACATCAGAATGGTGGGAAAAATGTGAAAAATGGGCTGCTTTGAGTATTTCAGAAACTCCTGACCTTCTTTTCATGCACAACAGTCTTTGGAGTTTACACAGGGGAAAAAGAAAAAAGCATTGAGCAGTGGTTCTGTGAGAAAATAGCCAGAATGGCTCAAACTGACAGGAACACTAAGATAACTCAAATTATCACTGTTTACAAACGTGGTGAGAAGAAAAGCATCTCAGAACAGACAACACACTGAACATTGAGGCAGATGGGCTACAACAGCAGAAGACCAAATCAGGTTCTACTCCTGCCAGCCAGAAACATGAGTCTGAGGCTACGGTCAGCACAGACTCACTTAAACTGGGCAGCTGAAGATTGGAAAAAGACCAGGTGATGTTGATCCCATCTTCAACTGTCCAGGTTCGGTCAGCCTGTGCCTGCTATATTATATCATATAATTCTAGATATATCTAGTTTTCTGTATGATTCTCAGCACAGTCATGACACTACTATGAGTATCAGATATATCAGTGTTGCTGGGATTTAAAAAAAAAAAAACACATCTTAGTGAGTGACACAAATTGTGTATGGAAATGATGAGCTCGAGTTCCTAGCTGTAGAACTTCAAGATGGACCAACAAGTTAGTGGGAATTAAAAATGCAGTGTTTAAAATGCCCAGTGTTTCTGTGCCTGTTACACCAAACACCCAGCACCATGCCAGTGTCGCTGCCTCACTAATTCTCCAGCACCCTAAAAATATCTGCACTGCAATGACTTATCCGGATTGCTTCTAGCAAGAGATGGGTCACAATCACTAAGTATGTACTTGCAATGTGTACTTCAGAATATCATGAGTGCACATAATAAAGGGGAAAGTTATAATAAATATAAACTCGTGGGAGCTCGTGTAACACGTGGGAAGATGTTCTTGCGAGAGCTGGTTAGACTGGGCAGATTTTTCAACCCCTATTTAAAAGACAGACATTATGCCTACTTACCTTTAGCAGTGTGTCGACTGTCTGTTTCCCGAGGAGAGAAACCAGATAGGAGTGAGCATCATCCCCCAGGCTCTTAACAGCGGAGTGTGCACTCTGCCACATGCTCGAGACTGTCTCTGACACAGCACACACACTCTCAAGAGTCAGTGTAGATAAAATAAACACCACCATGACCAAAAACCTCGCCATTTTACAGCCTAAACTACTAAAACAACTAGCGTTTTCTCTTCCGTAATTATTAACCTCAGTTTATTCCCTGTCACGTGTAATAACTATGAACACTGTTGAGGACAGAAGCGGAAGTCATGCAGATGGCACTCGAGGAAACCGGAACTCCACAAGGCTTGGATAAGTGAAGTTGCTCAGTGTGTGTTTGACCAGACCTCAGTCCTCCAAGTAAAACCAAAACACTTAAAACTTAAAAGAAACAAAGCGCAAGTAAAACAACAACAACAACAACAACAACAAAACCTAACTTCCAACGTAGCAAGCAGTCCGCGGCTGAATCCCAAACTGCTCCCTACCGCCCTAAATAAATGCACTACATCCGGAATGGTGACTTTTACACTCACTAGTCCACTTTATCTGCAATATGGAGCCATTTGGGATCTAGCCTGTGTTTTTTTCCGGGGATTGAAAAAAAAAACAAAAAACAGATGCAGTACTGCCATCTACTGATAAATGCAGGATCTGCCTAAGTTTAGGATTTATAAACTATTTAGTATCGTCTATAAGCAGCAAATAATAACCATAACGGAGTTTACATACATAGAGGTTAGATTTTGAAAAAACGCGAAGAATTAAAATTTCCAAAAGACAGGCTATGTACTGCATCTTAGTTAAACAGCCTTCTAAGAAATTTATTTGACGTCTTCACCATTAAAAAAAATCCAGCCGCTGTATCAAAGCTCACTGCTGAATACTGTGCTACATAACATTTTCAACAAATAAACAAACAAACAAACAAACAAACGCATTTTAATGACCGCAGACATTGTGAAACTGTCAAGGTAACTCACGAATTTACACCAATCAGCCATAACATTAATACCACTGACAGGTGAAGTGAATAACATTGATTATCAGTAGCACCTGTCAAGGGGGGGGGATATATTAGACAGTAAGTGAACAGTCAGTTCTCGAAGTGTGTTGTGTTGAAAGCAGGAAAAATGGGCAAGCGTAAGGATCTGAATGACTTTGACAAGGGCCAAACTGTGATGGATAGACGACTGGGTCAGAGCATCTCCAAAGTGGCAGGTCTTGTGGGGTGTTCCCAGCATGCAGTGGCTAGTACCTACCAAAAGTGATCCAAGGAAGGACAACTGGTGAATCGGCGACAGGGTCATGGGCCCCCAAGGCTCATTAATGCGCGTGCGGAGCGAAGGCTAGCCCGTCTGGTCTGATCCCACAGAAGAGCTACTGTAGCACAAACTGATGAAAAGGTTAATGCTGGCTGTGATAGAAAGGTGTCAGAACACACAGTGCATCACAGCTTGCTGCTTATGGGGCTGCGTAGCTGCAGAACGGTCAGAGTGCCCATGCTGACCCCTGTCCACTGCTGAAAGTGTCTACAATGGGCATTTGAGCATCAGAACTGGACCATAGAGCAATGGAAAAAAGTGGCCTAGTTTGCTGAATCATGTTTTCTTTTACATCATGTGGACGGCCAGGTGCGTGTTCATCGCTTAGCTGGGGAAGAGATGGCACCTGGAAGCACTATGGGAAGAAGGCAACCTAGCGGAGGCAGTGTGAGGCTCTGGGCAATGTTCTGCTGGGAAACTTTGGGTCCTGGCATTCATGAGGATGTTACTTTGACACGTACCACCTACCCAAACATTGTTGCAGACCAAGTATACCCCTTCATGGCAACAGTATTCCCTAATGTCAGTGGCCTCTTTCAGCAGGATAATGCTCCCTGCCACACTGCAAAAATTGTTCAGAAATGGTTTGTGGAACATGACAAAGTGTTCAAGGTGTTGACTTGGCCTCCAAATTCCCCAGATCTCAATCCGATCAAGCATTTGTGGGATGTGCTGGACAAACAAGTCTGATGCATGGAGGCCCCACTTCACAACTTATAGGACATCTTTAGGCCAAGCTTTAATACCCAGAAACAATATGGATGAAGTGCAACCATGCTCACTAATTCATTGTTGTTTCTTTCTTAGAAAAGAATTCTGGAATTCTGTTTTTGCTCTTGGTGGAATCATCCATGCTAGATAAGATACACGTCTATAACATTCCTCATAGATAATGTTGTAACTCCCAAGAGGATTCACTCTTGTCCCACACCTTCTCTATTCGTGCAAAAATTGATTGTAGTCCTTCAGAATCCTAAACAATTGGTAATGACCTTTTCTATGTAGATATGCACTGAAGAGTGATTTTGGAACTGAAAAATTGGGGAGAATTCTCAGAATTTGGGCTGTAACTCAGCTTCTGCTAGACGGCAAGCCTCCCCAGTAAAGACTCTTTTAATGAATAGCAGGGAGGAAATGGGGAATTGGTGGGTCACTAGTGGAGAAAGAATGAGAGAAAGGATTTTATAGGAACTTATAGGACTTACTACAAGTATTTGTTGTGTCACTGCATAACACAGATTTCACGAGAATAGAACCATTCAGTTAAAATCAGATGTTGATTTATGGTCCATGGTTAAAAATAATTCTTGTAAGCACTGTTGTTCTCATGGACTAATGGAGAAGAGATAAGGTGTCTATGAACCACTGCAACCCCCCAAAAGTAACTGAACACTAGGCTTGTGCAATATAAAGATATTATCCTCCCTACAAAATATCATATATCCAATATATGATATACGATATCCAGTGGCATTTATCAGTGATTATAGTGTATTACCAGATATGCATTGGCAAAACATCAGAGTATGCTTGTATGAGTTATCACTCAAAAATAAGGCAATAGAGCAGTCTTTTTTTTTAATTTTGATATGATTTTAAACAGTTTGAGTCTGTGTCTCTCTTTAAATCTCAAAGCTCACTAAACCTTCTTGCAATGTTAGCTGTAACCATCTTTAAGGATCAGTTGTTTACAACTGCCATGTATTCTGTATTCTTAAATTGTGTTTTATTCCTTTTTGGCCCATTCAAGTTTTTGTATTCCACAGTACCCCATGTCCATTATATCATTCTAGTTTTTCCCACATTATTCATAACTTGAGTGCTGTAAAAACATTTAATGAATTACATATGCAATCTAGGTTCTTAGTGGGTTACATTCTCTTTATCCTGATGTCTGCATCTCTTGCTTGTCCACAAACCCCCAGCTAATGTAAAGAATATTTGATGCATTTGTCATAAAGAAGCATTTGAGGCATTTGACCAGTAACTGGTATTGCATGTTGTAAGAAACAAATTTCAAAATAGGAGCACACAGTCACATGTTCTATAAACTTATTAGTTCAACCTTTTGATATAGAAGAACACACCTGCAGCTCACGCCATGCCTGTCATGATACACCAGTTGACCTCAGATCTAAATAAATCTGTCACAAGTAGTTTTTTCTTCTCAGACAAATTTCTAAAATTGCTTTTCGTTCAGGAAACAGTCATTCATACCTCTGTTACTGAAATTCCTATACAGTATATGTTAATAGGAATTCCTTGGCCTGTTTATAGTTAGTTGAGATTGTAGCTGATAGTCTGCTCACCAAGCATTATATCAAAGTTCCAAATATACTGTATATGTACTATTCCGGCAGATCAAATTATAAGACAATATTAAGATGCCCATTCTTGACTGTTATGTCATAACACTTATAATGCTGTAAGAACTTCAACAGTGGGAACTCAGTGACTGTGTTCAGAGTGACAATCATGACCTTATAATATTCACGGTCACTGAGTGTATACTTCCTCACGTGTGAATCATCACCCATAAGCACCTGGATATTTTTGGTAGTCACTTGCTTCCGTCCCCAATATCCAGGATGTTTGTTGCCCACAGACAAGCTCACTTTCATACTAATGCCACCATCAATGCCATAGTGCTTGTCATCTTGTAAATTGCTTACTAGCCAAGCCAAGTCTCTGCCATAATTCAGCAAAACTGTGTTGTATAGCTGCATTGCATTCTGGAACTTTAAATTTGCTGTCTCCACTACTACTGAATTTCTCGTTAATATGATATTGAACTACATTGAAAAATGGTGAGTGAGAAATGAAGCTCTTGCCCGTTTGTTTTCAGGAGTTAACAGTGAAACTTGATTTCCCTTATGTTTGAGATCTTTGACATTTATTTCCTCCTATTAAATGTCGTTGTAACTGCACAAGCAATGTCAGAACATCAGAGTGGCAGACAGCCGCTAACTTCACACAGGAATAATGAAAATTCAGCACTGACCAGCAAATTAGCATGTGAATAAATGCATCACAAATATTTCAATATAAATATACAGTATGTAATGTGTTTCATGGTGGACTTTTCCCTTACCTCAAGACTGAGACTATGTCTGACTATGCAGTTTCCTTTGCATTCACTTAATAATGACAAAAACAAGTACTAGTTTTTGTTTTTTCTAAAACCAAGGTTAAGATGTTATTTGTGAAACACAGGTTAACCTGTAGAGTGTACTATACTTTGACTGATGCTATCCTTTAGAGGCATTCTTGTGAATAAAAAAAGATCTTATTCAACAATATTCCAGCTAAGAGCAGAATACAAAACCCCTTATGTTCCATGGAAAACCTATGACACCACGAGGAAGAATGTGGTAATATGAGGGTTTCATTTTCATGCCCAGACCTGAAAAACAAAAGGCAGCCAAAAGCATTTCTCCCAGTTTTCCCTCTGGTATAGAATAATTATAATCATATCAGCATGTAAAATTAACATCTACCTCTTTTTTGATATACCCTGATCAATTCCAAAATCTGATCAGTTCATTTGCTGGTTATAATGTTAATTCCCTTAAATCCTAACAACATTCAACTGCTCATTCTTGAGATATCATGCTAATGAGAATCTCTGACATATGCATGGACAACCCGAAAAACATAACGCCTCCATCACCTAGTGGCAGAGGCATAAAAAGAAATGCCGCGGTATAACAGAACCACTGGTTTTCCTTTTAAATTGTCACCTGTCTAGCCTAGCTTGCACCTGGGATAACAATTGTTTTGTGTTATAGTGCGTGTAGATCATTGTGATAAATTATCTGTTTAATTATACATTGTGTATTTTCATGTGATGCACTAAAGGTGTTGGGCTCTTTAAGAGCAGGCTCTCTCTCACCGGGTCTAGGTAGCAAAAACACACATGCGCTGTACGTTATATAGAGAAGTTTCCTATGTTCGTGACATGTTATTACTTTAAAATAAATATCACGTTTT
>CM040456.1:8317749-8391481 GCA_022758105.1 Pangasianodon gigas | reverse complement strand
AAGGCCTTTCTTTACACTGTGTGTTACTTTGAATGTACAGACACTGTGTATTGACAATGATTCCAAGGTAACCAGCACTGAATTGTTTTAACATAGGGCTCTTAGACACGTTGTAAGGATCCATATGGAAGAGGTTTATTAGTACAAATATTAGGGTCAAAACATTCTGAGACAAAAACACATGAAAATCACAACAGTGTGGTCACAAGACAAGGCAGGGTCAATATATCAAAGATCAGAAATATCTTCAAATCCAGAGGGCTAGGCAAAGACAGAGGCATAGATGAGGCAGGGTGAGGCAAGGCAAGGCCATACGCAGGTCATCTATCCAAACAAACCAGCTTAGAACTCACAAGGATGACAGTGCAACCCATAAGGCTTCACAGAGACTCTGTGTGTTTTTTATACTGAACCAGCAGGAACTGAGTGTGACAACAGAAAAAAGTGGTTCAAACTTCAGGGTAGGGTGCCCTCTAGCGCCTTTGTGGAGAAATGTCCAAGACAGATGTTACAGTCATCTAGTGTCAAAGGGCCACAGTCTTCTGACTTCCACATTTTTCCAAACCAACCTATCTGATACATATTTAAATATGTCATAAACTAAACTGAGCACTTGCTCCACTGTACTCAGCTTATAATTATACTGCATCAAACAGATCTATCTAGATCTATCTAAGGACTTCATAACACTGATTTTACCAATTAAACCAATCAGTTAACATTGGATTTTGGTATATGGTGCATGGTTAAAAATTATAAACACTGTTGTCCTAATGAATTAAGTGAGAAGAGGTAAAGTGTATACAAACCACTCTACTGAATGAAGTAACACTTGAAAAATGTAGAATCAGGAGACCATTTCTTCATGGCTTTTATGACTTATTTAAAATAACCGTAGCTGTTTTAATGGCCAGTTGCAGGGGAGTGTTTCCAAAAAACGGTCATCCAGCTCAGTGGAGGCTCCAAGGCTCAGCAGGTACTTCACCACGCTCATGTTTCCCAGCTCACAGGCCGTGTATAGGGGACTGACACCATCATAGTCTTGACAATTAACACTCATCTTAACTCATCATAAGAATTCTATTCATGTCCAGTGAAGACAAGTTTTTGAACTTAAAGTTACTTAAGGTGAGAAGAATATCTGTCCTCAGAGAAGAATATCTGAAAAGGGTGAGAAGAATATCTGAAAAAAGTGGACTTACTTTGAAATGGTAATTACTTTGGGTATTTAAGTCTTTTGAGAAATTTTTATATTGTTATTGCAAATGTAAAGTCAGAATTGTAACATCTTGTTATCTGTTTCAGCAACTCCTGTAGGGCACGGTAGTCATCATTTTCCACAGAATCACAGAGAAAGCTAGGTAACCATTTATCTGAAATCCCATTCTGTGTCTCAGAGAGAAATGAAAGGGCCTATAAAACTAGCATGCAAAGTGCTTGACACAAACTATACTATAAAAGAGTCATCTATGGTCATGGCACCACAAACTAACCTTTTACACATTTACAAAATACTATAATTTTTTTAAATCAAGGATGCAGACGAAAAGAAGCAGTGGTAGTGTGTAGCTGTGTAACGGATATGAAGGAAACGGTTATGGATGGAAAAATTCACTTTTAATATTAGTATTAGTATTATTGCTGTTACATGTGCAAACAACAATGAAGTGCGAGGAAGGGACAACACTGGTGATTAGTGATTTCTCATTGGGAACACTGGTGATCAGTGATTGGTCGTTGGCAACAATGGTGATCAGTGATTGGTTGTTGGGAATGTTGGCTCGCAGAAGCACAACTAATTCAGGCTTTAAACACTAGTGGTCAAGTCAAACAACCTGCTCTCTCAACTCACATAACCAGCAGCTGTGATGTGAACTGGGAAACTGTAAGCTCAACAATAAGCTCAACTCCTGACAAAATGTGTCTTCCCCCCACCACATACACGCAAGGCTGTGAAATAAAACAGGAAAACACACACACACACACCCACACACACACATACACACACACAAGCTGCATTATTCTCGCAATCCAGATATATAGTTTCACTAGAGAGGTCAGTTTGGACTAGTTAGTGCTTACTTTAAACGACTGTCTACTCTAGTTCATCAGGTCAAATGTAGATCAAAAATCCAACAACAAAACATGCGACAATGATTTACTTAAACTATTTAAGAGAAGTGTGGAACAATAACTCAGAAAAAGACAAGCTGCTCACTTGAAGACTAATAAAGTGATCCATCTTTTGAGTTTATACAGCAGTGTATAAATCCAATATATTAGTGATGTGTTGTTCACAAACAACTCGACTCTTGGACACCAGCTGTTGGAAAGTTGGGAGTCGACTCTTTGTCTCAAATTATTAATTTCACAGAAAGTTCTTGATATCCATATTTCTCACTATAGAAATCACAAATTTCCCCAATTTATATGCTTCCTTTTACATATGTCCCTCATTTATGTTACATAAAAGATTTTTTTAAAGTATCTGCATCGGGATATTATTCTTGGTATTACTTATTAGTAGTACTTATTAATATTTAATAAAAAAAAAAAAAGGTCAGTAGTCTAACCCTTCCCTACTGCTGGGCAAATGACACAATCAACTCACTTGGTAAACAGAACATCAATGCTGCCGGCCATGTCTGACTAAAGGAACTGAAAACCCGAAAACCTAGCAGTAAACTTGCTGAGTGGAACGACATCACTCATGCCCTTAACTTATGCCCTGAATCTAACCAGTTGGATGAATCGGTTTCTGTCATGTTTGACTCAAAATCCACCAAAAAACATGAACTCAAAGTTGACTCAATCCCATAAACCACTGCGACATTGGATTAATAGAAATGTATCACTTCAAGAATTTTAAGTCTTAAGTTTAACATGGGCCAAAGCAAAAGTGGTAGCAAAACGGGTGTAAAAGTATTTTAAAAGTATTAAACAAGCACCTGAAAACATCATGTACAAACTGTAAATGTAAGAAACCTATGAACAAAATGCTGCTCTCAAGCTTATACATATATACATAGGCTAGAGTTTAATGTAGTGCAGTTTGGAGAGGTTTTTGTTCAAAAAAACAAACATAACATATTGAACTCATTACTTCTTTGGACAGTCTTGAGCTTTAATAGTCTTTCAGAACAATAGGAAGAACTTAAATGTCTATCAAAGAAGGGAGCAACGCAGTAAACATTAAGGCATGACACGTGAATGCCTCTTTGCTACAGCCTTATCTGTGGAAGATTATGCAGGAAGAATCAGAAAAGCATTCAAAGTTTGTGACTTTTTTTTTTTTTTTTATAAAAAGGCAACATATATACCATTATAAATGTGTTATACGAACCTACTTGTATTGCAACATTCAGAAAATATAATAAAAATTCCTTATGATATTTTTCTCCCTGAAATTATCATATAAAGACACAAATCAATACATTTTAAGAAAGAAAAACAACACAAAACAAATGTGCTGTAGCTAACAATTGAATGTGCACATTCATTTTTTGGCATCTTTAAATTTGGAGGATAATAAGAAATTATGGGACATTTTTACTGTACAGACACTGTAGACTGTTTCCCGCTACAGATGAAGCAGAAGAGCTGAGCACTTCTGTTGTTATGAGACAGAAATACTGTGGGGACCTGTGGAAGAATTTTGTAAGGTTAAAGGCCACCAGCTGCAAGAGTGGACACAACACAGCTTGTACTGTATGTTCACGGAAATGAGCAAAACAGCAGGCCAGAACTCTGTATGCAGCTGAAATGTACTCTTTTACAACACAGTTTTGTAATGCGATTAGAAAGATTTATTATATGCAGTCTACTTTATAAAATGTTAATACAATTTCCAATGCATCCCATACATACTGTCCATTATACAATACATTATATCAAAGAATAAATGAACCCATGTATTACAGAAGTATGTAAAAATAAAGATGTGTGGTGACTGGTTGATTGAAGTCCAGATCCGTCAATTTTTTTCCCCATATACAGCACATCCTTAATTCACAAACTTGAGAAAAAGAGAGACACAGATTTAGACACAGCATCAAAAAGAGCTGAATATTGTAGCTTGCACAGATCTGATTTTATGTGGTGATAGAGAGAGAGAGAGAGAGAGAGAGAGATTCATCTATATAGATTTTATCTAGACATAGATTAGTAGATATATTGATGAGTTTTAAGCTACCTATGGTTAAAAGCGATCTTAACAAATTTAGAAAAGGTTTTGGCAGATTTCCTGAAACCACTGCCATTAAGTAGTGTCATCTTCTTTGAAAAGCTTAAGTTCTATGTAGATACCATTAATATAAGTAATTATACTATATCATACAATTTCAACATTTGAAAAATTTAAAAAGTAATAATGTAAAACAAAAAACAGTACTCTTTTTAAAATGCCATTTTTAAACTTTACTATTGTTATGTGTTACACGTGCAGCTGTAATAAACCCTTGTGACTGTAGTACTCTGCAGGGAACAGCTGGAAACCGCCAAGACAGTTACGCAGACAAAGAACAATGCAATCAAGGGAAACTGATCATGAAGAGACCTTTGTTTGTGCCTCATATTCAGACCACATTTGCCCACATCTCTTTAAGTTTCCAGATGTTTGTTAAAGTTGGTTATACTCTCTCAGCTTGTATAACCAGCAACTATGATGTGAGCTAAAGAGTTATACTTAGTGCATCACAGTTGCTAACATCTGCTCAAAAACTTCCTTGATTTGTTGCTAAGCTTTTTTTTTTTTTTTTTTTTAAATAAATAAAGGTGCTAAAGGGGACTACAAAAGCCACCAAATCTAGCAACAAAGTCACAAAGTTGGCAACACATTTCTTGGTTTAGGTGCTTGAAATGTTTTTAGTTAGCAAAATAAATAACTGAATATTTTAGATGTTTTTGGAGGCAGAGAATTTATTCAGTCTCTGGAACTTTCCCATCACTAGGTTATAGATTGACCAGTGCATGAACCTTTGAACAAGTTGCACCAGCTGTGCAGCAATACTGATTTAACCCTCTAGGATGGGAATACAGTAGCAGAACTGAGCAGGGTCAGGAGTTAAGACAGATGTTTTTATGTATAGCTCTTACCTGGTAGTTATTAAAATTTTGCTTTTCTTTGTACAGAACAAATGCAAAAGCAGAAGAGATGGCAGTCTGCACCATGCTGAGGGACAGGAGAATTGACTTCACGTCTACACTGAGTCTCTAAGAAAAAGAAAGGGGAAAAAATCAAAAGTAAAATCAGTGATTTCTCAGTGTAGCTTGTAGCATGTAAAAGTAAATAAAACATGCTGCCAGGTTTTCGCATGCATTACAACATTAAAGAACTGAGATGTAAAGGTTCAGGATGGCACAATAGTCTCTACCATACCGTGGAATAATACTCGAAATCACATGTATGTCCTGAGTTTATCTTGCAAATAGTCTGAGGGTGCTTCATAATGTCAACGATGTAGAAGATTACTGCAATGACTGAGATGACTGCAGCCAACAGTGTGACCGCCATGCATGTAAAAACCTAGAGATGGTAAACAAACAAATATCATAGGAAATAATGAGTGGAAATGATGAGATGGGGACGGGTTGAGCTTTTGTTGCATCATAACCACCATGACAAATAACACTCGTTTGTCCTACTTTAACATCACTATTTACTTTCTCTCCTTTTAGCTTGTTGTATCAGAGACTGCAAGCACACTGGACCTGAAGGTGTATGACGACTCCCATTACCGCAACTTGCACCTTTTTCTTGTCAGTTGGTGGAAACTTTACATTTAGCAGTCTCTGCTCCTTTAACAGCACAGTGCTCAAATTGTGTTTTGCTTCATTTTAACACTACTTTTGATAAGTAAGGAATAAAACACAACAGGGCGTGTTGTTATAGGAAAATAATCAACGAAGGGTCAGTGTGATATGATCCAATGCGAAGCACGTCTGAAGTGATGTAAACCTCTTATACCACAAATGATCAATTTATTTATTAATTAAAGAACAATACGTCATACTTTTGATCATTTTATACATTTATTTCCATTTAATCTTGTGGAACGTCCATGAAACAAGTTAGTTCCTGTTATCACTTATGTTATAGCAGCTAGAAACAGTTTTTCCCTCACCAGTCTCTCTCTCTCTCTCTCTCTCTCTCTCTTCAAGTTAATAAGACAAAAACCACAGTTTTTCACAAAACACAAAGTCCTCTGTCCTGAAGTCTCTCCCATTTTGGAAAACTTATGGATGCCTTCCATAAATGTTAAATAAATGTCTCTTTACAAAAAAAAAACATGTTAACCTTTACATGTTTTCTTTGTTAATAACAGCATGTTTTAATCAGTTTATTATTAGGCTTAAATTATGTGGAGTATATGCCTTACAAGCCCCTGTGAATTACCTGTTACTATAGAAAACTAATTTTATGATAATATATTTGTACTTATACAATTTACAATTTTGAATAGCAGAACATCTTGGGTACCTTCCACCAACTGTAACTCACCGAAGAAATGCTGTTATGTTTTTCCATTACAAGAGCAACAGCACCTGCAATGACAAACTGGAAAGAAAAAAAAACACATGGAGAGGTGACAGTGGTTTTAATGTACATTAAGTTTTATTGACTGATAACAGGACTTCTTTGATGTAGGCCTGTTGTCAACTTAACAGCATGTGGTAATGTTGATGGTAGTGAAAAAATGATCTTACGGATACGCCGCTCCACCACGGCACGCCAAATGTGACAACCTCTGTGAATTTGGCAGAGAGCAGTGGCACAGAGTAAGATATGATCAGAAATCCAAGCACGACCTGGGAAATCTAGGAGGAGACTGTTTATTTCAGTAAGGTGAGACTTGTCTTGTGTGATATCAGGTAAGGCTTATAATGAGAACACTTTAACATCACAGAGATCATGAAACATTCATATGCCTTTTCCTGGCCTGTATTTCACACTTTAAACTTGTTAACAACTTTATATTATATATAACAGTGAATACTGAACATCTGGGCTCCACTTGACACAGTGACTTACCCCTATTGATTTGGGTTCTCCTTTCTGTATGCTCTTTCTCAGTAACTCCTGTTTGTCTGTTAATTTATTAACATTCTGGTCTGTAGTTACACTGACAGACAAGTCACTTGACACTGTCAATGCCATTCTTGTTCAGCGCCTGGACATGCAAGAAAAAGAGAAGCATTTAACAGTGTAGTTTTTTTTTTTTTAAAATAAAAGAGTAGGTTTCTACTCGAGCAAAGCTTATTTAGTGAGCTTATTAGGTTTTTTTTAAATTACATAAATAAGACACTACTAAGGAAAGGGGGAATTTTTTCTGAAAACTTTACTCATACAGATTAAGGATGTAATTAATTTGAATTCAGTTTAGCCAATATTGAAAGCTTGTAGAGGATAGTGTTGCTGGTTCACGTGATCCCCCTGCGTCTGCACTGGATTTCCACTGAGTTCCCCGGTTTCCAATCCCCTCCGGAAAAAAAAAATGCCAGTAGGAGAACTGGCTACTCTAAATTACTCCTAGGTATGAAAGATTGTATGAATGTGTGTGTACATGGTTGCCTTTGATGGACTGGCATCCTATCCAAGGTGCATTCCCATCTCTCACCCAGTGTTCCCAGGATAGGCTCTAGATCAACTGACCAAGATATACCACACTGACCAAGATAAAGCACACTACAGAAGATGAATGAATGGTCGGGAGACCCTGACCAAGACAAAGCACACTACAGAAGATGAATGAATGGTCGGGAGACCCTGACCAAGACAAAGCACACTACAGAAGATGAATGAATGACTGGATGAATTAATCAAAGTTTATCGCTGCTTTACATCACACATGTCACAATTGGGTATATGGTGTATTATACTAACCTGTAATTTCCTTTAAAAAAGTAAACTTCCTCTGAACAACCTCAGGAACAAATATGAAAATATTTTATAGATTTATAAACAATATAGTTTTCTAGCTAATAATATAACAGCAACATAACAAAGGGGGGATGGGGTTGGTTGTCACAGAATTTATATCTGGTTCACCATGGGGTGCTGTTAAAAATGCTGATAATAAAATCTCCACAGCTATCTCCGCAGAGGTCATCTTCCTTAAATCTGGCTACAAGAGATTTGATATGAGGTAAGAATAAAAAGTGAGCAAAGTGGAGTGTATGTGAATGCTTTTTCATTCTTTCTTCAATGGTGGAGGTCATTAGCATGCTCTTTAACTATACTATGAGTGACACATTCATGATGGAGACGGATGTCACATGTATCAACCGACTCTGCAAGATATACAGATATACAGTACTGTGCAAAAGTCTTAGGCACCCTATATTTTTTAGTACAAACTTTGTTATAGATTTTTATTTATATTTTATGACTTCTACATGATTCAGTACAAAAACATTTTAGATTTCAAAACATTAGTTTTCCGGCACAGAATTAAATGTTACAGAAAAATGTTTGTATGTCAGTAAAGAAAGCAGCATATTACATAAGAGACAAAAAAACATAATGAAGGCTGCTGGGTTTTTTTTTTTTTTTTGCAAAAATAAGAAGCAAGTGTGACAGTCAAAGTCTCCAGAAGAACTGTGGCTGGTTCTGCAAGATGCTCAGTAACACTTACAGCTCATTTCCTTATAATTATGAAATTGTTGTTTTTAACTAGTAATTTGGGACTTTTATAGCAGAATCAGCTCACTCAGGTACAATCCGCTGAAGTTAAGAATATGTTAGCCAACTTTACACGGAGACCACGTCCAAAGCCACACACTAACCCTGTGGTGTACTACTCTTCCCTACTCTGTAGTGCGTTAGTGTGCAGTTTGGGACGCAGCCGACGTAAACAGGGTGACTGCTCCAAGCAGCATCGCTCAGACACCAACACGACGACACACAACTACCAACAAACCGCTACCAAAGTGCGATTTGTGCCCTTTTTTTTTTTATTTTTTTTAAGATATCCAATTATCATCATCAATGCTACCCTATTAACCTACCTAAAGTGTGGAAATCTTCAGACTGCTCCAAACTCTCCACTTCAGTTACTCAGTCGAGAGAACAAAAATGAACCCGAGAGAGACTTGATGAAGTGCACACACATAACGTCCCTCCCGTTTCTCAGAAAGAGATGTGCTCCCTCCAGCAGCCCCCTCCTCCCTCACTCCCTAGTGCACTAATACATGCGCACTTTATTTTCTGTGCTCCTCGAAAACATCACCACTACTCCAGCTCTGTTTCCTCCTGCTGAATAAAGTGATTACTGAGTAACCAACTGCTGCTGTCAAAGTAAGTCCATGGTTCTGATTAGACCTAATTAGACCAATCTTTCATTTCAGATGTTTCAAATGTTACAAGTGTATAGTGTGTATAGTGTGTATAGTGTGTAGGAGAGTACATCCTAATAGTAAGGTGTGTGCAGTGGTTTCAGTCTTTTTTAGTAAACTACTAATGTCACCATTTTGTCACTTGCCACTGAGACATCATGTTGTTTAGCAATGAAGAGAGTGTGTGTGTGTGTGTGTGTGTGTGTGTGTGTGTGTGGGGGGGGGGGGGGGGGGGGGGGGGGGGGGGGGGGGGGGGGGGGGGGGGGGGGGGGGGGGGGGGGTTGGGGATAACTGGCCCTAGGACAACTGGGGACAGTGTTGCCAGATTGTTAAAAATGGCCCCTAATGCATGGGTTGTAGTAATGCAGTGCTTTAGAGAACAAAGTTTACCAATCTACATCATTTAATACATCTTATTCAACTCATTGGTTAATTATAAATGTCATTTGCTATGCTCAGTTTGGTAAAAGAGAAACACAAATCTATGTTAGACTGCTATGCGGTCAGGAGTTTGGACCTAAAGCCAAAAAATGTACCCATAACATATTAACCCTTTCATTTATACATGACATGCAGGGTTTTTGTTTTTTGTTTGTTTGTTTGTTTTTATCATGTTGATAATATTGCAAATGACATCTAAACTAAGTAGTCTTGGTTTAAGTGGAATCTCATGTAATCTCATTTTAATTTTATTAGTTGAATGTTGAAGTTGTTTTTCAGAAGTGCTTTTGATTGTGTTATAAGTTAATGACAAAGTGATGTAGAGGGATAAATGGAGTAAAAGATTAAATTCATCACTTTATTCAAAATACTACACAGAATAGAGTTTCTGAATAGAACTAAATTGGCAAAGACTGTTATCAGAACAAGCACATTAATATAAACCTGTGATTTGAATTACAGCTGATGCTATTGTCAGAGCTGCTGTTACAAATAATTAACACCTTCTGACCGCTCAGATTTGAGCTCTGTGGTATAATAGTGAATAATACACATAATAATACACTCTATCTGTTTGTGGCTGCATGGGCCTTGATACTTGGTTTGTAGACGTGTGCCACTGTATCCTCCTTCTCCACCTATTGTCACACACATTAACATAAACAGGTGTGAGAAAGGAAGTGCTTCTTAGGATTTTAATTGCAAATTAAATTGTTTATCACACGCATTTTTTTATTCGGTTGATCCCTATTATTCAACAATACATTATCATTTTTATGGCTTTTGGAGAAATCATCATATTAAATTAAAATTTATTTTGATATTCTTTTCACAGTACATTTGCATCATTTCTTCCAACCTGTTGTAACACCATACATGACAAAAGAGACCACAAAGTGGTAATCGTTATTGTGCTTTCATGACGAACTCTTACTATTAGTTCAGTTAGTACAGCCATGTATGTTTTATGGATTGTCCTTACTGCTGCTTTGAGTAAGAGAAAATATTTTTTTCTTACATACATGGTGTAATTTTGTTGGCAAAATATAATTTCACATAACTCTATAATGCTTTAGCATTAAATAGCGCTAGTTTTTTAAAAAGCGGATTCAGACTGAATCCTGGCTACTGTATTTTAAGAAAATATGTTGTTTCGTGTATAAATTGAAAGTCAGACTTGAAGAAAGCTAGGCAGCAAATTATTTAGGAAGCAAACTGAAGGTGGTTCATAACAAAGCCTGCCTTACTGCACAGTTTAGTGTGTATCTCACTGCTACTTTTAATCTGTATGGCATGTGATTAGCTATGTACATGGACTTTTGTCTGTATTTAAGCAAACTTTAATAGTTTACATCACTTCCCTATTGCATTGTTTTTCTCCTTTTGTATCTTAAATGTTCGAAATCATTGTTTGAATGCTGGCCAATCTGGCAACACTAACTCGGGAGTCCACCCCTTCTTTCGGTGTTGATGTACTGGAGTTCATTGTACACCATTTTAACTGTCCATTTGTCAGTGCTTTTGTCATCCATGAGCCAGAAACCCACAGATTTTGAGGGCATGGTTATGCATTTTTTCTTGTCTTATAATATGAAGCTCTGTTTTGAAGAGTGTAGAGCCTGCATCTCTCTCCAAACACACTTTCAGTTTGCATTCCACAATGTTGAAACCAGAACATGTGGTTTTCATCAAAGCTCCCTGTCTTTCTCTCTCTCAGCGTATCTTTTTCTCTTTGGATTGGTTCCAGTTTCCACTCACTTCCTGTACAGAAATCTCCAGTGAAAGAATAAACACACTTCAGTTGCTTCATAAAACTGTAGTTTATATTTTTGCCATTCTTCCTGAAGTTCACTGCAGAATAGTACTTGTAAACTGAAAGGATTAAGTTAGAGAATTTTTAGGAAGCTGCATCATTGCAAATGTCAGTTGTGGCCCCTGCAGTATGCATTTCACCACTATAAAGAATTTGTTCCACTATTCCCTCCCTTCACAAACCATTCATGCATAAACACATTTTAATACATTCATTTGGATCAACAAAGAAACCAATGTATTATGTAAGGAATAACACATGACAGACTGCGAGGTTATGTGAAAATAATGCATTCTGGGGTGGTGTGATGCAGCACAACACGAAGCGGAGCGCCATTATCACCCCGAAGTGCATTATTTTTGTATAACTGCATAGACTGGAGTGTGTTATTCTGCTTATAACACAGCAGTTTGCCAATGATTACAATGTTTAATTTATTAATGAATGACGCCGCACATTTTAATGGTTTATAGTTAGATTTAATGTTTTGGAATGTCCGAAAGACAAGTTAGTTTCGGTTATCACTTATTTTATAGCCACGATAAACAGTCAATCGCTCCCCAGCCTAAAGTTTAAAATCCCAAGCGTAATATCCTTTGTCCTGAAGACTTTCCCATGCTGAGAAACTTCACAAAGCACAGTGACTGTTAAATAAATTTTCAAAACAAAAAAGTCACCACACCAACAATTATACATTTTACTTTGTTAACACTTTTTCTTTTAAAAAATTTTTTTATTATTAGTCTTAGATTATGTGGACCATCTGTGTGTATCTATAGAAGCCATTATGTGTATAACTATAGAAACAATAACGTATTAGAACGAGTGCATTAATATAAACCTATCAGTCATGTTCCAATGTCTGAGCCATGCTGGTATTCAAAGATAATGCACATCTTCTGTCCAATCAGATTTGAGAATTCAAGATCACCATGGCATAAGACCCAAATATCAGTCCATTATTCTATGTTAGTCCATTAGTCCACCTTGCTCACAGTCAATATACAAGAAAGTACAGTTCCTATTATAGATGTATATGGTATGTAAATGAAAATAAGTTTAGAATTAAACAGATTTAAAGGTAAAAAAATTATTTTCCAGACTCCAAGACTGTTTATTAAAGTAGAGACAGAGCAATACTTTACCAACCCCTTGATATTTTTCCTACTATGCCATTCTCCCTTGCCACTGATTTACACCAGCCTACCAAACATCAGCACCTCTAATCTACATCCATATCCTCAGACCTATAAGCCAAGACATCTACATAGTCTTAGTAAACACACACTTCTTTTCTATTTATTTTTTTATAAATACAAATATATGACATGTTACATACGGTACATCCCTAATTATTATGCATGTCTTTTTTTTTCTTTTTTTTTTTTAATTTAAGCCAACCCTGCATTCACATCTTGTACTTCAGGCATTTGTTTAATTTAATTTTCATTATATCAAGCTTTCAGTTGTCTGGCAGTTTAAAAGTCCTTTATAAAAACAACATTCACTGTCCTCATTCTCCATTATGCATTGCGCTGTTGATTGTATAGCTGTACACCTGCATGAATGAGCATGTGTACAGGTGTTCCTAATAAACTGGCCAGGGAGTGTATATTCATTTACTATATTTTACCTACACACAATGATACTGCTGTTTTATTCTGATTTTTTTCCCCTGTCCTTCTTTTTTAATTTCCTAATAGAAATACAGTCCAGAAGGTGATGCTAGTGAACAAGTGTATATTCCAGCCATGTAACTGTTTAAAACAGACTGTCTAACTAACTAACTAACTAACTAACTATAAATACATAAATAAATTCACATTTTCTTTCTTTCTTTCTTTCTTTCTTTCTTTCTTTCTTACATAATTTGCTGGTAGGTATACAGTGTTATTTCCCATTAAATTGTATATTTCTGTGCTGTTTCACAAGCCAATTAAATGAATCATGAATCCAATATGAAATGGAAAAACAGGAAAAACAAATTTGATTTACTACTTTACATACATTGAGCCTAATCATTTACAATGTGGAATTTATATTGAGATCCCCCTTTCAAAACCCCATGAGCACCATAACTGATTATTGGGAATATTATTCAATAAATCATTGTAGAGGCACAATTAGTGTCACAACAGATACTGACTGGAGGTCATTTTCACCAAACACCATCAGATTGCCTAATTTGTAACATTTATTTTTGACCTATTTACAGCTCTGTGAATAAACATTTGAGCAGACCTTTGCTCCAGTGTTATTTAGCAACAAGAAAGGAATCAAGGTCTATTTGTGAATTTGCTTACAGGACCGATAAAAGCTTTGGATTGCATTCTGCATTATTTAGATGTTGCTTTGGATAAGATGATATGCCAAATTTTACATAAATTAGTAAAAAGATTAGTAAAAAAAGGATTGTTAAAGTAAGAGGTATTTCTACATATTGATGTTCATATTCCTTTTCTTTTAAGATGGCAGAGTCACAGATTGTACCTCCATGCAAACTGCATCGTCTGTTCAGAGTTTACGATCCTGAGGTTGTAGCGGTGAGTGATTGGCTTATATAGCCAAAAAAAAAAAAAAAACCATGAGGATGAGATGTGGATCTGTTAGTTAAGCTTTTATCATTTATTCTGTTCCGCAAAAGAGCAGACACCCCATAAAATCTATTGCTAGTTTTTCTTTTTGCTTATTGCTGTATGTACCAGTGAAGTTACATTAAAAGTAGTCCGAACTGACACCAAGGCCCCATGGATGCTGCTGTTACTTTCCTGCACTTACTCTATTATTACTATTATTTTATGGGTATTTAGCTGTAGTTCAGTGTTAAATTAGTCCATTGAAATATGGTACTCTTTATCTTATAGGTTATGACAATATTACTTGGACTGTTCCAAGTGCTTCTGGGACTTCCAGCTTACTACATGAGCATCAACATAAAAGTACTACATTTGTGCCCGGTTTTTGTCGGCGCTGTAGTAAGTTTTTTTTTTAGAGTCTATTATTTTTCACTACTTGTAAAATAGTCACATATTTAATGCCTGCAAATTAACCACTCAAAGGAATTCATGTCTTGTTTGCTTACCATAAAATTTATCTTAAAATTGTCAATCTACCTTAAACATTAAACAAAAATAACAGAGCACAAGTCAATTAAATATATAAACTTTCTATAATGATTCTGTAATGTCATCTCTGTGCAGTATGTGGGTGGAGGATCGTTTGCAATGGCATGTGAAAGAACTCCAAGCAGGAAACTGGCAAGTTTTTTTTTTTTATAATCTAAAGTGTTATGTTTAAAATCAAAATCATGTGTTTGTGAAATATATAATAGTTAGAGTATGTTCAGAATGCAGCCAAAGCAGCTAGCTTCAGGTAACCTCTGCCAAAATTTCTAACTTTAACTCTAGGTGTAGTTAACTGCAGATTAAAAGGAGAAAAATAACAATATTATAGAGTACTACTGGCTACAATAATACACTATTACTGTTCCAGTAATTGTAATTCTTTGTGTGTTTTCTCTTTTTTTCTAGCTGAAAAGCTGTCTGTATGCCAGTGTCTTTGGGCTGTTGGTGGGATTGAGTGCCATTGTTGTTTATGGCTACGCAGTCAATGACATAAAATCTGTTAAAACCTGCGAATCAGAAGAGTTTACAGAATTTGCTTGTCCACAAGAAGGAGTCATTGTGAGTTTCGACGGCTGTAGGCCTCCAGTGACTGTTCTTATTTGAATTTGCCCTTAATTCATTTACAACATTAAGCAGATAATGCCGGAATGTTTCTAAAATCTGCAAAAGCTTTGACCTTTTTTGTTTCCTTACAGGAATATTTCAACTCAATCTCAGCACTGCTTTTGATTTATGACATGGGAGCACTCACTCTTCAAGGCCTCCTTTTATTTTCAGCTATGAAAGGTTTGAAAACAAACTGAAAAAAAAACAAGCCTATAATACACAAATATAATAACATATATACTTGCGTAACTGAGAAATTGTAAAATGTGATGTATAACTCATAAATTGTAATGTTTGTTTATATACTTTTTAATTTCATACTTCTTTTTAATAAAAATGAAGTTTTGAAAAGTAAGCATGGTGCTGCATACTGTAGTGTATGTAAAAAAGTTCTGCATTTTGTGTTAAGTGGACACTACATATGAAAGATGCCACTTTTTAGACATACTTTACACATAGGCTTCATTGTGATTATATAACTTTGACACTTGATTTGTTATTTTAAAAAGAGTTGTGGGGATATTTATTTGATAAATCATACCACTAGATATAATAACCTAATATAGCATGAAGATGTATTTTCAAGATGCTTTTCGGTACTCATGTTTCTAAGCAAGGTAGTTAAGACATTTTGTATTGGTACTGTAAATATTTATATTGTATTCAGGTTTTACGAGTGCTTAAAATGACACAGAGCCTGTTTTAGGAATTTGGAAGTCATGTCAAATAGATTTTATACTGTCATATAATATAATATAATATAATATAATATAATATAATATAATATAATATATGAGACAGTACAGAAGCTATGCACAGTACCTACATAAAATGCATTCAGTATAATGCTGTAAGTGTAAGGCAGAACAACAGAAGGCAGAACAACAGAAGAATAATAAGGATAAGCTACTAGATGCACATTGTAAAATGGTAAATGATAACGTCAAACAGTGGAATGGGGAAAAATGTTATCTTAATGACTTTGACCATTGGAACAGTCTCTAGAGTTTACACACAATGGTGCGAAAAACAAAAAATCTCCATTGAGCGGCAGTTCAGTGGTTGGAAACGCCTTGTTGATGAGTGAAGTTAGAGGAAAATGGCCAGACTTAATGCATGCTATTCAGGCTTACTGGCTTTTTGCCAAGGTTTGGCGAGTTGTGTGTTCTGAGAAATTGTAGGCTTGCTGTAAGCTCAAACCAGTCTGGCCATTCCGCATTGGCCTCTTTCATCAGCAAGGTATTTTTTTGTTTTCGCGCCATTCTGTGTACATTCTAGAAACTGTTCTATGTGACAGTCTCAGGAAATCAGCAGTATCTGAAATACCAGCCATCTGGCACTAACAATCATGCCACTGTCAAAATCACTGAGATTACATTATTTGCCCCCATTCTGATGTTTGATGTAAACACTAACTGAAGCTTTTGGCCTGTATGTGCATGATTTTATAGCATTCCGCTGCTGCCACATGATTATCTGATTGGATAACTTCATGCAGGTGTTCCTATTAAAGTGGCCAGTGAGTGTACATCAATGTATATGACAATACATGTCAATTTAAAAAAAAAAAAAAAAGCCTTTTAAACCACACTCACTTGTGTGGAAACATGAAATCACTCCGTTTTTATAACCATTTTCCTCAGAATGAGTTTTTACCATATTCAGAGCCAACAATATCAGTGTCTAGATGACCTGCATTCATGAAATTTTACATGCGCTTTCATGTCATATTATTGATTATTATTGATTAGTGATCATTTTTGGATTTATGTTAGATTTCTTACTGAAAATGCAAAAAAAATTACTATTTTTTTATATAACAGCCTATGGTGTTTTCTTGGTTAAACAATAAAGAAATATTTCTACAAAATTTACTGTAAAGGTCTTTATCTTTACAGGGAAATTAACATTTTAATTCTAACATCATCCAAAGAGTAGATTTTTGGCTTTATATAAAGTATGCAAATTGACATGTTTAATTAGACAAGGCCTAATTTGCAGAAATAAATGTAACTTTTTGAAAAAAGGTCTAACACAAAAAAATTGTAAGAATATCAGCAATCAGCTGCCAAAGACTGATAGTGGTATTTACTTAATCTTTTCGTTACATCTACTGTTTTTTTTTTTAACAATTATACTCAGTCTACTTTTCCTGTGATCTCATCATGAGCAACAGTATAAAGAGTTTATTGAAGAGTAAACATAACATATACAAAGACAGCTGTAATGGAAGTAAGCCACTGTGCTGCGCCTCCCCGCTGCCAGGGAGCGAATGGAACATTCCTGTCACTTTGGGGTTTCCCATGAGTCAGCTGAACAACGGACGATACCACTAGCGAACAGCGGTTAGTTACAAATTCAATATGTTACCATTACTTCTTGCGAAATGTATCATATTATATGTTAAACTAGTAAATATTACAATTAAATGACGATGTTCATTTAAACAGTGTTTTTTTTTTTATTTGTTTTAAATCCAACCTGTGTCGTGTAGCATTTCCACCAACCCCCCCTTGACAGAATTGAGAGTGGATTATACCAAAATATGGCGGCGGTATCTGTCAGCAAGAAGTGAAACTTTCGCTTAACAGAGTGAATATTTCCTATTAAATGCAGCATTTCCTGGATGCTGTCGTTGTTTCGACGTTTCCGTCGTTTTACTAGAAACGAAATTTCGTGTACTTTTTGTGGTCGTCTTTCATTCGACGCTTTTTTTTCTTCTATATTTTCTCTTGGCTGCTAGCTGTCTAGCTGACTGAAAAGGCTCTTCTCGATAAATAGAGCAAAGTGCCGTGCAGACAGCGACAAACATTAGCGGATATAACCGGCTTCATTGCAGATTCTTGGGTGATTTGAAGGTTAAATCCGCGTGAAACATTTACAGAGACGTATGTTTATTAGTTTTATTTACAACCAAGGGCAGCGCTTCCGTGTTCATTTTACGTCACTGGCTTCCGATTCAAGTCGGATGTTTGTCGATGTGCTCTCTAACCCAAGGAATTTGATTTGCTAGCACCTTGTAAGTATTTGTATTTTTCACAAATTAATAAAATACGTGATCTCTATTCAGACAACGTTAGATACATGTATTGTTGTGCTTATACACAATTTATCGGTGCCTGTTAGCCAGGGGTTAAATTAGAATTAAGACAACATAACAACAACATAACAACAACAACAACAACAACAAGCAGCTTCAACTTTATTAATCCCTGGTGGGGAAAATAAAGTGCTCCAGCAGCATGATAGCAATGATGTGTGACAAGGAAGACAAATAAATATAAATAGGACAGTAGTGGTGTCATTATGACAAGAATACAAAAAAGAATAGTAGCAGCATATGTAGAATATGCAGTAAATAAATAGGGCTGTAAATAATTCAGGAAAATTTGTCCAAAATACAAAAGTACTGGTTCAGTATATCAGAGGATTGTCCATGCCCATGTACAAAGAACTGACAGAAGCATGAAATATATTGAAAGACAGTCATTAATATCAGCAAGAGCACAAACAAAAGGACTAGTACAATATAAAGGGTTATTGTCCATGTGTGCCATAATATTGAATGAATGCAGGTGCAGTGACTTGGATGGATTAAAGTCTGTCCATCCAATTAATCAAAGATTGGCGAGATCTACTTCAGGAATTATATTGTTCTTATATCTGTTATTATAATGAGCAGTATTTGTAATATCAAGGAAACAAGTGTCTGTGATTGCTCTGTATTTATTATTCAATCGGTTGGCTGGTGGAAAAGTTGCCCCTGGGTAAGTGCAAAACAACACTGGTTTGTAATAATTTAGATTCAGGATAGTATAGTGTTTTAACTGGTTTATGAAGCCAACAAGATTGTTATTATTCCTAAAAACAGAAATGGCCTTGACAAGACTGAAACACTGCATAAGTAGTTATACGAATGTCTTCTTGTCTGCAATTTTGATTGACAGCTGTACTGGCAAATCAATGGAGAAGCTTCAGGATCTCAGACAATCCGAGCTCCAGGATTTGCTGGATAACTCGGAGCGGGTGGAGTCAATGGCACTGGAGTCAGATGAGGTGAGATTCAATAGGTTTCAGCTTTCATAATTTTCCCTAATGTGTAAGTATTTTTGCATTTGCATTATGGTGGTGTGTCTGCACTTTTTAGTCCCTGGTTTGTTTGTTGGTTTGATAGGAGTGCTTTGAATGAGGACAGCGATTTTCCAGGGCCTGTGCAATCGTTTGTCAGGAGCACATATGAATTTCAGTGTAGTAAAGTTACAGGTCAATCACAAAAATTCTTTATTCAATCAACGATTAGGAGATTCCCTTCAAGAGTTGTCTATTGGCAGTGCATTCACTAATCTATAGACCTTTGTTAGTGTACATTTCCATCAAAAATCTTTGGTCAAGTTCATTTCTGATAATGACAGTGAAGGTTGTTTACCCACAGATAACCATCACCAAGATGCTTTAGTTCACTTTCTTATAAATGTATAAGAGGGTTACCAGAGCTTCATGCTGGTACTGAAAATAGGTATAACAATAACACTTAGAGTAAATATTAAATTTAAATTTATTTTAATATTGTTGCAGCCACTAGGATACCTACAATGCACCTGCGCTTTCTGAGTGAGATCATAGTCCAAGAAAACAAGGAAAATGCTGAGTGAGAGAAATTTGTTGTAAATATGTTTTGCTTCTAATTTATCTAACACAATCACAGACACATAGCTTCAGCACAGGAGAAAAGCTTCAGGGTGGGCTAGCAGCTAAATAAGACAATAATAAAAGAAAAAGAAACAAAAATAGAATACTCTTTCCCAATACTCTTTCCCAAAAAAGTGAAAAAGCAGACCAAAAGGAAATGACGCGTCTTCACACATCCTTGCCATGCCAGATATCAGAACGGTAACTAGTTTTCAGTATCTTGCCAGCATATGTCGATTGCTTACACTCTCTCAGAATTGAAGGTTTCTAAAGGTTGGTTCGTCCTAAGCCCCACCGTTGAGTGGAATTGCTGTCTCCGATGTGGATGAGCAAGTCACTTTGCGAGCTTGGGCACATCCAGTTAGACCGTGACACCAGTCAGCTGTCACTTTCACAGGACACACAAATGAAACACAATACAAACACTGCATGCCATAACATATCATTAGACTAAGGCGTCCTTACATAAAGCATTAAGATAATGTAATTTGTATTTATTAATCTGAAATGAACTAACAGAATTTTTTTTTTTTTTTTTTTTATAAATTCAACTTTCTGTATGTGGGAACTTTATATCACTGGGAAATATGCTCTCTGTCCAAGGAATGAACAGTCACTTTTGACTCTTTCTCTCTTCATAGATCCAGAACATTCAACTGGAAAGGGAAATGGCTCTGGCTTCCAACCGCAGCCTGGCTGAACAGAACCTCGACATGAAACCACGGCTGGAGAGAGATAGAGAACGGCTGGTGGCGAAATATAATGAACTGGAGGAAGTGAGGGAGAGATACAAACAGCACTGCACTCTCAGAGGTAAACACTGGATATACTGAAATGTAAAGTGTAGATGAGAGATTAGGGAAAAAGAAGTAATGACCTGGGACATATAAGAGAAATGTTAGAAATGTTCACTGATAGCAAGGTTGGCTGAAGTCATGTTAGTTTAAGGGATGCAACAGAAAAGAAGAAAAAGTTTCTAAACATTACAGATTACCAGCAGTCTTTCAAAATGTCAAGGATTTAATATTTTCAAAACTATGCACAGACACAGACTAGTACATAAACATATTTATGTTAGTGATGCTGTCTCACATGTCCAGGATCCCCGGTTGATTGTCTGCAGTTTGTATACTAATTAAAACTGGTAATCCTTTTTGTGGAAAAGTAAGTATAAGACAGACTACCTAGTATGAGCCAACAGTAAGGAAAGGAGAACTGTTAAAAAATGAAAGGTCATGTATGAAACAGGAAAAAAGCAATAGCTTCTATTGTTAAAACTCATCACTGTATGTAAGATGAAAAGAAATTACTGTGCACCTCCACAGCTAGCACTTGTACTAAAATTAGGTGGTGTTGGCGTGTGATAGTGTTATCAGGTTTCTCCTAGAGGCGTTGTACTGTGAATATAATTCAAGGGAATCCTATTCGGATCCTAAATTTAACCACACTGTCATGATACAGAAAAAATATCAGTTGTCTTGAAAAATAGGTACATCATTAACAGTAGATGAAAAAATTACTGTTATTGTTTATTAAGTGGGCAAATACTACATTGGCTTTATAAACTACAGTAACTGCAGTTTGGCTAGAGTCATAACTAATAACAGAAATATTGCAGTGTGGATGATTTCCTTATCCTGTCATCTGTGTTTGTAAAGCTTTCATTTTCCACCAATCCAGCAATATGTTGCTCAGCAAGACTGTCCTGTTTGTTCTCTTAAGTCATACAGACTTATTTTTATCCTGTTGTGTTCTTACTTACGTCACCTTGCTCAGGGAGTCACGGAGAATGTGGACAGACTTTATTTTGTTTCTCTTCTCATTTTTTCCATTCTTTTAGTGACTTCATTGAGAACACAAGCTCCTTGTATGCTCATATGATTTTCTTTTTTTTTTCCCACGTCAGAGTGGATTGTGAGTATTAAACATTATGTACTCAGCAGTACTGCATACCAAAGAATGTGCGTTTTATTTTCAACAGATACTTATATATTAGTTCTGCATATAAAGGTTGATTTGTACTGTGAACGTTAATATGCTTATGGTGGTCAGTGTGAATGAACTATTATACACTCACCAGCCACTTAATTAGGAACACCATACTAATACTGCCTCCCCCTTCCCCGTCCATGTTGACGTGTTTGCTGCCAATTTGTCGGCTACACATTCATGATGCGAATCTCCCATTCTACCACAGCCAAAAGGCTTTGGATTAGTGCCTGGGGAGACTGTTGAAGTACATTGAACTCATTGACACATTCATAGAACTAGTTTGAGACAACTTGCCTTTTGTGACGTCATGTGCACATTATCATGCTGGAAGTAGCCATTATAAGATGGGTAAATTGTAGACATAAAGGGGTGCACGTGGTCAGCAACAACACTCAAATAGACTCTGGCATTCAAAAGATGCTTGATTAGTATTATGGGGCTCAATGTGTGTCAAGAAACAAAAAATTCCCACATTATTAGTCCTCCACCACCAGTGTGAACTGTTGACACAAGGTAGGTTGGTTCCAAGGATTCATAATCGTGGTGAGCAGCAAAAGAGATGGTAGGTTTAGTGTCAGAATTATGAATCCTTGGAACCAACCTACCTTGTGTCAACAGAATTTTTTGTTTAGAATTTTTTGTTTAGTTTGTTTTTGAATAGAATGTTCATTATTATCTGTAAAAAAATTTTTTGCCCAATTTATCCTAAATATATACTTGTGTGTATATATACTTGTTTTGATTTTTTTCATAAATAGGTATGTAAATATTGATGTAATTCATTTTTGTTAAACTGCTTTTTTCTTCGGTGTGAGATAAAGTCAAAATCAAATACATACATTAGTGCCATCACTTATTACTTGTTGTGCTATTAAGGTCAGAATAATCTTTGTTGTTGTTGTTGTTGTTGCTGTTGCTGTGCGTTATATCAATACCCCAGGCTCACTTTTAGGGATTCTCAGTCACAGTCTATTGGGACTGTGCTGGCATTTTTGGGCTCAACTTGAATCTGTTAATAAATGGCTCAGTATTTGTCTGCTGGGTGTTAGTATGTGATGGTGCAGGGTAAACACAAGAATCTTCTGTTTATAGGGTCCTTGGGACTGGGATTGAGAACTGCTGCTCTATTTGCTGTATTGGATTTGTGTCACTGTGATCTAGCTGATATGCATCACATAGCAAAAAAAGCCCCTTTTGAGGAGGCTTAAAGAAGCAGTTTGCTATCTGCCAAGTGAATTGCAGTTGCAATTAAAACATTCTCAGTTCTCTGTTAAAGTATGGGTTCATTCACTCCCTCCCTACTCTCTCTATCCAACACCCCCCTTTCCTCTTCTTTCTCTAGATGAGATTATGGGCCAGGTGTCTCCTGAGGGGTTGTTATCTCGTCTACAGGCAGAGGGCGCCAACACAGAGGCAGAGTCAGAGGTAAGTGGCTATTCAAAGATGTGTAACTTATATTAGACTATCTTTACCTGTATATAAACAATTGCCACTTAATTCCATGTTTAGCTGTCAGAATTCTCATTATCTTTCATCAATTCAGTTGCTTTCACACTCCAATTGTTGTCTCAGTCTTACTCTTACTCTCTCACAGGTTCTAGCTGATGAGTTTCTAGAGGGTTCCTTATCACTAGACTCCTTCCTTGAGCGCTTCCACTCTCTCCGCTGCCTCGCTCACAGAAGACGTGTGTGCGTTGAGAAGCTGCAAGAGATTCTGCGCCAGAAGAACCAAGGAGCCGGAGAGTCTGGCGTGACATCAGAGCCGTGCTCCAATCCGGAGGCCGGCTCCGTGTCACCGTGGCAACAGCAGCAACCCCAGCAACAGCCACAGCAGAAACCCAACGTGAGCGCCAACCCGCCCAACTGTGCCCTACCATACACTCCATACCCCGTTTCTCCTCCTAGCCAGCCCTGTTCGGCCTCTACAGCTGCCCCCTCCAACCCCTCTGGTGCTTTTCAGCCCTACTCAAACCAGGCCGCGGCTTTTACTCCATCCTCAGGCTACCCCGCTGCCCGGCCTGCCTTTGCCCCATCCACATGCCCGTACCCCACCCAACCTGCATTTCCAGCTCCTCAAGGTCCTCCGTTTGGGCAGTTTGGCCCTAGTAATGCACCCTACCCCAGCCCATACCCTTATGGAGGTTATAGTTACCCCATAGGCTCCCATATGCCCCCTTCTCAGTCACCTACAGGTAGGCCGCTTTATAGGCCAGGGTTTGGTGTACCACAGCCGTACTCCTGAACCACAGTGTTCCCCTCTCTCTCTCTTTCTCTCTCTCAGTGTCTCTTAATCCCTCACTTCTGCTCTGTCTCTTTCCTCCCTCCTCTTTTGCCTCCAAATGACACTGAGATTTGTGGTTTGCATACCCCCAAATTTTCTCTTCCTGTTTGAGGCTTGCACAAAATGTTTGAAATTCGGTTACCACATGTTTTTTTCCCCCCTCTGACACCTCAGTGAAAGACTTGCTCCAAAAACCCGTCAGAGACCAAAATGGACGTCAGTCACCTTTGGACTTGCTTCAGTTCCTGGCTGTTCTAGCATGTTTCCAGATCGGAGATTTCAAATTGTTGATTGTGTTTATTGAATTTGCCATTATGTTTCAAATCAGTGGAATTGTGTTGCTGTTTGGCCTCATATGGATATGGTCCATAATTCAGAATCATAACTTTTTATTTAACTAGTAATGAGAAACGTCACACTACTTAATCATAAGAATCATTTATTACCCGGCTACTTTCTGGTTTGTGTAGCCGCTTTTTTTTTTTTCTCTGTCCAGAAAATAACAGCACTACCATTCACTGAAGACACAAACTACTTTACAAACTGTCTACATGTTTAACCAGGCATTTTATTTGGGTGGAAATATTTGACCCCTGAATCATATTGTCTGTACCTTGTTACAAGAGTAGTCAGTTCTGTATTTAATGCAACGTTGCACCTGCTCCTTCACTCCCCCCATTCATCTCCTTGTCTGCTGAACTGACTTTTTTTTCCCTCTCCTCTCCTTCACTCTTTCTTAACCTTTTTCTTTTTTTCATTTTAGTTTTGTTCACACCTCCCTTGCTCCATGTACAGCTTGTTGACTGAGAACAATGAGAATTACATGAAGGGACTGTTTAAATACTCTAGTGAAGACTGTGTGATTTGTATAAACAGATATTAATAATAATGGTAAATAAAAAAAAAACAAGGGGAATATAATATAAACATATCTTTATCTGCTATAGCACAGTATATGGGGTGGCGTTTGAGGCAAAGGGAACCATAACACAGCACAGTGAGCACGCGAGGGAGTTTGAGCTGCATAACATCCTTTGGAGTTTACATACAGCATTCTGTAACCATCTTGACACTGAAAATGTTCTAAAATGAAGATTACGCAGACAGGTTAATCTTGTAAGCCCATATTTGTCTGTTACAATGGTTTATAAGGGCTTAATGAATTCAATTATAAATGTTATTAATGACCGGCAAAGCTCTGGTTTACCTGACATGGATATAAATGAAGGCTGTATGTATCTATGGAGGTTGTGTGTAGTTCCCTGCAGCACCCCCGCCTTTTGGAGTGTGTATCTTCTATGTGTTGACTGGTAGAATGACCGTTTTGAATCACATTTGCACTCCACAATAACAGCTTCCGTCCCTACGGTAAAAGGGCCTGGGGGCGAGCCTGCGAACCGTCAGCTTTAGAAAAGATGCTCGGGGTAAACTGTTGAATTTTATTTTATCAGACATTATTTTTAACTTACAAGCAATCAAAAAAAAAAAAAAAAAAAAAAAAACTAGAGGCATCCCCAGTCAAGCCTCAGGTGGCTTTAATGAATTCATGAACTCAGTAATTAAGACTCAGGTTCGGAGCAAAACCCTGTCATCTATGGCCCGTCCTCAGGACCTGAAACGAGGGAGAAAGCTGGCATAAAATAAAGGAGGGGAAATGGGGTGTTTATTTAGTCGCACACTGTGATGTGCAGCATTAGAGGAAAGGCATTCTGTGGGATTGATGGTGATGACTGTAGCCTGTTAAGTGTATTATTTTTATTTTTATTTCCTTTGGTGTGAATATTAAACACTGAAGTTGATCTATGAAAGCTGTCGTCTGCATTATTATCATGCTTGAGCCTCTAATTTCCTGGAAAGGGAGTTAGATTACCTGTTTTGCCCTTGTTATTTAAATCAAATTTTTAGAATTCAGAAAACAAACTTTTAACACTTAATATAATGAATCTTAAATAGAGTTTGTACATTCTCAGTGTTCAGGCTTTAGAGGCATTAAGTTAAGAGTCTTTTTTATGAATTTAATTAGGTAAAGCAAAACAGGCAGTTTGACTCACTTTCCAAATGTATTGAAATACAGTTAAAACTGAATCATAATCGAGATTTGAGGAGGTGTTTTGGGGATTTTTTGTTTGGCAAACCAGAATTTACGGGCCTTTCAACACCACTACGGCATGGTAAACCAACAGAGCGAAGCTTGACAAAGACTGAGAGAGTGAAGGAGGGTAAAGAGGCGATAGGGAAAGGGTGTAAACAAAAAAAGAAGAAATGAGCAATAGTAAGATGAAAGAAAAATGATGAGCGACTAGGTATTAGCCTCTTGCATCATTTGCATTCTGTGTTTTACCTTGAATTGTTATTTGTCATTAAAATTAGCCCTCCCTCTTGGGCTTTCTTATTTAAGATTTATAATACGTATGTGAATCATCATCTTACATCATCTTAAAAAAGAAAGAAACTATACTCTGTGGTCACAAAAATGGGTCAGATTATAAAATTCCTGATGAACTTACATAAAGATGTGTTGTAGGGTGTTCCAACCGTGTTCCTTTAGATAATTTGATTTCTTTGCCGAATTATTTGAATTTATTAGAATTCAGATTTATGACCATCATTAGAATTAAGGTTAGTCCTCTACAAAATGCTCAGACACCCAGCATGTGCATCCCATTAGAAACCTCAACATTACAGCCATCTAAACAGGAAGTAAGGTAAAGAAATAACCACTCTGTCATCTTGTTGTTATGCTGCAGTGCTTTGTGCGTTGGTTCCACAAAAAGCCGAGGAACAGTTTGTATAAAAATTAACACAGATAAAATTACTCACGACACTACATCACTATTTCTCGCCCTCGTTTATTATGCCACTCACTGTGCTAACACCCACTTATTACAGTCTACATGGCTTTTTTGCTCAAGTTTAAGATTTTTTTTTTCTTAGTCTTCCTTTGAAGTGAGGAAGCAGAGCAGTGTGCAGAGAGCAACATTCAAGATGTGGAGATGCACTGTATGGAGAGAGTGAGTTAGACAGAGATGATGGGGGAGGAGAAATGAAAAAAGGATAGTTTTAACACCTCTGCCTGTTTCCTTTCACTTCATTTGTATGTGTTGCTTGCTCTATACATTGCTTTGTGTGTTTTTCAGCTAAGGTAAGAACTTTTTGGGTATCTCTTGACACAGGATGCACTTTAATCTAAAAATCCTGGTTTAAGATGGTGGTTCATCAAGGAAAAGGCTATGTAGTCCCAGATTAAGTTTTGTTTTCCTCCAGATAGCCAAATTGTAATATTCATTCTGTGGTCGTCTGTGCTCAATTCGCTGAAGAGCCCAGAAATGTAAACGTTTCATTTCATGATTAAAATCAGCATTAAACCTTCAGTCACAAAAAGTACAGCTGTTCTACTTAGTCGAGGCGTAGGCCTTACACAAATCTGCAGCATTCAATCTGCTTTTTAAGATTTAAGGCGAAATGCACAATCAGGGCCTATTAGTGGTTAAAAACTCAATAAAATTCTCTCGGTGTTGATTTGCTGTGGTTGAGGAAGATTGTATCTTAAGGTATGAAGAGCTCATTTGTTCTTCAAAGACAAAGCTGATTTAAAAGGCACAAGGTCTGATGTTTTGGAAATTGAAATGTGTTAGTTTTTCACTAACTCGTGTTCTTTTAACTCAGCATTTTCTTCACTATTCATACTATTTTTCTTCACCCTTCATACTATTCATAACCCCTCAGCATGCAGCTTTTAAATAGGCAGGAAACATAGCAATAGATTCACTTTTTAAATACGATTTTAAACGATATTTTTGGACTAACTGTGAAAGGAATAAATTCAGTTCTAACGGTGTCTCCATATTTTCTGACAGTTACTGATGGACCACCTATTGCTGCTGGTGCTCATGCCGGCTGTTCTCGCTGGCGGTGAGTACTAATTTCATTCTTTATATTTATAAAATTTGGGCCATGACCTATGTTTCAACACCATGTCACCACAGCATTTATTGGGAATGATCTGTCATATCACATGTATTCCATGGTGGATTCTGCTCTAGATCAAGGGCACCTGAGTGAATCCACAGGGGACAAGTTGCGTGACTTTATATGTCAGAAGTTAATTGGTGAAATGGGTGTGTGTTGTGCAGAACTGCATTTAACTTCTGCTTGACATATAAAGTCACGCAACTTAGCAAAATCTGTTTATATGTCAAGCAGAAGTTAATTGGTGAAATGGGTGTGTATTGTGCAGAACTGCATTTAACTTTAGACATGCTAGCAAGTTTGAGAGTTTCTCAGACAGACACCAGTGTAGCCATCTGTTTCAACTTCTGGTAGCATCTTTTTTAGAGTGCTACATAATATTCTGATAATATTAATGCTCTAATTAGGCCTTTAGATGGATAGAGCCCTACCTTAGAGTATGCCGATTATAATAATTTCTTATCACTGGGTCGTAAACTGATGTTTTCTATCAGCAGTTAAAATTGTTCCTGTGTTGCGCCTATTGCGTCTGAACTATAAATGTTGTCTTAAAGACCAAAAGATGCATCAATATGCCCCATAAACTCACAAGATACTAATTCTTTAAGGCACTGTTTCAAGTCCCATAAAACAATACTGTATATTTAATGCAGGAAATTAATTCAGTTTAGTGCTTCCTTTATAAGCACAACTAATTCCTGTATCTGCTTAAAAAACAGATTAGGAATCATCCGATCTAAATGTGGTTTTAGATTTTATGAGTTAATACATGTTCGTCATTTCAAATCGCCACTGGCTAATCATTATATTAACGCAGCTCAATCTAGATTTTGACCGCATCCTCAAAAATCCTGCAAAGCCTGAGTTTGCAAAGTGCAACTGTGTTCAAACCACACTTTGAAAAAAAACAGAAAAGAACTACAAAATGAAGCATGTCTTCAAGTGCAATCTACGAAAACAGCAAGAGTACATGTGAGCAAAGCGGCAAATTAATTGATTTTGAAATTGATTTTGTCATATGTCATGACACCAGTGTAGTCATCAGTTTCATCTTCTGCTACACATTATTCTGATCATATTAATACTCTAATTAGGCCTGGATGGATGGATAGATCCCTACCTTATAGTATTCCGATTATATATATTCTAAAACCATACTTATGTTTATAGCTGTGCAAACATCAGTCATGTATCACATGATCATGTGTAAAGTAATAATCAAGTAATGGGAAAAACTACAAGAATAGTGCCGACTGATTCAATAATGTCTTTGGCTGGTTACAATCACAATCACTACTTCACTTTCTACAAGGTCCACGTCTACCCTCTTGCTTGTTGCATTTGTATAAATGCAGTTAAAATTGTAGTGAAAACAGGCACAACTCCCATACCTATTTCCTTCATGCCAAAAAGTATGCATTTTAACTTTCTGTTTCATTTCTTACTATTGAATGCACCGACATTTTGCAGTTGCGGTACTTTAACCGTAGAAAAATTTCAAACACAGTCTGCAAATTGTTTTTTTTATTCTGTCAGTGTACAAATTAGTTACGAAGGCCGAACGAAAGGCCAGGCTTTCGTTTCACTGCGAGTTATATACTGTATATAACTGCGTATGTGACAAATAAAATATTGAATCTTGAAAGTGCTTAAAAAGTGTTGTAATGGTAACTATTTGTGTTTCCACCACTCCCTCATCATATTGTTATCTATACCAGTGGTGTGTCTGGGGACATCCAGGGGTCTGGGAATCATAGCCTGGGGTCTGTTTTTGTTGGTTTTGTTTTACAGTGGTGAAAATGTAACAACCCACCATTATCATCGCTATTATATTTATGAGAGATCTACGGCTTCAGTATATAGCCAGAATATAATTATGTGTCTAATATTTGAATAGATGTATGTTGTTCGTAAACTAAATCTGTACCCTGTACTGTACAGTTCAGGGTCCATGGAATTTACTTTATAGTTTACAGGGTCCCTGGCTAAATAGCTGATTTACAGAAGTGATTGGTTTAATCCTGTGGTCTTAGATGGTCTATTAGTGATTATATAATAAATTTCACAAGTACATTTTTCAGAAGATGATTCGCTTGCCCACAGATAGTCTGCATAAACATTACTAGACATAAATTATTTGTTTTCAGAATGTAAATGATTTGTCAGAATCTATTGCATTTAAAGTTTTGTCAAAAGCAAAACAAAAGGATTTTAGGTATTTACCTTAATACAGTAAGTTTTTAATATAGTCATTTTTTAATATAGTAATTTCTGATCCATTTACTGGATTCTTTATCTTACCATAACGTACTCCATAAATTCTTATCGTTGAGTTTTAGATTGATGTTTTCTATCAACGATTAAAATTGTGTCTATGTTGCGTCTGAACTATAAATACATCAGTATGCCCCATAAACTCTACAAAGATACTAATTTTACAATGTACTGTTTAAAGTCCCATAAAACAATATATTTAAATGAATTCAAATTAATTCAGTTTAGTGTTTGCTTTGTCATGACTGATGCTATACCTGCTTAAAAAACGATTAGGAATCATCCTAGGTATTAGCCTACATAGTGTTTTTAATGTGAATAATATTAGCAGCTCAGTCTAGATTTTGAGCACACCATCAAAAATCCTGCAAAGCCTCAGCTTGCACAGTGCAAATGTGTTCAAGCCACACTTTGAAAAAAAAAGGACTACAAAATGAAGCATGTCTTCAAATGCTATCTACAAAAACAGCAAAAGTGCATGTGAGCATGTGAGCAAAGCCGCAGATGTTGATTTTGTCGTATGTCATGACCTAGCCTTATAAAAGCTTGTCATGACAAGGCAACAACAGCAAATATAATTTAGAAAGTTGTGTTTTTGGCATTAAAATATTATCACTTTCAGTCAGTGGCATAGTGGAGACTGATTTGTAAAAATGAATTCTAATCATTTCAATAGATTTACACATTTGAGTAGTGATGCGCTATGACAGTGTTCATATTTGAGTTTTCACATACACTGCCAGTCAAAAGGTTCTTTTTTTTTTTTTTAAATGTTTTATTACAGTTTATCCACTACTGGTAAATAAATAAGGGAAAAAAATAAAGAATTATTCCATCAAATACTTTAATATTTGTATTTAAGGACTTATTCATCGTCCACTCACATATTCTAATGGGGAGTGCTTTATTAAAGACAAGTGCACTTGTTTAGTGAAGCAGTTACTGTAAGACTGTAAATTGCTATAAGCCAAGATTTGTTTTACGGTTAAAATTAGAAAGTGTTAATGTCAACTGTAAGACAAATATATGTCGTGTTCTACAAGCGCCTAATTAGTGTGATCTAGATCGGCCTTTTCCAGTAAGATGTAGATAGTTTTCCGATAAAATAAAATGTTGCAAATATTTCGTAATTCATGTATACCCATTTCTCACTTTGATTTTCTAATTCTAGAGTATTTAAATTGAACACATTTCTTGGAGTTGATAATAAGGGATGATAAAAAAATTTTGACTCGTGGTGTGAATTGTGAAGACGATCTTTTACAGAATTTACATTTACTCATTTTGCAAGCTTAATTCACTTACGACTCCAATCAGAGTGTAGAGCTGAGTAGTTGAGGGATGACAATTGCACAACTGGCATGCCATTTACCTCTCGTAACATTTTTTTGTTTTCGTTTTACAATAATTTAAGAAAACATGCATTTAACCTTTGCATTCGTTTTTCAATAATTTAAGAAAACACGCATTTAAACTTACGGAAAACGTGTTAACTTATCTCATGCAACAACGTCTCATTTTTTTTCAAGGTTTCTTTGCTGATAATGGCTGCATTTTGTTCTTAAATGAGTAACAGGGTTGAACGTAACAGGGATGAGATTTTTAACACAGAATTAGCAAATACATAAAATGTGCTTAACTCACATCCATGCTAATGGTGTGAGTACATTAACTTCATTCTAATTATTTAACATACATTTTTTAAATTCATAATTTACTTATGTATATAATTGGATACCAAATATATAATTTGGGTAGCAGCAGTACTTTCAAAGTGACCTTGTAAGTCAATATCACAATAAGAAGGGAAAAGAATTGGAGTCCCATATTCCCATGACCTTAAGGAAATCCAGATGATGAAACATTCAAATATAACTCATGGGATGTGAGTGTGTTGTTGTGGAACACGGTGAAAATATATGTTTTTCATAACCTATAATAGATGACTCGTGGAAAAGGATATTTCAAGCAAATGGATTAACACATTTATGCAAAAATAATAAGATTTTTGAAGTATTTTATTGATTATATTTCAAGGTAAATTATAGTTATACTGGGCTGGGACAGGCAAAAATGGGGCAGACAAAAGTGCTTTAGACAAGTTCTATTAATGTTATTTATCTGAAACATGTTCATAGATTGTTGTAATGTACATCTTTTCCTTAACTTTACATACACATTTGTAAAAGTTACAACAGTGGGACACAAATGTCACCCCAATCGCGGTATCACCCAGTGGGTCTCTCGCAGTGCTTCTGATCACTAGCAAAGAGTCTTGACCATTTTCGTAGCAATTGTTTTTATCCAGTTTCAAACCTAAAGCCACTCTAATAACTATTACAAAATACTATGTAAAACAGTGAAGCGTTTGCCTCTCAATTTGCTTCTTTGCAATATTTCATAACCTCATATTCTCTATGATTTCTGTTACAGATTCAAATACTGGAAACGTGACTACCACTGAATCCACTCCTGCTCCTAATATTACTAGTCCCATACCTACATGTGCACCCGCAATCACCAGTAAGCCCAATATTGTGGCACTGCCGCCTGCAGTGGGCAGGATAAAGGTGAAATGGTTGAAGGACAACCCGTGTCAGGGCTTCATATACTTCTACTTAAATTATACACGAAGTGAGAAGTATCTTTGTTTCAAAACTGATTATATTATAAAATCCAATTTGGGTTATGAGTTCTGTGAGGAGAGGAGATGTGGAGAGTTCCTTGGCTTCAAGCCCCAGAAGCCCCAGGAGTGGCAAGGTTATACGATCTATGAAAACCTAACTGGTTCCGATGAAAAAGCGTGCAGCGGAATATACCTTACCTGCAGAGGTGTGTATGTGTGTGTATGTATGTATATTAAAATATACATACATGTTTTATATATATATATATATATATATATATATATATATATATATATATATATATATATATATATATATGTGTGTGTGTGTGTGTGTGTGTGTGTGTGTGTGTGTGTAACATGCAGTGAAATTACAGAATCATATTTTGTACAATGTATTTACAGTAACCACTGTATTTCTGTTTCTCAGATGTAGAAAGCAAAGAACTGGTGGTCTATAAAGTAATAACAGGCTTGTTACTGACACTGATCCTTGCCGTCCTTCTCTGTCGATTTGCACAGCCAACGTACATAGCTGTCCGCAAGAGACGTGAGTCACGGAAACTTTAATTTTAATTTCTAACCCCCAGGTTATTATTCAGTTATTCATCCTAAAGCCAAAAACTATTTAGTTACTACAGTTGAATCTAGTAGGAATGCATGTACCTGTCGATGTCTCCTGGGAGTTTATGGGGTAAAAATCATTCATGTTCACTGTAAATACTGACATTTATAGTGAAACTTGGTTTTAAGTTGTTTAAACCTTCACAGTACATTCAGTGGACATTCCAAATTGCTCACAAAAATAGCATATGCCATATGTACATATTTCAATTAATGAATCACTTTTTTACTACTTAATACAAGTTTGGAAATGTTGGTGCAGCATTAACATATACAACATGTGGTTAACTTGTCTTTATTTTAATTTACTGTAGTTTCACAGAAGCGGCAGAATCGTTGGATCGGCCCAACGCAGAGTCAGAGTGGTGAGTCATCTCTCTCTCTCTCTCTCCCTCTCTCTCTATCTCTCTCTATCTCTCTCTCTCACTGTCTCACACACACTCACTCACACACACACACACCCCCACCCCCACACGTGAACATTCTTGCAGAGGTGAATGAACACTCAATATCTTTCACTCTTTGATTTTTTTTTCTTTTGATGTTTTTTTCTTCAAGTGTCCTACCATAGAGGGAAGGCCAGTAATCCCAATAACAATACAGCGAAGGGGCAGTCCTATCCTGGTAAGTGTTTATACACACACACACACACACAGCGACCTCTATTTTGTCTTGAGGCAGAGACTGTTGGTCAATTAAAACAGATAAATCCAAGATCACAATCCGATATCCAGGACAATGCACAGATGCTGAATGCATGACTGCTTTTTTAGTACTTTTTATGTTATTATTTTATTTATTCTCTTGTGTATTTTGTATATATTGTGCTTTTCTCAGTTTACTTGAAGGCCTTGAATCTTGAATACATAAATACTGAAAAAGTGCAATAATTGTAGGACGTGAGAAATGTACAGTGCTGTGCAAAAGTTTTTTTTGCAGATAGATGATTTGAGTATCAGATATTATATATATATATATATATATATATATATATATATATATATATATATATATATATATATATATATATATATTTCAGCAGAATAGACATTTCCAAACTTTCCTTTTCCGAAAAAAGGGTTAACAGAGAACATTTTATATGTCATTAATGAAAGCACATTAAATAATAGGCCACTTTTAATATAAATATCAACTGTGTAACTATGTAGTCCAGTGCAATTGCAAAAGTTCACCACAGATTCAATTTATTTCTACTGCTCTTCATAGGTCTTCAAAAGAATTTTTCCAGATTCTTTTCATTATTTTTGATAGCACTGGTAGCCACACAGAAGAGCAGACGAATCATTCGGTTAAACTAGGCAACATAATTTCGCAAACCTGAGCAAACTGACTCTGCAAACTGCATCCGGTAGTAAGAGTTGGTAAGAGTACACAAATTCCTTACTCAAATAATAGTACAGTTCCTCCTTGTTCTTTACTTGAATTAAAGTGCATTTTAATTCAGAATTCAAAATTAAACCCCTGAATTTGTATATTAATGTACTTCTGACCAGGAACCAAGGAACATCCTCAAACATTAACTAAGCATAACTAACAACAGCTACAGGTGCATCCCAAATAGCTCAAATGTTAGCTAGCATGATAACTCTGACAATACAAACTAGACTGCAGCTAATAGTTAATTGTCAATTCAAACAGGTTAAATAAATATAGATTTTTCTTATCCAAATCTCTTGAACCACAAGAGCTTTTCATAGTTGTTTTTCAGTGTATACCTCCTTTGTGCTTGCTTGTGGGTGTACAGATAACCAATCACACATGAAATATAGAAATGTACATCAAGGAATCATTCAACCCCCTGTTCTTCAACTGCTAGAAGCTTTCCAGAAATATGTAGATTATAAAGTACCCAATCTATTTTTTTTTCTTGGAATGTCACGAATAAATATCAAGTCTTAAGTGAAAGAAAATCATAAATACAAGTGCTTCAAAATATAAGTACAGTAACCTGAGTATATAGGTCAGTTATTGTTAATGATTTCGCATCTTCTCCATTTTGACTTTTACCTAAATTCTGCTCACTCACACACACTGGCACTTTGATACAATTAGACTTTTGTGTGTTACCAGGTTTGGAAAGACTTTCGGTAAATCCCAGCAGAGAGCCTTCGTCGAACAGGAACAGTGACTACGAATCATATGGCGGTTAAACTCCTCTCGTACAGTGTAGAAGTTTGTGAAAATACTTCTTTTGAAGGCTCTGATGTTGTGTGAAGATCAACATGGTACTTGTAACAGCCAGTCTGATATTAAATTTTGGCAAACAAAATAAAGTATATTTCATAGTGTTAGCCAGACTTTTACTTCATCTGCACCCACATGTTCTATCACTATTGAATCATGAATTCATAAATTTGCTACCAATTTATATGTTTTCACTTTTGTTATAACACATAAATTTATAATCTTTCTGATAAACTAGTCCCACAGGGCATACTAAAGAGTTTATTTATTGGTTTGCTTTTTTGACCTGAGATTGATTCATAAACCTAACAAAATTGTTCTTTATCTGCTTGTTCTTGCTTTGAACAATTAATAGTCTATTATATTGTCTCTTATTGTTATATTGTTTAGATTGTATCTATTTTGATTTTAATTAATGCATTCTGTTGTAGAGATTGAATATGCAATGTGATACAGTTTTAATGAAGTGCTTAAATAACTATTTGGTAATGCTTTACTTTAAGGTTTCTGTAACTAGCATTATTTACTGCATTAGTTAACATAAACAAACCATGAACGCCAGCATTAATAAACCATAAGTACTGTGTATTGATTGATTTTGTTAAATTGTTAACAAAATACACCTGTATTTACTGTTTCTTCAAAATAAGAAAGAAAAATAAGTCCACATAAATTAGTAAAAATTAAATGATAGCATGATGCTATATGCTGACAGCTTCCTGAACTCTGGTCTCCAGGTGTAAATACTGGAACTTGCTTTTCAGCCTCAGTTCTCAATTTGACCAGTTATCAAACACGAACATGTTAACTAAGGTGTTGGTTCATTTTGTTCAGTGTGGGATTCATTTTACACCCTGATGGTATGAACATTGATTTATTCAGGTGTTGAATATTTGGCTTATTTAGTATTTGATTTATTAAGTGTTAGTTATTTTAGTAACTAATACTGGTTTATTCACTAATGTGTTACATAATGTCAGTTAAGTGGACCTTAATGTAAAGCGTTACTATTATTTCTTTTATTTAATAAATAAAGCTTGATGAATCTTTGTCTCTCTCACTCTGTGTATGTGTGTGTGTGTGAGTGTGTGTGTGTTAGAGCATGATTCCCGTTGTGTGAATTTGGGTGGAGGTAGAGAGAAAGAGGGGGAGTGTGAGAGCAGGTGATGATGGGAGACAGGCAGAGAAGAATATGAATGCACAGCTTTGCAGCACTGTGGTTTCCTGTCGTGTTTGGACTAACTTCCTGTTTGTGTTATTTCTGTCGTTCATTCTCTCTCTTGCTCTAAAAATATTGCAGGTTCACAAGAGCTCCTTCATCTGCTTCTTTCAGAGTCCAAATTTCACTCATTCATTTATTTTATCTCTGTCCATTATTTTCTATTTCTTGTCTTCCTTCCTTTCTTTCTAATAAAGATAAGTATTATTGGGTAGGATTTTCTTGATCCACTTTATCCTTTTCCATCCTTAGCTTAGCCAACTAAATTATTTTTTGTTGACATTGTTGATATAAAGCATTATGAGTACTGAAACATTTACACTAATGCACCTGTGAGAGAGGCATGTTTGGTTAAGAATGTTTTTACTAGATAATTGTAAGGGTATGCATGTGCTTCAGCATCTTTCCCATGTATCTGTTTATATGTGTATTGTATCACAGACATGTGTACACACCCAGAAATTTTGTTTTGCTGCAGATACATATAGGCAGCTGGCGTGTATATGACTAAGTAAAAAGGCACGGGAAAGCAGTTTACATTGGAGGTGCAGGAAATTTAAGCAGCATACCTGTGATGCATATTATTATTATTATTATTATTATTATTATTATTATTATTATTATTATTATTGTTTTAGCTGTAACCTTGTACAATATAGATTCAAATAATATAAAAAAGACATCAAAAAATACTTTTGATGCTTTACTGAGTATTTCAAGACCTTTTAGATTAAAAAAGGCTGTTGTAGATACACAAATGACTCTAATATATGACGGTAGCACTATCCAATTTCAAAAGAATTAGGAAACTGGAAAAGAAAATTTAGTTAAACTATGTGTGAGGTAACTAAAATAATAATTAAAAAAACTGTAAAACATCAAGAATTGTGTTATAATAAGTGTTTTGAAAAATACTTTTAAAAAATTAAGGAAACATTGGTGTATATAGAATCACAATTCATTATCATTTCCTAATGAATTGTAGTATCTCCTTAAAAACGAATTAATTTACAATGTAAATTTCCTAATCTTCCAGCTTCCTGTAATTTATTTGAATTTGGATAGTGCAATTAGAATAATTTATATATGTATCTACAGCAGCAGTTATATTATTGGGAACAAATAAAACTTTTCTTTAACAGCAGTGCACCTCATCATTTGTGTCAGTGTGTGAGAGAGAGGGAGGGTGGGTGGATGGATAAGTGCCATCTCCTCCTCATCCTCAGGTCAGAAAAGCGGATTATCTGTATAGTTTGAATGAGGTTGCAGCAGAGCACAATGACAGCTGACAACAGATTACATGTAGAGATTAGCACAGCGAATAAATTCCTCCACGTCCATCCATCATCCATTCCTTCCATGCATGTACTGCAACACAAATATGAGTTGTATGCATAAAGCGGTTTGTATGTTCTTATGCTTTAATTGTTTAAATATGTCATTGTATTTTTTTTTTTTACATGACCAAAGGTGCCATATAGATCAAAAAAAGGTTTGTTGTACAGTTTTAGTTATGCAGCACCAAAGGCATGGAGGTACAGTACGTATGAGCAAAGGAATAAGCAGCAGACATCTGTGTTTATCAGTGTGTTGGTGTGTGTGGGAGAATGATTGCGATAGTCTGACATCCTGAGTGTGTGGATGCTTTGTGTGGTTTAATGCTATAGGTTTATGCTAAGCTCTTTGTCTCTAATCTCTTTCTATTCTATCACTGAGCTGAAGTGAATCTGATAAAGGAATATTCTGACCTCCTCTCTGGTAACCCGTCACTTAAGGTTGGTGTTCATAAGGCTACATAGAGTAAAATGAAACTGCATTAGCATTTATAAAAGCTTATTATTACAACCTGTAAATAGTAAAGTAAAATAAGTAAAAATAAAGTAAAATAAACCATGTCAAACTATCTCCAATTGTCATTAAAAATATCAAATAACTCCTCTTTTAAAAACCCTTTATAAATGTTTATTAAGGTTTACGTCACGTGTCATAAAGGGCTTATATAGGCATAATGTAGCGCTTATGTAAAGTGTTACAACATTGTTCATGACAGTTGACACCCATTAGAAGTAGGTTCATGTCAGCTGTCATAAAGGACTTATTTAGGTCACAAGTAGGCCTATGAACACTGCCCTTAAGTAAAATGTTATTGACGTAGCTAGGTACTTCTCTTATCTACTAAAACCTATAATTATATGATTTTTTTTTAGTGTAAGTAAGAGTAAAATAGGAATGTTCACTTCCCTTTTAATGGAGAAGACAATATCTAAATTCACTATATGCTATACAGACTATATGCCACACACAATATATGCTAACAGGATTATGACTTTAATACATCATGCATTATTTTTGCCCTCTTAATAACCTCTTACTGAAATCAAACATTAAAAGCTTAAATGCTCAATTTAAGTGATGTCAACTTTTGTTCATTTACAGTGGTGGGAAATACGTATTCAGACACATTTGTTTTTGTTATTTAGTATAGTTCCACTTCCAATTTACATACCTAATGTCTTTGGACTTTGTACATATTAATATGAAAAAACATAAGCATAAACAAAGATATGTTTAAAAAAATTAATAGGGAAAAAGTATTCAGACACCACAAATGAATAACATTAGTACCTTGTTGCACAGCCGTTGTTGGCAGTTACAGCTTCGAGTCATCTACATAATGTGCTTTTTGTAACATCACGGTTCAGTTTTGGCCCACTCCAAATCGTCTTCATTTCCCCAAGGTTACAAGAGTCCCTCTGATAGATTTGCAATTTCAAAATCCTCTATAAACAAAGTCAAATGATTGCCAGTGTATATTGCTCCAGAAGAGTTTGTGTAAATGATTTTAGACATGCATCTCTGTGCTTCTCTTTCAGCAGAGGAGTTTTGCGTGGGTTGTAGATGATAATGGTGCAGTTCATTGCGAATTGTGCTCTGTGTAACTGTTGTTCCTGCTGTTTTCAGCTCATCCTGCAAGTCTTTTCGAGTGACTGCTGGTTTTTCTGTGTGTGTGTGTATATATATATATATATATATATATATATATATATATATATATATATATATATATATATATATATATATATTTATACACATACTATATGGCCAAAAGTTTGTGGACACCTGACCATAACAATCATATGTTATATCGTATATCAGAATTAGTGAAGTCAGGCACTGATGTCGGGTGAGGAGACCTGGTGTGCGGTTGGAGTTCTAGTTCATCCCAAAGGTGTTCAGTGGGGTTGAGGTCAGGGCTCTGTGCAGGACACTCGAGTTCTGCTACTCCAACTTTGGCAAACCATATGTTCATGGATCTCGCTTTGTGCACAGGGGCATTGTCATGCTCGAACAGGTTTGGCCCTCTTAGTTCCAGTGAAGGGAAATTGTAATGCTACAGCATATAAAGACATTCTATAAAGCTGTGTGCTTCCAACTTTGTGGCAACAGTTTATATATATATGGCCAAGTTTTTAGAGATTTTAATAAAAATATCTTTGTTTATGGATCATTATAAGTACAAAGTCAAAACACATTATGCGTGTAGATTTGAAGTAGATATATACACTGGAAGTATATTAAATAACAAAGACAATAGTGTCAGAATTCTTAGTTCCCCTGTATCCTCACTTTGGAGGAGCCACCATTTCCTTGTATACATTGTATATATCTTTGTATATACAAACAAACAAGAAAGGGAGATGAAAAAAGGGAGGGATGACAGCGAATTGGAACAGAGAGAGAGGATTATTTACCATTTTAAATGAATAAATCTGCATTGTGCAGGGTAGAGTGGGATTGAGAGAGAGAGAGAGAGAGAGAGAGAGAGAGAGAGAGAGAGAGAGAAATAGAGAGAGTAAAATAGTTAGAAGGCAACAATCCAGGCACCAGGGCTATAGATCAATGAGAATTAGAAAGAGAAAAAACTTAAACCACCGTATAAACAAATGGAGAGGAGCAATTCCAAAATCATTTTCAACAAAACTAGACATTTTGGAAGCACTGGCAAAACAGATAGCTGTTTAACTCAGTATCATAGTGAGAGAAAATAATACACAGAGAAAATGCTTTTAAATTGGTCAAGATGCCTGAAGGGAGAGGCCAAAATTCTACGTTCTGTTTCATGTTCTGGAGACACCAAACAAATGAGGTAAGAAAATAAATTCATTCTTAACCGCTACAGCCATATAGACATATAGTAACTCGCCGCTGTGATCCTTTACCATTTTCTGCAATGTAATTTCCAAAATATTTTGAGTTTAATTTGTCAGCAAACCTAAATTCAGGAATATATGACAACAATTTGTAGAATTTTACAAATAAGGATGGACTGGGAGGATGATTTTTTTTGTGTGTGTGTTGTTTTAGGGATGAAGTGATGGTTGAGCTCAGAATCTTTGGAGCGCTATATAGCTCTTTGACCATGAAACTGATAATCCTCTGCTGCGTTGTGGTGCTCTGTAAGTGTATTCGCACATAACAACCACATTTGCTGAGGTCATTTCTCATGGGTCCAACAGTGTCTCTTTACCAGTTTGGGGATGTTTTATACATATTAACTCATATACTGTCATACAGTGACCATGAATAGCACTGAGATTTTATTAAATGTGGTGGTGTTAGTAGAAAGATTGAATTTTTGACTACAAAATATGAGTTTAATAAATCAGTTCTCTTATCAATGCACAATGTCATCTCCAACTTTTCTATTCTCCCACCTCCTTAATCTCAAGCCCACACCCAGCCTCCACCTTCTCTCTCCCTCCCAGTCCAAATCTCTGTCCTTCCCCCATGGCACTCTCTCACCGTGTCTCAAGCTGATCTGAGCCTCCTCTTTACCAACTCCAGCCCTTTCTCCTTTACGCAGTCTCTGCTGCTCATGCCTCCTGTAGGAACTGACTCTAAACCAGTCCTCCATGCTACTTTTGGTCCTTACTCAGTGACTCAGGTACATTTCCAATATTCAAATATAATTCATTTCAACCTCTACTGGGTTTGAAAGTAGTATTTGTCCACTACTCATCTTCCCCCGTTTTTCTTTTTTCTCCAGCTTGTTTCTGAACCTTTAGCTCCGTTATCTGTACCTCTTGTGGCATACCTGCTTTCCAAAACAGTTGAACAAAAGTGGGAGGCTGAACGAGGGGAAGGTTTTACAGTCAGAGTGTTGTTCCATATGAAAGGTGACTCGAGCAGAAGAACATGTGTGACCCTTCATGCTTTCAAACAGACAGAGGAGCAGAAAGCATCCTGCATTGCCCAGGTATTGCCAAAGATGCAGGGCAAGCTTTACATACAATTCCTTGCTTACAAAGGTCTGTATGAGCAAATAACATAACTGAATGACATTAGCAGTTACCTTTTAATGCTTAACCGTTAAGGATTAGTTTATGACTGTAAATAAGTAAGACAATTCGAAGTGGTTATATTTTGTTTCACTTTGGCACTGCGCATTACCACTTTTGAGTAACACCACTGAACAGAGGAAACATGTCAGTCTTGAATTTGATGCAGATAATAAACACAATCTTCATTGTCCATTTGGCTTTAAACATTCTGTATTTGTCATTGACTTATTTTTAAACATGGCATGTTGGCAGTTCACTAATTAGACCATTGAGATGAAAAAAAAATAGACTATAGAGATGAAAAATCTATGAAAGTCTGCTGAAAGCTCTCCCCTTTCTGAGCTTATGTCTCTAGCATTGTAGCTAGTCTTTGGTCTCCCCTTAGCTAAATAATTTACACAAATGCATGACTAGATAAGCCACAACAGAGGATCTGCTACAGAAGCCACAATGTCATGGAGTCACTGAACTATGGACAGTTTTATTAAAAAAAAATACATCTGTAATAAAATAAAGGTGATTGAACTTTTGTACTCAGGTTGGTCCAAAATTTTACTGAGTCTACATCTGGCCCGTGGTCTGCCAGTTGATGACCCCTGCTTTAAAGCATTGCAGGATTCCATTGTTGTAGAGAGCCAGTGCCTATCATTCATTTACAAATAATTTACATAACTGGTTATGCAACCAATAAGCAGGTTGTTTTGCTGAAACCCTTCTGATTGCAACAATGATGTCCTCAGACTGTTTGATGTATTGCATTCTTTTATACTTGTGTTGTTTTTCTTTTCCAATATCTGTCCCCTGCACCATGTTCATTGGAAGCCTCCTCTAGGGCTGTGTGTGGTCACCATGACTTTACCCAAAGACTGGTTTAAGCCTGATCAGACTGTTCAACCACACCAGAGCCAAAGATTCAGACAACGCCATCCATACAGATCCCGATCCCCTAACCACAGCCCATGGGGAAAAAACTTCCCAGCGTCTCTCAGGGCCAAACCTGGAATCCTTAGTGATATGATCCAGCTGTACTACTCTTCATTTGGCAGTGTGACCAACCATAAGATATCACCTCCTAGATGTGTGGTGGGCAAGCAGTCACAGAGAAATCTGTACTACATTGGATCTGTGGCTCTTCCGGATAAAGAAACCAAAAGTAACAAAACAACGCAAGGTTTTTCCTGCTCCAATGAACTTGAGCAGGATGAGCTATGGCTGAATTCAGATGTACTGATTTACTATAACAAGGGGCCTGTGAGAGCTGGACAACCAGTTGGACTCTCATTAAATCTAAGGGCGAATTTTAGTGGAGATTTCCTCGTTGTGAAGTATGTTTGATTATCTTTAGAATCACACATATTAGATTGATAACTCTGGAAATTTACAGTCAATGCTGCAATGCTTTTTTGTTTGCTCAGGCTTAAAGTGAAGAAAGGGTTACTATCACTACAAGCCCATCCAAACAAAAACTCTCACCTGTGGGCTGTTAAAGTTGAGAAGACATCAGGCTCCAAACATGACACAATTTCCATAATCTCTCACAGAACTGGTACTGTTCTAGACAGACGTGGGTAAGGTTAAAAGTTTTTATAACATAATGTGTAGTGTTTCCAGTATATATTACATAGTATATTTCTCTGAGATACTAATTCAAACGATTAGATTGTAGTATTGTGCTAGCAGTGATATGCAGTTTTTATTGTTGCTTGGTCTTTGACTACGTTATTTTTCTGTATAGTTCTGTGCAGTATATTCTGAGTTTACTGAGTGAAAAAGGTCAACCATTTGTTAAATCTCAAAACATTCCATTTATTTATTCATTGCTCTCTCCATCATCTTGCTCAGAACCTCAGCTCTGCGACTGGTGGCCTGTCTCTCAATTGAGGGCTTACACAGGATCTTTGGAGTCGCAATGACAGTTCCAGTAAACTGGTGGGTGGAGGACACCATGCGCAATAGGCTGGTTTCACAACATGGGGCAGTAATGACTTTCTTCTCCTTTTCGGACAGAGAGATAGTGGGCATTGCTCCCATCACAGTGGTAAGTCACTAATGTAGCATAGACTGTAGCTAGTTACACACATTGAAAATCCTCATAGTGGGGGAGGTGTCTCCTTTGGTTTATTCCATTTTCTCCTAAATATTTTTCTTTTGTCTTCTATAAGGCTGGGGAGCTACGGATTGTCAATAGTTACGGGCCTGCAATGTCCATTGGGACATACTTGTGAATTTGGGCTTCATACATAAACTTAACCTGAATTGAGCTTTGTTTTTGAAAGGCTTTAAACCATTGCATTCTTTATTTTCCCTACATTAACAGAGCAACACAATAATGAACACAGCCATCTTGTCTAGCCAATCAGTTTCCCTTCCAGTCGTAGTACTGGCGGTTGGGCAGGATGGCAAAGTATTTGATATTACTGCAGCAGTAAACTGTCAATCAACCAATGAAGACATTGTCAAGGTAAAGTGATACTTTTGAAGAGCACATTGCACATTACATAAAATAATTATCTGTTAGGCTACATTAGCTGTAAGGTGTATGTAGGTATGTGCTTTAAATATGCTGATATCTTGCATGTGCTTACAATGCAGGTCACATTTTTGCAGGTATCAAGTGATTGCTCTGCTGCTTATGTTGATGGAAGTGAATCCGGGGTGGGCAGCACCTGTGTAGAGGTGGAGTTTTCTCTGGGCATGCTCAGAGGTTCTTTATGCCTGGCTGTGTGGGCTCCAGTAGTTCCTCTCCGTATCTCTCTCTCTGACACTGTCCTGAGCCCCATTGAGGGCTGGAGCTACTACACAGACAGGTACGCATCAGTCCTTGGAATACAATTACAATAAATATATAAGTTTAAGAAATAATGAAGAATTCAAAGTTTGTTGTTGCTGTAGCATGGGTTCTTGTATCAATGACAGAACATTTATGGCTTTAATTTCCAAATGACTTCTGATGACTCACTAATTCAATCTGTTGTACATGTTTGTAGTGGCATAGTGACACAGTCCCTGGTTCTATCCTTGAGCTGAGTGTGGCATTTCACATGTGCTCTCTCTCTCTCTGTATGAATTTCTTCTGGGATCTCAGGTTTCTTCCCGTTTACCAAAAACATGCCCATATGTGGATGCACCCAGTGTTCTATGGATACACCTTGACACTGATCAGGATAAAACGGTTACTAAGATGAGTGAATGAATAAATGACTGACCTAGATAGACAGTACTTTGTGTGCCATTCAGTTCCACAGAGAACCTGCACTGAATCCAGACACCATTGTGGAACTAATAGGAAGGCATGTAATTAGAAAGTAAAATTAGCATAACTAAAATTGTCTTCCTCTGTCTTCCTCTGTTATCTGCCCTACTCTTTCTCTTTCAGATGCATTCCAGTTTATCAAAGGGCCACCATACAGATTCTTGCACAGTTCAGTGCCCAGTCAGCCCAGGGACAACTTACCTACATGCTTGGATCACCTGATTGGTTTGTAGATGTAACAGACCTGGTTCGTGATTGCCTGAGGATAGAGAACTCTCGTGTCGCAGCTCTTCATGAGCAAAATTATGTAATTGGATTAGAGCCTGGAGTTACTTCACTAAATGTTAGTACCTAAAAGTCTAAGAATTTACCATAAAACATACAACATTCTTATGATGTTATTATAGTATAGTATAGTACAGTGACATACTGAATCAGTTTTTACAGCATTATACAGAACTTTCTCCTTCTTTGTCAGCTGATATCTAGTCAGTGGGATGGTGTGCTTGGCACTGCTGATGTCATTGTGACCTCTGAACCTGTGGCCCCTGGTGACCTTTCTGTACATTTAGTGGGTGGTCTTGGTCTGTCAGTCACCTCAAGCTCCTCAAATCCTTCTGTCATCACAGCAACTGTGACTTCTCATAACACACTCTATAACCATGGGCAAGTATGTACTCATAGTTTCGGCTGTCACTCTTGTACTAGCAGTTACAAAATATCTGTTAAAATTATATTTTAATAATTTAAAATATCTAGTAGTAGTAAGTGAAGGTTAAAGACTGAACTTGTGCCATAATCTTGAAGGCCCTTTTTCAAAGGTCTTCTTCTACAAAAAAAAAAAAAAACATTGAATGGGATATGAAATCTCTTTGAGTATGACACAAGTCCAATCAGCATGCAGCACTACAGCCACATATTTAAAAAGTAGTCATTAAAAATCTAAACAGATTTCTCTCTCTCTCTTTTTTTTTAACCATTCTGTTATTTTCTCTACAACTGCACTTTTTTGTTTCTTTGTCCTCATTACCCTTGTCTCACAGGAAGCTTCTTTTAGTGTTTGGCTACAGTTTGGTGATGACACTGCCATTCTGCTCTCTGCGTTCAGCGAAATCCCTTTCTCTCTACATTTATCCTCACTGGCTGAATCGGTGGTTGCTATAACACCTACCCCATCACAGCGTGTCCTTGCACAAGGAGATGGTGGAGGACCCCTTGTGAAAGCAGAACTTCTGGTCTCCACCTGTGAGCTCGTGTCTACCCATAATGAGATGGATGAGATCAAAGAGAGACGTGGGACTCGGAGACTAGCCAAAGGATCAGGCTGGATAAGAGTGAATCTAGACGCAGACCTCTGGCCTCTAGAAAGTGAAGATTCTGACTTTGAGATGACCGATGCATCAGATACGTTTGCAGAGTTAGACACAAATGTGAATCGTAACTTTGAACAAGAACAAGCAGTCCTTAAGTCCGTTAACTATGATGAAAATACAAGCAATGACATGATTGCCTGGGATGACTTGGAGAGGGCAGTGTTGACACCCAACCACGAAGAAAATGCAGTGGATTTCTCTCCTGATGTGGAGAATAGAGAAGGGAAAATTGCAAATCGAAAGTTAGTATTTGGAGTTGGAGCTGTCTTCAGTTTGCTGTGTCTCTCCTCCCTTCTGTTTTTAGTCAACTTTACGCCACGTGTGATGAGGGAACTTGGGAAGAGACAAAGTAAAGAAATGATGAAACAGACAGAGGGAGAGACATTCACTCAGGAAGAGGAGAATGATGATAAAAAAGGGGAAGACGGGACATGGTAAGGAGAGATGATGACAGTGAAGCAAAGATGATTTTGTAAATACCCATCTTTCTGCACTTGTCCTTGTCTCTCTCAGATGAGATAAACATTTTCACTTGTGAATTAGAATAAAGTAAAATATTGTCTTGTCAGCAGTTTAACATAAATGCCAGAAACGCTATCCTCTTTTATGTTTTCACCAAACACCAAAAACATTTTATTGTTTTTGTAGGCTACTTTAAATGTGTATTTGACATTTTCATGTATAATAATCCAGAAAGAATTTTTTGCTGCTTAGCCTAATCTTATGTAAACCTAAGTTTAAAAAAAAACAAACAAAAAAAAAAAACAAGGGAGCTATTTCCCCTGAACTAATGTTATTCAGTTATTTTAATTTCTTGTTGACACTAATAAAGAAGTTTCCCATTTTTAGAGCCTTGACCTTTAAGTGTGTTTTGTTCAAGTCAAGTGGCTAACTACTCTGTAGGCCTTGATGTGTTAACTCACAAAACAGTTGCTCATCAGTCATGCACATTTGGTTGAACACAGAAATATATTTTTCCACTTATAACAACACTTATTCAGTGGAGTCTTAATACTAGTTATATCTTCTAATTTAAACAGCAGGCTAGTTTCAGCGCTTCCCTAGTTAGCTTGTCTGTATTACTGTATTTTTAATGTTCTGTATATAGAAGAAATACTTTGGGGTGTCACTAAAGCCAGCTGAAAAGGACAAGCACAATTTCTTTAGATAGCCAAACTCTCTCAAGTTATTTGTTAATAATATTAGCTTTAAACTTCACGCCACAAACTTCTGCTAGCTATTAACAAATAGCTAGCAGAACATAGGCTACTACTGTGCGGTATAGCAGTGCTAATATACACTGGCTAGCAATGGGACTGATTATTACTACTGATTTAAAAATAATAAAATCACTGAATAACAGTCTACACTTTAATCTACGCTTTATAAGCTAATCCTATATTTTTAATTCTATACATATCTGGACCTACTTACAGTTATATACATTTACTGATTTTCTTCATCACAAAAACAAACTACTGCTATTTTTAAAAATATTTTGCATACAAGCAGTGGTTTTTGTCGCCCCCTGGTGGGGGCTCTGGTGTGCATTTAACTTACTTTTCTCACCGTTAGAGCTGGTTTCTCCCGCTGTTTTTTTTTTTTTTTCAATTAACAGCTAAAATGTTTTGTCTCCAAACAGGCGCTTGATTGGAGGGTAAATACATGATAGATCATGGTTCAACTTGCAATATTATTCATATGTAGGCTGGCCTATGTATGCTGGCCTAATTAACATTACACAGCACCACATGTTCCTCTGGTTAGTGAATGTGCTGGTTAAAAACGCCATTCAATCAATCTTGCAGTAGAAATAATGAGATATCTATATCTGTAAGTCTCAGGAGAACAGTTTTTATCTCTCCCTGGTGGTCTAGTGGTTAGGATTCGGCGCTCTCACCGCCGCGGCCCGGGTTCGATTCCCGGTCAGGGAACGTGTGCTTTTCCCTCATGCTAGGTGTATGTTTTAAAACGAGTCATTTCTCGTTTTAAAGTGTCATTTCTGAAATCTGATTGAGTTGGCTGAACGATGAAAAATACATACATACATACAGAGAGAGAGAGAGAGAGAGAGAGAGAGAGAGAGAGAGAGAGAGAGAGAGAGAGAGAGAGAGAGAGAGAGAGAGAGAGAGAGAGAGAGAGAGAGAGAGAGTCATCATTTGAAAGATTTCACTGAGCGAGTTAATCGAACGTGGGTCAACCAATCAGATTTCAGAAATGAGATATGGTCATATCAGTACAGAAACATATGCAACATTTTCGCTTTAAGGAAAAAAAAATTTTCTTTCACAAAATGTTCTCACACAAAATTCCGTGTGTTAGGCGCCTTCATAGTCCATATCTGTTTTATATTCAGGCTCGAGTGTTTTAACCGCCAGCAGAGTGGCGCAGCGGAAGCGTGCTGGGCCCATAACCCAGAGGTCGATGGATCGAAACCATCCTCTGCTAACTTTTTTTTTTCCCCCCCTATTCTAGAAATTCTTCGAATTTGAGTTTTTTTTTTTAATATGTATGAATTTATATCGTTTTATTTTCTTGTTATATGTGTAAGAAACGGAAAAGGGTTTGAGGACCTGTTTATGCGTCTAGCTCCTTGCCATGTTGCTATTGTACTTTTGTATGCTTACTAACACTACTAATGTGTATTAACGAATGTTATTTTCGGTATTTGCATCCGAGAAGCATTTCCCTGAGCCCTTGGGTTGTAGCTCTTACTTTGACGGCGGAAAGTCTGAAAACGTTTCTTGCGCCCAACGTGGGGCTCGAACCCACGACCCTGAGATTAAGAGTCTCATGCTCTACCGACTGAGCTAGCCGGGCTGAGCGATGAGGGAGTTGGTAGATTATATGAGTCACTTCTTGATGGTCATTACCAAAAATATCATTTTTTCTATTTAATGTTGTGGAGCGTCCGCGACACAAGTTAGTTCCCGATGTCACTTATGTGATTACAGCTATAAACTGTCGTTCCTTCATCAACTTCTCTTTTTTTTAATGAAACAACAAACAGCTTGTCATGTTACCAAGAAACCACAGAGTCTTCTGTCCTTAGGACTTTCCCGTGACTGTTACTAAGTGCTGACACACGAGACTCCTTCCACATACATTATGTGGCCAAAGGTTTGTGGACACCGGACCATCACACCTTCAAACTATTGCCACAAACTTTGAAGCACACAATTATCTAGGATGTCTTTGTATGCTGTAGCATTACAATTTCCCTTCACTGGAACTAAGAGACCCAAAGTCGTTCTCATATTTTAAGGTACCAGCAATAGCTGCTATCAAACGCATCCTGAGAATCCTGAGTAACCAAAACAACACAGATAGCAGCAGAGTGGCGCAGCGGAAGCGTGCTGGGCCCATAACCCAGAGGTCGATGGATCGAAACCATCCTCTGCTATGTTTACATTTATCCAAAGAGAGGAAAGTGAGGATACATCTTAATTCATTCCTTCAACTAATACACCAAAGCAGTACATCCATACATCTCCTTCAAACACCCAACCTCTATTTACATCTACATTACATAACGTCACTAATTTAGTATTTAGTATTGCTATTTAGTATTGCACATTATTGCACATTACATCGCACAAACAGCACATATCTGCACCTTACATCTGTGCTGTCAGACTGCTGCTGCCACCATCCATATATCCATATACATATTCTTATACAGTTTTTTTATCCCTTCATATATTTTTATGTATATATTTTTCTTTATAGTTAATATTTTTTTTTATATTTGATATTTTTCTATATTTTCTTATTTTATGTCAGAACAGTTGTATAAAGCATTTCACTGCAAGTAGTACTGTGTATGGTTATGCATGTGACAAAATTTGAATTTGATCAAGCAGAGAACAATACAAGTAGTGCTACCATACAAGATTTTTACACTGACACTGTTCAGAAGGTTCTGGTACAGTGCATTTAAATATGAGCTGAACAAACCTTGAGATCCAAATTCTTTAGATTTATATTGCAAATTCACTAAAATGTTCTCATGAAATCACAACTGCTTACTTTTGTTTCAACAGTGTAATATATTACTTAACTCAGTCTTACCTCTGTCCACTCTGTTATGTCCTTGTCCACCTTGTCATGTTCTTGTCCACCCCGTCATCTTCATGCTTTATTAAAATAAATCAATAATTCTTCATGGCTAAAAAAAAAATTATAATTGATTTCTTATAAATAACAAGAAGTCAAGTAATATGATTCCACATTTTGTTCAAAGATGTTTGCTGCTACTTTAGTTTTGGAAAAAAGGATGTCTGATGCAGATACAGTTAGGAATTAAACTAATTCTACAATAAAATGCATAATTCTAAAAGATTTTTAGGGGCCATATGAAATATTGTTGAAAATGAAATACTGAATATGAAATATTGAAATATTAGTGAACATGGGTAGTCTGTGGCCTTATAAATATGGTGAATATTCAAAGGACATCTTAAAACCTTAAGTCATTTTTTAATAGTTATGAGGTTCCAAAGGCACAGTATACTAATAATAACCCTTCCAGCACGACAGTGCCCCCGTGCAGAAATCGAGCTCCATGAATACATGGTTTGCCAAGGTTGGAGTGGCAGAACTCTACTGGCCTGCACAGAGCCCTGACCTCACCCCCACTGAACACCTTTGGGATGAATTGGAACATTGTGGCTGAACGAGCAAATCCTTCCCAGAAGAGCAGAGTTTATTATAACAGCAAAACGAGAATTATTTGTTTCACAAATCCAGTCAGTATAACCAAGTATACCAAGGTATACCAAGGTTACCAAGGTAATCAAGGCTAACCAGACAGCAGCAGAGTGGCGCAGCGGAAGCGTGCTGGGCCCATAACCCAGAGGTCGATGGATCGAAACCATCCTCTGCTATGTTAATGTTCAGCAGATGCTTTTATCCAAAGAGACTTACAAAGGAGGAAATTAAGATACATCTCAATTCATACCTTCAACTAATACACCAAAGCAATACATCAAGCAGAGAACAATACAAGTAGTGCTACCATACAAGATCGTTAATTGAGTTCTACTGAAACAAAGTGCACAGAGTAGCGGTGTAAGTGCAGATTTTTTTTTGGGGGGGGACAAGTTAGGGGTTAGTTAAGTGTTCACGGAAAAGGTGGGTCTTTAGCCGTTTTTGAAGATAGTGATGGATTCTGCTGTCCGGATTGAGGTTGGAAGTTCATTCCACCACTGAGGGACGGTCAGTTTGAAGGTTCTGGAAAGGGACCTCATGCCTCGCTGAGTAGGCACTACCAGGCATCGGTCGTTAACTGATTGCAGGTTGTGGGAGGGAACATAAACCTCAAGGAGAAAGATGAGGTAGGGGGGTGCTGTTCCAGACAAGGTCTTGTACGTGAGCATCAAGGCCTTGAATTTGATGCAGGAGGCTACAGGAAGCCAGTGGAGGGAGATGAAGAGGGGTGTGATGTGGGTCCTTCTGGGCTGGTTGAAAACAAGGCGTGCTGCTGCATTCTAAATCATCTGAAGGTGTTTGATGGAGCTGGCTGGGAGGCCCGGGAGTAGTGCGTTGCAGTAGTCCAGTTTTGAGATAACAAGAGCCTGGATCCGTAGCTGTGTGGCATGATCAGTGAGATAGGGTCTGATTTTCTTGATGTTATACAGAATGAACCTACAGGACCATGCTAAGCATTTTATTTTCTGCACTTTGTTTGAATTCAATTAAAACATCATTGTATTAAAACAGCAGAAAAATTGTGGACCTGTGGATGATTTACCAAAGTGATCTTAAGCTTTAAGTAGCTGAAAGAGTGGTACCACCAGAGTATCGCTAACACAATTCAAGATTCAAGGAATTATTTGTTTCACAAATCTAAGTAGTAGGTAAGCAAAGGAAAAACAGACACTAGCAGAGTGGCGCAGCGGAAGCGTGCTGGGCCCATAACCCAGAGGTCGATGGATCGAAACCATCCTCTGCTATGTTTACACTTAGCAGATGCTTTTATCCAAAGAGACTTACAAAGGAGGAAATTAAGATACATCCCAATTCATTCCTTGAACTAATACACCAAAACAATATATCAAGCAGAGAACAATACAAGTAGTGCTACCATACAAGATCTTTAATTGCATTCTATTGAAACAAAGTGAACAGAATAGTGGTATAAGAGGGAGTTTAAGATTATTTAAAAAAAATTTTTTTTTTTTGAGTGGGGACAAATTAGGGGTTAGTTAAGTGTTCATGGAAAAGGTGGGTCTTTAGCCATTTTTGAAGATAGTGACGGATTCTGCTGTCCAGATTGAGGTTGGAAGTTCATTCCACCACTGAGGGACAGTCAGTTTGAAGGTTCTGGAAAGGGACCTCATGAATTGAACACATTCACTCATGTGAATTGAACACAATTCAAGATTCAAGATTCAAGTAGCTTTATTGGCATGGTAAAAGGTATTACATTGCCAAAGCACTGGTAACATTAAATTACAGAGATACACATTTACACACAATTTAAAAAAAAAAAAAAAAAAAAAAAGTTTGATAAAATAATAGCAATAAGAAGGAAAGAAATCACAATAGCAAAATAATAATAATAATAATAATAATAATAATAATAATAATAATAATAGCAATAAGAAGCAAAAACATTTTTCCAAATGTTTCTGAGCATTTTATGCATGTTTACAGTGTTGATGTTATTGTGTGGTTGGCCGTCCTGTTCCACTGATTACTCTTTTGTTGTGATAGGATTTCACAAACGTGGCAGCCAGGTTTGAGCTTGCTGAGGTTTCTTCTAGCAGCTGTGGGAGGCTGTTCTTGTTTGGCATCAGATTGAAGTCTTTTTAATGGGTTGTGAAGTGGGGAAAATGTTTCCCTACTTTGTGTATAATTAGGGCGTGTTGTTAAAAAAGACACACACAAACACAGTGAGGATGCCGCTAAAAATTAGGCCTACATCATTTTGAGACTTTAAAATTGGCACAATACTGGACGTTGCTGAAAACAGTATTAAAGGGAAGTGCAGGCACCTCAACAGTATCAACAAATTCTTTTGGCCAAGTCCATGAGAAGATATCTGTTTGTATAATGATGGGCAGATTCTGTGCATTATGGCTAAACCACAAGCCTTGAACAGATGCTCCATCCATTTGGAGTGGTCAGTTTGGAAGTATGTGGAAGATCATTTAAAGTAAATCATTAAAACCAGTTCTGTAAATGTCTAAAACTATTTCCTTAAATAGTTCAAATGAATTCATTACATCATTAAAATCAGTTCACTTTATGTGTCAATAATCAGTTTGGTTGCAGCATACTCTAAAACTTTGTATCTTTTCTATGGACTTTTATTACTGTTCAGAAGTTTGTGAGAACCTGCTGTTTTTATGAGCCGAGAAAAATCATTAAAATCAGCTTATTTTGTGTTAATAATCAGTTTGATTGCAGCATACTTTGAGGCTTCATATCCTCGCCAAGGGCCTTTGTCATTAACACTGTTCAAAAGATTCTGGTACGGTGCATTTAAATATGAGCTGAACAAACCTTGAGATCCAAATTCTTTAGATTTATATTGCAAATTCACTAAAATGTTCTCATGAAATCACAACTGCTTACTTTTGTTTCAACAGTGTAATATATTACTTAACTCAGTCTTACCTCTGTCCACTCTGTTATGTCCTTGTCCACCTTGTCATGTTCTTGTCCACCCCGTCATCTTCATGCTTTATTAAAATAAATCAATAATTCTTCACGGCTAAAAAAAAATTATAATTGATTTCTTATAAATAACAAGAAGTCAAGTAATATGATTCCACATTTTGTTCAAAGATGTTTGCTGCTACTTTAGTTTTGGAAAAAAGGATGTCTGATGCAGATACAGTTAGGAATTAAACTAATTCTACAACAAAATGCATAATTCTAAAAGATTTTTAGGGGCCATATGAAATATTGTTGGAAATGAAACATCGAATATGAAATATTAGTGAACATGGGTAGTCTGTAGTCTTATAAATATGGTGAATATTCAAAGAACATCTTAAAATCTTAAGTCATTTTTTAATAGTTATGAGGTTCCAAAGGCACAGTATACTAATAATAACCCTTCCAGCACGACAGTGCCCCTGTGCAGAAATCGAGCTCCATGAATACATGGTTTGCCAAGGTTGGAGTGGCAGAACTCAACTGGCCTGCACAGAGCCCTGACCTCACCCCCACTGAACACCTTTGGGATGAATTGGAACACTGACTGTGCACCAGGCCTCCTCGCCTGACATAAGTGTCTGACCTCACTAATGCTCTTGTGGCTGAATGAGCAAATCCTTCCCAGAAGGGTGGAGTTTATTGTAACAGCGAAAGGGGGACTACATCTGGAATGGGATGTTCAAAAATCACATATAGGTGTGATGGTCAGGTGTCCACAAACTTTTGGCTATATAGTGTATGTTAACATAAAAAAAAAACCTCATTGAAAAAGTGTCACCATATCAACGATTATACGTTTTTCTTTCTTAAATAGCATGTTTTTAAATCTTAGAATATGTGGAATGCCCTCCATATAAGTCCCTGTGTAAGTTGTTACTATAGAATCGACAAGAAAGAGCGCATTAAAATAAACCTGTTATAGAAAATGAATCAATATTTTCTGACCAATCAGGATCGAGAATTCAGCAGCACTGTGGTCTAAGAGCCTAACTTGTGTAAGTGTTCACAAATTTCACTTCTGTTTTACAAATGCGTCCAACATTTAATGTGATCTTATTCATTTCATTATTTTACAATGAGTCAGCTTACAGTGAAGTTCATGGTACATTGCTATTATCATCTTCTGAATTACCAGATGAACATGTTCTGGAGTTGAATCATAATTGGATATTCTTCCATCTGGTTCAAACATATTGCTTTGTTTTTGTCCGCAGAAAAATTCAAGAGGTAGAATGGTGTTTGCAATTTCTGAAATCAGACCAAGTTTACATGTAACAATTAAGGCACCAAACCAATATAGAGGAAAGCACCATGTGTTTTATACAACTTCAAACTCTGTTCATCCTCGCTCATCCACACTAGGGGTGGGCGATACGGCAAAAATATCATATCATGATACTTAAAGACACCTTCATGATACACAATATAATTTTGCTGAGGTTCTGCTAACAAACAAGGCCAACACAAGCTACTATATGTTCACAGATTTTTGTCTGAAGCATTTGATGAAGGAAAAAAGAGGGGGAAATGAAACTGGTACAAAATAATGTCCAGTCAGTTACATTTCAGAGTAACAAAGGAGTTACAAAAGTACTGACAGCTAATGATATTAAAAAAGGGTATCATGATGTTATTATATCAAGATATTTTAAAATAATTTTGCCATATTGCCCAGCCCTACTGCACACTGCAGTTTTCTATCACTATGTGTTTAAACACTTTGTCATTGTCTAATAATTGCTAAATCGGATCTATCTGATTCCACTTATCCAACCATTTTTACCAAGCACACAGATTTTGTGTGAATATTTGCACTTTTTCAGTGCAAGTGATCAGGTCAGATTTTTCCTTACACTCCCCCACAGGAAGCTGACTGCTGATGTGTCCTGAGATTGCAGATCCAGGCAAAACGTTTCCCACAGCGATTACACACAAATGGTTTCTCTCCAGTATGAACTCTCTGATGCTTCTTCAGGTTTCCTGCTTCTGTAAAGAGCTTCCCACAGGTCTCACACTTGAAAGGCTTCTCTCCAGTGTGGATGCGTTGATGAGCCTCTAAGTTAGACTGCCCAGTAAAAGCTTTTCCACAGTACCTGCAGATATAACTTTTCCTCTTGCCCTTCTCCATGCGCCTTGGAAGCTGTAGCCCAGCAAGAGAAACTCCAGGATGTGGCAAGTTTGGAATAGCCTGAGTGAGATTTGCTCGGTTTGCTGCATCTAGTCGAGTCCTGTTGAAGTGACTGAACTGCTGAGTATGGGCTTGGCTCGAAGCAGTGACCGTGCTCCACTCTGCCTCCACCCTATGAAGCCCTCTGGTATCCTGAAGCCTGTTTGATGCAGCCCCTTTGTGCCTACCCCTAACAGACACAGGTCCCGGCTGCACCAGAACACAGTCTTGGTCTTGGTCTTGCTCTACTTCCACAATATAAGAACAAGATGGCTGACTGTCAGAGGGGCTATTCGCAGCCCATCGTGGAAAAGAACTCTCCATGTCCTTCGCTCTCTCATACAGTGTACTATTTGTTCCTAGCACATCGACAGACACTACCGTTTTTCTCTGAGCATTCTGGTTTGAAAGTGGGATGTTGCTGCTCTCATCTGGCCCTTGGAGATGAGACTGGGAAGTGGGGATATCCCACACTTTGACTTCTCTCTGAGGAAGAACTGGCTCACGCGAACACAGAGACCCAGCAGTCTGGGAGTCTACCACATCTGGATAACAGAAGAAATGCATCAGGAATGTTGCTCATCTTAAACATGTTTGTACACCAATGAAACAAGAAATTAAGAAATCAATTCTTTAAAGTTACTTTAAGTCACTAAATGAGTACTACAGGAAATTGGTGACTAAGCAAACTTTCTTTCTATTATCATTGCACAGATATCTTACTCACTCTGTATAGTCATCTGCATGTCTGTTGACTGACTGGAAGTTCCCTGGTGTTCTTCTTGAAGTCTGCTTTCACCCTTAACAAGAGATGACTCCAACTCGTGAGTCTGAAAACAACAAAATAATCAGTCTTTCATTTGACCAAAAAAACCCAAAAGAATGCATACAATAAATGTTTGGTACTGAGTATAAGAGTACAGAACTCTGATAGTAGAGCAAGACTGACAGCTATATTGTGATTTTATCACTGTATTATCCACACTGACCTCCTGTACATTGAGGGCTAATGTGATCTGTGCAGGTGAGGAAGAGACTCCATTTCCACAAACGTCCGTGCTGGACTCCACAAATCCTGAGGAGCAGACAAAACCTCAATATACAGTGGAGCTTTTTTTTGTTTGTTTGTTTGTTGGTTTTTACCAAATGGAGGATATTTAATTTATAGTAACATGACAGTGAATATGTGAGGTTTCACTTCAGTATGACAAGTAACAAAACTGGTTAATATATTAATAGTGGAAAAAACCCAACATTATCAGGTGATTATGATATAATCATTTCATAATTCCCCAATTTCTACAATTTGATCCTAATATTTCGGTCAGATTAAATGAATATTCTTAATGAAGCATCACAAAGTACATTTGTTCTCACAATTTTTTAAATATTAAAAGTTAAATGTAATATTTTAAATGTTACTTTGTTAATTAGAAGGTAGCTTATTATTTTATGCAACCATTTCAGAAATAGTTAAGCCAAAAACAAATCACTGGTCAAAAGACTGCAAACTTTGTCCAGTACAGATACCAAGGTATCTTGGTACCAAGATATTTAGCTGAAAGAGCTGACTCAAGCCAAATTGAGCCAAACGATCTAACTCACTAATATTCAGCTTGGTCTGCTGAGTATGTAATTAGTAAGACATTTTACATGTAAGGGCTAGAAGAATTATAAACGAATGTGTAATAACACTAAAGCATCCTAAACTATATCAGTAATATCTATTTTTTTTTTTTACTTCATGTACAGCTTCATGTACCAGCCCAAACAATCCAGTCTGCCTGGATATCAGCACCTCACAGGGGGCGGTTACGCTGATCTAAAGCATAGGTTTCCACTTGCATTCATTCATTAAAATGGGGTACTGCAAAGTTTCATGCTTTGCCCAATACACACATATAACCAGGACTAAACCTTGAGAGATCAAGTCTGATGTGTGGACCATTTACTATATTTCATCGCTTCTCCTCACTCGCCTTGACTCACCGTCTTGCAGGGTCATGCCACCATGTGTTTGGCTTTCTTGCTCCTCCAGCTCTGAATGCTCTTCCTTGATGAACAGCACGTCTGGCTCTTCGTCATCTGTCTTTTGGCACTATAGTGCAGACACACACACACACACACACACACACACAAAGACTGAGCATTACCACAGAGGCCTGATGTTACATACACAAACACAATCACTGCAACAGCCCATTAAATAGGTGTTGGTGTATGTTACATATTTGCTTAGTGCCATGTTGTAATGCATTTGGAAAAATTTTCATAGTACAGGTTCTGCCTCCACAGATGCATTGCAATAGAGCAAAGTTTTGTAGTATGTTCCAAATTTAATTAATGTGTAGAAAAAAAGTTAATATTCTAGCTAACATTAGGTTCATACATTAGATAATCAGCATAAGGTAAAAGTGTGTTGGTAAAAGGTAAAAGAGTGTATGGCACACTTCTAGTATTTACACCTGATTCAAGTGAGAGCTAGCACTCTCCTGTTAGCTAATTAAATTTTGCAGTGGAAGGTTGATTTTTTGTGGCTTTGTTGTGTGGACAGGTATACAGTTTAATGTGGAATCCATCATTTTTGCTTAACACTTATGCTTCTATTTGCTCTTTGCTCCCAGTTAATTTTTCTACAAAATACATATGTCTGCAGACATGCACCTAAGAGATCCAGATTGAAACACACAATAATACCCATGCTCAGAGGTTTCTACAAAGGGGCATTTTATTGAATATTGACCACTGAATAAAGCCAGTGTTTGCTTGTTTGCTGATAATCTTTAATAGTAGCAAAATAGTTGTGATTTAATGTTACAAGTACTTTTTCGTTTGATCAAGAGGTATTCTACAAAGCAGGATTTCTCAGTTAGGTAAGGTAAGACAAACACCAGTGTAGATCCCTTCTTACTTCTTCTTCTATTGGATAGTCTTGAGTTTCAGCTGAAGCTATCTGGATAATATGGCTAACCTTGTCATACAGGTAACAATTTTGGGAAAAAATATTTCTACAAAATCATTTAAACTAACAATTTTACCCTCAAAAGAGTAAACAAATGCACTGATTAATCAAAGTTTATTTTGGAGTCATACAGTTCCAAATAGTTGCCACTAAAACCACTTTTCTCTGGGCTTGACAGTAACTATAGATCCACATTTTGGCTACTTAGTTCAGCTGAGTAAATTCCTGTGAGTCATTTATTAAAAAAAAAAAAAAAAAAGAGAAAGGAAAAAAAAAAAGAAAAAAAGTGAACCCCACTTAAATCAAGCAGTACAGACTGTAAAATACTTGGTTGGACCAAATTCAGAGCTGATGTTTCTCATCAGTATTCCAGATGTCTGTATATCATATCAATTTACTATAAATAACCCACAGTTGCATGCAGCTTGATCCATCTACATGTCCATAAGTCATTTTGGTCAGTTGTTGATTGGCCCAAGGGACAGTAGTTCCTCTGCCGTGAGCATATCAGGGTGGTATTTTTGCTGATGGGTTTTGAGGTTTCGTATCCAGGCAAATGCCTTCCCGCACTGGGTGCAGCTGTAGGGCCGCTCCCCTGTATGAACTTTCTGGTGCTTCTTCAGGTTTCCGGCCTCAGCAAAGAGCTTCCCACAGGTGTTACAGCGGAACGGCTTCTCGCCCGTGTGGATTCGTTGGTGGATCTCCACCTTCTTGGGGCGGTTGAAAGCTTTTCCACAATATTTGCAAGTAAAGAGTTTCTCGTTGTGAGCTCGCTCATGTCTTGCCTGTCCAATTCTTGGCTGGTATAGACTGACGCCTTTGGCATGTTGCCAACTGTCCACATCTGGTATAACTGAAGATGTTGACGCCAACACTGGAAAGTCACTGGTCAACCGTGATAGGCTGGATGAAGGAATGCTAAAATTATTAAGGTGCTCTGTTCTTGTGGTGGGGTACTTTTGCAAAGTCTGGTGTATTGTTGATTTCTTATTGCTGTCCCAAACAGTGACGTCATCCCCTTCCTCTGCAGACTCAACCTCTATGATCTCTGGTTTCTGTGGGAGATGCTCAGGTTGGCTCTCAGTTTTACTGTCACTCATCATGTACGAACAAGACGGCTGCTGTGGGTCCGCATCATCACCCCCTTGCATAAATAGCTCCCCCAAAGGAGCGCACTCCCCACTTACACCAAACTCTGCCTGTCCCTGTCCTCCCAAGGGCTCCTGGGATAACCCCTCAGCGTTCTCAAACTGTGGCTCAGATTTAAGCACTTTGTCAGATCCACTGACCTCCAAAGCCTCGTGCCGTGTCCTGGAGTTCTGACCATCCACTTTATCCACATGAGCAGCACCATAATCTGCCTCCACACCCTCACACACAGGTTCTGCCACTCCTGAGAAATAGTGGGAGATAGATGCAAATATAGACACAATAGGTTATAACCATACATCCTTCTACGTAAGAGTTTTTAATATTTATGACGTAATGTTTTATTTCTATTTTCTCTATGGCTTTATTCATTTTAAACATGGTTGGTTTTCTGGGTTTTTTTTTTAACCACAGAAAGCTCTAAATTTCCTTTTTAAATATATAACAATAATAATTAATATTTATAAATGCCAATAAAATGTTTAATCCATCTACTCACCATCTTCTCGAATGAATAGTTGCTGCTGTGTGTGGCCCTCATCAGATGTCTCAGCCTTAACAAGTACAGCGTTTGGTCCAGCCTGGCTGGAGTCTTCATGCTTTTGAGAGAAAACACCAGAAGCTGAACTACAGAGATTCATAGCAGATTATGGACATAAGACTTATCTCTCTAATCAGCTGATGTTGACATGAATCATATCTCTTATGGTGGTGTATATTTAGAGCCCAATAAATTTTGGTGTTTCTTTGTTAAAACAAACCTGATTCAACTACTCAGTTCATGACTAAGTTAGTAAGTGTGTTTGAGCATGAAAATCACTCAAGTATTTTGAACCCCTATTACTTCCCCTATTAAATATACACATTACACGTCACTGACACAGTGCTGATGGCTAATCAGAAACCAATCCATGCTGTTCCAAAAAAAAAAGCATGTATCTGTATTACTGCCCCGTGCACAGACTATAACAATATTTCTGTTATGCGCATAAATGCTGAAATTAATTAAACTCCCTGGTTACATTTTACACTGGTGGAAACATAGTTCTGTTCATAAGAATCCTGTTGTCCTGCATATTTATTGTTTATACTGTTACCACAGTCTAGTAGGAGTCTGAGTGTAGCATATTGTATGCTTCTATGAAGTTTAATATTTACATTATATTCATGTATATGTAAGAGATGACAATAAATTTAAGGGGTACCAGTGAGGTACATGGAGTTGAATACATAATGCAATGTAGTTATATATTCACAACAGGGCTTCATCCACAGTTTTGTGATGTTTTCTTGCTTTGACACAATCACTAAATCAAACAATGAACAGATTAGTTAAATCAGGTGTTTGTGCAGGTCGTGCAACCCTTGCTTACCCCATTCTCATCATGTTTGATGACTGGATGCCCAATCGGCATGTCTGCACTGGAAGGTTCCCCATCTCTCCAAACATCCTCATTTAACTGCCTCCCGTAGAGTTCATCTTGATTTGGAAAAATGTCTTGGAACAGAAAAGCAAAACGCAACAGGATGTAATGAACATGCGACATCTATTGTGCAATTACATGGAAGAATACAACTGTGTAAAACTACTGCAAATTCTTATACCACAGCGCTTCTGACTTCTCGAATCTGACTGGTTAGAAGGTGTTGATTACATTTCTATAAGTGGCAGTAATGCAAGGCAACTCACAGGTTTATATTAACGTATTATGGTTTCTGTAGTAACAATTTAATCGCAGGGACTTGTATGGCGAACAATATACATAAATCAAGGCTAATAAAAAGAATTTTAAATGTGTTATTTAACAAAGAAAGTGTATAATCGTTAATATAGTGATGCTTAGTGTAAGGAGACGTTTATTTAACAGTTACAGAACAAGTCTCCAGAACCAGCACTTTGTAACGGTCAGTAAGTTTCCAAGTACTGGAAAGTCTTCAGGACTGAGGACAACATGACAAGCTGTGTTTTAACTTTAAGACAGACAGAGAAAAGAGAGATTGGCAAGGGATTTACTGTTTATAACTGAGGTTATAAAGATAATGATAACAGGAATTCATTTGTGTCGTTCCACAGCATTAGCTGTAACTATAAACGGATAAAAAGTTCCATTAATAAATCCATTAATAAACAAACGTAAAAAAATTGTAATCGGTGTAAATCTGCTGGGGTATAAGAGGAAGAAAACACTTCGGGATGATTATTAGTGGAAAAGAACCAGCTTTGGGGTGGCTGGTGGTTTATTCCGGACAGATATCGCGGTACGTACCAGCTACAGGAGCTCTGTATTTGTCTGATAGATTTGCGCTCACTTGGACTCTATTGGAGCGATTTCCTGAGCTTTCGCGGATTCTCCTTTCGGCGTAACCTCGGGCCATTCGCAGCTCCATCAGATGGAGTTTCCTCTTCAGAGCCTTGTTTTCGCGCTGGCATTGAGACATCTGCAGATTAATCACCGCGTAGTCATCGTCCACCAGTTTGCAGATTTCTGCCACGGCTGCGTTCGCCAGCACCTCCATGATGGAGGCTAGCTGAGTCTGAAAGGCCAGACGATTCGACATAATGAAAGCCACCGGAAACGACACACAGCCGTCGTTTCTTTCAGTGTACGCGAAAAGGAGCCGTTTCGCTTGAATTCCTTTTAGTATGAAAATAAAGCCCGAACAGTGATTTACTGATAAAATGTAACCGTATTGTTGCAACACCGTCGTCTTGTTGCCGTTCGCCGGTGACGTCACGAGACTTCCGGCTGCCCTGTAGTAGTGACGTCGAGGACCCTCGTGATGTCTGTCACACTACAGGAAGGAAAAAACACTGAAAGCCTAACTTCTGGATTCAAACAAAAAAATTTGCTAAACTTTTACCAAAATTTAACATATATTTATTATTAGAGATGGAGTTACTGAAAAAGTCCATAATGCTTATTATTAACAAAACAAAAAAGAAACACTATTAAATTTATGGAGAAGTACTTTACAATGTAATGCCCTGAGTCTACATCCCCAAATATTAATGATGAAATTGCATTTGGGAAAAAGAAAGAGAATCCTTTGTCTTTTTTTCTCTCTCTCTTTTCAGACTATGTTGTTTAGTATGTTAAATAATGTATTTTCTGACTTAATCTTTACTTGTCGTCAAACATCTGCTTCAATCTAATGTAACATACCTTTAATACTTTAATAAAAAAACCACTGAAAATGTACATCAACACGTGATCAATCTCATCATTACATACATTATAGCTGATTATATGTATAATTAATCATTATATTCATTCATTCATTTTCAGTAAGCGCTTTATCCTGGTCAGGGAACACTAGGCACAGAGAGCACTGTTTCTGAGAGTGAGTAAACTGAAAAGTCAAAAAATATAGGCTATAGATGTTTGTTTGCTTCTGACTGCCAAGAGGAGGTAGCTGTAAGCAAGTGTGCCTCAGAAAAACAATGTAATTCCAATGCAATGATATGCAAAGTTCCCAATAAAAAGCCTATAGTACCTTGAAAATGCTAGAATGGATCTCTGGTATGCTACTGCCTGAATTTCAGCATTCATGAGACACCCACGTAAGCCACTTTAGACCAGGAGTGTCAAACTCATTTTCACCAGAAGGCCACTTTAATGATTTTCCTGTTTGCTGTGGGCCAAAGCATTGAATAATAGCTGAACATTAATTCATAAATAAAAAGAAGTGTCAATTATGATTTGCTTTAATGCTTGATAACACAAGCAGTGTTTCTATTCGAATCAACTTATTTTCAGCAATAAAAAATGCTCTCATGAATATAAGATAAAAGTGAACACCGTTCAGCCTATTCATAATATTCAGTCAATATTGCATTGTAATGCACCTGCTGTGAGCAGATAGCAGATCAAGCCCACAGATTTGTTATTTTTATTCATTTTTTAATTAACATTTTTTTTTAAATAACGTCCCAAAATAAATCCATTTCTCTTGGAAAAACCTGACACTATTGGTGGTTGGACCACTCTGGCATCTGTTTTTAATTGATCCCATTATATGAATATTGATATTGTGTGCTCATTACTTTATCAAACAGAACATTTAAAATAAAATGTTGTAGGATTTAATATTGATGTTCAGGACATAGAAACTAATGCTGCTTCTCCCTCCTCTTACAGAAGAGCCACATGAACTTCACATGTGAATGATCATATGGTTCACATGTGAAATTTACACGTGGTTTTTAGTGACACTTCACAAATCACACATTTTTTTCACATGTAGTGCATTACTTTCACATTTGATTCCCACCCCCCACCACCCACATGATTCATTTATTAATTTTCCGTATATAAATTGTTCGCATGTAGAGCTTGTGGTTTCATGGATTATCACATGATTCATACATTTCCACATGTGATCCCTTATTGTCACATGATGTCACATGTGTGAATTGACATGTGCAGTTTCAGGGCATAACATCAAGTGATTGTGTTAGAAGTGATTTTTTTTTTTTTTTTGGCTTATTTCTGTAATTAAACTGGACCCAAACACATTATAAACTACAAGTTGCATTCTCTGGTTCAATGTTTCTTGGGTTGTACGTTTGACCCCCGCTCCTTTAGACTGACAGAACAAAATAGAACTTTATAGTGTAATCAATTTACTGTCTAGTGATAACACATTGTAGTAGCCAAGGACAAAATAAACTGCCAGTTCTGCAACAAGACCATACAACAACCCATCATGACAAGTATCTCGAGTACCTCTTTCAATAACACATGGAAATAGAGAGAGTACACAACTCTAGGTTATCTAGGTCAGCTAACCTAATTCAAGTTAAGTCAGATCTTTACTGTCATCATAACACACACGTGTGACATACACAGTGCTGACAGGATGTAAATAAAGTGCAGTAGGAAGAAGAGGCATGCAGGGAGGTAGTAATGGAAAACAGTGGGGTGAGTCCACAGGGGGCCAGTAGAGCATAAATACTCCAATCACAAAAACATATGACATTATAATAAAGATACTTACATTACATAAAACACAAAAAGGTTTATAGCTGTGACTTGAAGTAACTTGATCCAGCAACCACACTGCTACATGGCTGGCCTTCACTCTTTTCATGAAATTCAAATGTGTAATAAACATAAAGAATTTAGAAGTAGACTTTTCTAGTAGCCTTTTCTGCCATGCTGCATAGATGTGGGACGGACGTTTAAAAATGCCTAATGTCCATATTTTTGTACTTAGGTATAGCAGTTGGAGTTCATATATGGCTGTTACATGACTAATTGGCTGAATGAACTGTCACAATATGTCAGTATGTCAGAACAGGGTTTGTTCAAATATAGTACAGCTACAGTGTACTATATCTAGCTAGCTAGTTAAGACTGAAATAAAAAATTAAGATTTGCAAGATTCCAGTAGAATAGTAAATAATAATTGTGACTGTATGGCCAAATGTTTGTGGACACCTGACCATCACACCCATATGTGCTTGTTGAACATCCCATTCCCTATTTAGTCTCCCTTTGCTGTTATAAAAACCTCCACTCATCTGGGAAGGTTTTCCACTAGTTTTTGGAATGTGGTTGTGGGTATTTGCTTATTCAGCCACAAGAGCATTAGTAAGATTGTGCAGTTCATCCCAAAGGTGTTCAGTGGGGTTGAGGTCAGAGCTCTGTGAGGGCCGCTCAAGTTCTTTCCCTTCAACTTTGGCAAACCATGTCTTCATGGAGCTCGCTTAGTTTCAGGGAAACTGTAATGCTACAGCATACAAAGACATCTTATACAATTGTGTGCTTCCAACTTTGTGGCAACAGCTATAATATTAATAATAATAGTAATAACAAATAAAACACTATATTTCAATCCATACCACATTTTTGTATTGCCCTAGGTGTGAATATGTGTGTGTGTGATGATGAGCAAATTAAAAAAAAAAAAAAAAAATCTATAATCTACACTTATACAAAATATCTATCTATCTATCTATCTATCTATCTATCTATATATATAGATATATATATATATATATCTACATGTTTATCTATTTCAATATATGTCTGGGGGAACCCATAAAGTTTCTATGTAGAACCCTACAATAGAGGATTGATGATCAGAAACCACAGAAACATTTTAAGAATCCTTATACCACAGCAACGTTGAGTTCTCAAATCTGACTGGTCAGAAAGTGATCATTTCTTTTCTACAGTAGCAGCTCTGATAGTAGTTAGAGCTGCAGTTCAAATCACAGGCTTATACTAATGCTCTCATTCTAACAGATTATATTAGCAACTCACACAGGGACTTGTATGATGGACACATTGAGAGTGTAGCAAGATAGGAACTTTTATTTATATGATTATTACATAATATTTATGAATAGCTATCAAAATCAGTAGAAATGCCATTGCTCTTTTAAATCAGTCCAAGGTCTTCCGACATAATCTCTTGTGCTCTGTAAATGGTGTACTTGTCTTGAGGCTTTGTGGATTTCTTAGGTTTGTTGACTTGACTGTAGATGACTTCCTCTGTCATGTTGCATTTTGTGTTCTGCTTACTGTCTTTTGCAGTGCTGGTGTGAATGTCCTCCTGTGTTTTGTGAACTGCACAAACCTCGGGTAAACTGTAGATAGGTTCTTCCTCATTCTGAACCATGCTTCCCTGTTTCTGTGCTGGGTATGGTGTGAAATGAGATATCTCAGAGTACACTGGCTCTGACTGACTGACATAATGAAGTGTTTCTGTTGTTTTAGCAAGATTGGCAGAGGCATATTTTTGGGGATTAAATGTAGGCTGGAAAACATCAACAGGATTAGAATACACTGGTTCTAAGTCCTGATTATAGCAATGACCAGGACTACTGTTTTTCACAGTCACTTCTGAGCTGACTGGTTGTGTATGCGTACACTTGTCTAACCCACCAGCATCAACAGGATTTGAGTACATAATTTCAGGCAAGGAAATGGGTTCACCGGGATGCCTCTGTGTTGTTTGGGGAGAGCCGGTGACAGGTTTGATGCATTCTGATTCAGCTGAGCCTATTGGACATACAGGGCTTGAGTACACAGGACTTAAGCTGGAGTCAGAATAGGTGTTGATGTGAATGTCCAGCAAGTTGGCACTACCTGGTCGTTTAGGCAATGGCGAACAAGGTGAGAGAACAGTGGAGCTGCCTCCAGTAACAGTCAGGCTCTTCTGCTGCTGGATGGCCAGTTCCATGAGATGGAGAATCTCATCACCTTGCTTGGTCTCAAATATAAAGGTGCCAGGACCAGAATCACAGCGTCTGCCCGCCTCAATTGAGAACGTCGTCTGAAAAATTACATAGGAAGAGAGAACAAAATTGATGCATACGGCTATAACATTTGCTGTGATAGCAAATAAACATTGTAAACTAATCTCTGATTATAAAGGCTTAATTTTATATAAAATCCATACTATAGACATAATAGTGTATCAAATATACTGGAAATATATATTTGATACAATATAATGTCTATAGTATATAATATAATATATTGGAAAGGGACATTATGTCCATATTGTCAATATTGATATTTCGCCATACTGAGTCATTGGTATGATGTGGATTGATCATTTTTGCCACTGGCTGCTTTTTTTTTTATTTATTTGATCACTAAACAACAAAAATAGGTATGGAGTGGATCACAGCATCGCAATTACACACTTAATGATTCATACTGAAACTTTCCAATGTGATAAGTTCAATGAAGATGAAGATTAATGACAGGCATTTAAATTTTAACAATTAAAATTATCTGTCAATCTAGCTTTCCAGTGGAGGTGTCTAGATTTCCACTGGTCCACTAGCTCCTTACTGACCTTGTCTCTTCCATAGCGGCGTAGTAACTTGTAGGGCCATTCCATCACCGTCTGCTTGCTATCAGTGTCCTTGAGCATAAACATGTCTTCACCAACCTGCAACCAGTACACTCCCTGCAGGCTGCAGCGCACTGATGCCTCGGACTGCTGTACAGTCACAAGAAACTCAAACACTGAAGGAAGAGGAACAATGACATTCAGCAGGCAGTCAAAGGAATAATTTCAGACAGTGTTGTAACATTTAGTGGTTCATGATGCAATGAGGTCAAATAATGTTGATAGTTTGGTTACAGTTTGGTTTGATTCAATAAAACTAAAAACTTAAGACCAACCTTCTTCTCTGGAAGCATAGATTTGATTCTCTTCCATCTGTAGCACTAGCTGTGGCACATTATTACTGCTCTTCTGTTAAATGTAGAAACCAGGACATCAAACACACCATGGGAGATAAATTAAAACAGTTTAAACAAGAAAAACTTATATTTTCAGTTAATATTTTTAAACTAAAATGTTCAAGTCATCACCTGAAAGGCAATTTCACAGATCTTCCCCACCCACTCTCCACAGTTCTCTTTCTCTACAGCAAACACCAGCCTCTTTTCATCTGTAGCTACACAAAAGGCGGCCATGTTGTCCCCAGGCAGGGCCTCTGCATGTGGGGGGAGTCGAACAACGCTGATACAGTCAGCTAGCCTTATAATCTTGCGGTCTGGGTGCTTCCGGACAATAACTGGCGATCGTTCCGGAGTTGTTTCTGTTAGCTCCAGTCGAGCCACACCATTCCGGTTGTTTGGGTAAAGGTTTAGCCAGTACCGCTTCCACTTCTGACCAAGGAAATTGGAAGTCAGGAGTACAGAGAGAAAGACATGCAGGAATAGACTTTAGTAAAAACAGAAGTGCTGACAGCGTTGGCAACACAGTAGGTGCAACATGCTCATTCTTCCGAGCTCATGATAGTACTCTGGCCGCAAAGTTTTGCACCATTTACAGCTTCTCTTTTTAGGAGGTAAAATGAAGGATAACACTTTATTGTTCCCAGAATGGAAATTTATGTGTTGCAGATGCATATAAATATTACAAATAATAGAAGAAAACATAAGTAAAAATAAGAATAAAATAATTAAGATATACATAAAGAATATACAAAGAGATTATAAAAATGAGCTGTGCAGATAATGATTAACAGAGAAAAGGTGCAAAATGTATTGTGAAAACAGTGTAGTGACAGACGTTCAGGTTAGATCAAATAATGTTAAAATAAAGTACTCTGTAGAAAAACACAACTGCATGGTTGAGACTCTTATTAATTTGCATTATTAAGTTTGTATAAATAAAATCTTCTAAGTCAAATGTATCCATCAGGAAATTGTTATTCATCCATTTGCAATGCTAGAAAGGCTATTACAAGTTTATCTGAGCATTGGGGTAGTTAGTCTGTGCATAATCTGTATAGCTATGGAGATTGATTTTTATATACCTTGCATATTCAATATTAATTACATAGCGCTGGAGAACTGGATGTCCAAAAATGGAGGTGACCATATTTCTGATTTGCTTAGTTTCCCAACCTTGGTCCTAGAGTACCCCCTGTCCTGCACATTTTATAGTTTTCCTTGCATTAACACACACACACTTCCACTTGGGAAGGGCTGTTAGTTATCTGATTAGGTGTATTAGGAATGATGGGAGCAGAGATAACACTAAAATGTGCAGGAAAAAGGGTACTCCAGGACCATGGTTGAGGCCCTAGCAACCATATGAGGATTAATTAATAAACAGTTCCTCCTTTCATGAGTGAGTGTGTGTGTTTGGGGTTGGGTTCTTGGTACATCACATAATGAAAATGTATGAAACTGCGTCACCAAAAATGTGCTACATTGCGAAACAAACTGGGATGTATGCTCTGTCTTGACATGTAGAAGCCCAGCCCACTACACCTCTTTCATACCAGCACATAACTTTCCATCATGGGCTGTAAATGGAAGGACTTGTTCAGACAAAAGTGAAAAATGAACCTTAAATCATTTTATATAGCACAGATTTATTCATATGCTTTATTGTGTGGATAACTGGCTGGAATAATACTGATGCTGGCATTAATGAGAGATGGATACAATACCTGATTAGTTTCTTCTTGTTATAAATAGGACCAATAGTTTATAGCTCTAAGTTATACTATACAACTTGTAGACCGAGTTATTATTATATAATTTGTTATCCTATATATAGGTCTGTATAACTTCTTATCTTATATACAATATGATTTGTTTCTCAGATCTACTTTAAGAAGTTATTAAAGTGCTAAAATAAAGAAAGACAAACCGGCACAAAAGTGTTTGAAGGCTTACCTCAGAATATTTTTGGTGTTGTAAATAAACCTCTCCTCGTTTTACATGGGTGTCCATGTCCTGCTTAAGTCGAGGTGGTTCAAGTCCAGGTAGTGTGAGCTGTCTAAGATTTGAGTTAGTACAGCTTGAAGATGAAACTCGCCTTGCTGCTGGTCTGTAAATGAGGAAATTTACTCCGCCTTTAAAAGGCGAGTTTTTATTCCGCCCAGCTACCGAAAAGACCCATCTGACTCCTCATCGAAATAACGTCATTGCACAACATAACACAACTTTCTGATCGACTGATGCCGAACCTTATGCTTCAGTGACATTTTCATGCATATTTTGGGGTTACATTCTCTCTCCAGTACAGAATATTTATAACAGTTACGTGGCCGAACACGCATAGATTTCATTTGTTTCTCTTCTAAAAGCATGTTCTCTTTCTGAGAATGTATTAAAGCCGACTTACTGATACATGATTAGAGGAGAGCGGGGTATGTTGTCACACTTTTCACTCTTTCTTACATTCCTTGGACGTGACACATTACAACAGAATAAATACATCCATCCATCCATCTTCTGTACTGCTTATCCTACACAGGAACCTGAAGCCTATCCCAGGGGAGTCAGGGCACAAGGCAGGGGACACACCCCTGGACAGGGTGCCAACCCATCCCAGGGCGCAATCACACACCACAGACAATTTAGAGATGCCAGTTAGCCTACGGTGCATGTCTTTGGACTGGGGGAGGAAACTGAAGTACCCGGAGGAAGCCCCCAAAGCACAAGGAGAACGTTCAAACTCCACACACACAGTGTGGAGGCGGGAATCAAAACTCCAGCCCCGGAAGAGGGGGGCAAACGTGCTAACCACTAAGCCACCGTGTCCCCCGCAACAGAATAAATGTCATACCACATTAAAGAATGAAGTCTGAAGACCAAACGTCTATAGCCCTGTAAAAACACATTGTGGTTAAATACAGATCTATTAATCAAACAGACTGTGTTGTACTTGAAATCTTTGTGTACTCATAAGCATTCATTCTGATCCTAAAAAAAAAAAACCTAAAAAAATATAAAAAAGCATTCATTCTGAACCTAAAACTTTGACCTTAACCTTGGCTTTGCCTAACACTAAAAGGCAGCTGCCATATCACTGTGCCCCCGGATGGACATCACAAATCATACTATTATTTTGCATTTTGAATAGCAAAAATACATATATTACTCAAGTGTACATACATGTATTTTTGCTATTCAAAATGTGCTGGAAATATACATTTCCCAGTGTTAAAATTACTATGTTTAAATTTAAAATCCCTCTGCAAATGTACAACATGTGAAAGAGAAACACCCATTCTTCACATTTACGGGTCCAGTCAGAGCCATCCAGACCAGAGAGCAGTTCTAGGGTTATTTCCTAGTGGAAATAGCAGTGAAATACCAGGTAGAAAGGGCAACTTTTTTTTTTTTGCTCATTAAGAATATGAAGAAATAGCTAATTACATAAATGAGGAAACCAGCTGAGTATTAATGATACTCTAGAATGTGCAAGAAAACAATTCAAAACATTTATAAATATTCAGATTCATTACGGGCAAAACTAATAACACTTATATTAATGCTTAAATAACTGACATTATTTAACACATTAACATGAACAAACATCAATTTCAGCATTTAAACAGTAAGTTACGTTTAAGCAATATCGCACGAGCAAGAATATCAGCACGGCTGTGATTCGGCTGTCTTGTAAACAAGACATTAGTATTGAGTGCCTGACATTTTTAGACATAATATAGCCAAATATTTTGTTTATTTTTTTCTCCGCTAGTGGAAATAGATCCCGAAGAAGCCACAGATTGACAGAGCATTGCATGTTGCTATACCAACACAGAGAGTTCCTGACATCCCATTAGCTTGCTGCTCGTTGGGCCCACAGTGATTTGTACACTCCCATTAAAAGTGCTCCCGAGACACTGGCTTCACTTCTTCCTTTTTCATCTTCATCTAACTAAGTCAAAAGTTATACTCATGAAAAATGCATCATTCGCCATGACCGGTGATGATGTAAACAGTAAACAGTTTCAGTGTAAAAAATTATCTCTAGAATTGGAATTTTATGTAGTGAAAACAGACAAGCGGAGTGATATAAACAGTGAAATGTCCCAGTGTGGTTATACTAAATATATGCACTCTTTGCACACTGCTCATCCAATCAAATTAGTGGACCAGAACTAACTGTTGAATAACCCTAGTTACAGTGAGAGTAAAAAATATTTGATCCCTTGCTGATTTTGTTGGTTTGCCCACTAATAAAGACATGATCATTCTATACTTTTAATGGTAGATGTATTCTAACATGGAGAGACAGAATATCAAAAAGAAAATCCAGAAAATAACTTTAAAGAATATATATTAATTGATTTGTATTTCATTGAGGGAAATAAGTATTTGATCCCCTAGTATGCATTAG
>CM040456.1:8298101-8317649 GCA_022758105.1 Pangasianodon gigas | reverse complement strand
AATACTTATTTCCCTCAATGAAATACAAATCAATTAAAATATATTCTTTAAAGTTATTTTCTGGATTTTCGTTTTGATATTCTGTCTCTCCATGTTAGAATACATCTACCATTAAAAGTATAGAATGATCATCTCTTTATTAGTGGGCAAACCAACAAAATCAGCAAGGGATCAAATACTTTTTACTCTCACTGTATATCACAGCGATTTACCAATGATTACAATGTTTCATTTATTAATGTATCAATCGTTGCATATTTTAACAGTTTATAGTTAGATTTAATGTTGTGGAATGTCTGAAATACAAGTTTGTTCCTGTTCACACTTGCGTCATAGCCGCAATAAACAGTCATTGCCTCACCAGCCACTTGCTAGGCTACGTAATGCGTAATGTAATATTAGATGTCCTAGGTTAGCAGCAATTTGTTAGACAGTGACAGAATCTTATTTTAGCCCGGCTGAACTGTGAGGTTACACAGCATTTCCGACAGAACCGATTAGCTAAGCTAATCTTCAGCATTAGCCTGACACAGAGCAGGTTTGTCCAAAATAATATGTTGCTATAGTAACTGCGCAGGGCTTAAGATTAGCTTCAACTGTGGTAATTGAAAATTGACAAAAATTAGCTGGGCTTGTTTTAATATGCCAAACTTATTGAGTTAGCTCAGCTACCTGGAAAAAAAAATTAACGCAATTCTTTTAATTAAATTTAAATCTGATTTCCTAGAAGAAAAAGCAAAATCAATTTTGGTAAAGGTTTTGTGGAAAAAAACAAACAAGCCATTTTTAACCATTTAGTCCTTTTTAGCGACTAAGATTATAGAAAGATTATTGTTCCAGTGATATAATTTTTCTTAAGGATAGTGGACAACACTATCTGATTCATTAATACAGCAATGCCAAACAATATACTCTAGAGCTATGGCTAAAAGGTAACTGCCAGGGCCATCTAAACTTTCTCAGCCTTATTGAATTGATTTATATATTTAATACATCACTAAATGAGCCTGAGCAGAAACTTTTGACCATCATCACCATGATCATCATCAGAGTTTTAGCAATTTACACTGTATAATGGTGCATTATATTTTCTCTGATGCGATACTTCCGACAATAAAACACTTTAAATACCCACTATATTGAGTCATTGCAGAGCTGTATGCATTAAAATCCTGGGCAAAACACATCAAAGAGGGAATCCACTCTTTTATTTCATTATACTTTTTTTTCTTCATTTTTGTAAATGCAAGTCGCACAGTGAAAGGACTTCAATTGAAGAAGAAAAAATACACACATTAGAAATCCCTTACAGGACGTCAGCTGCCATCAGCTCCAAACACTTTGAACTGGTCCACCTGCTAATGATCCTTGTGTCAATCATTCTTCTCCCCACCCCTTTCCCCTCCCACTCTAATGACACATTTCCTCCCTTAAAAAAACAGAAGACAGAAACAAAGGAAAAAGAAAGGAATTAGAAGAAACTTTTAACAATGTCCAGGGACAAACTGGTAGTCACTATCACAATAGTGGAAATAACATAGTTGCCTCTCAGAAAGCTAGTCACAAACTGAAGCGGTCCAACAGGGGCATTACTTGGATTTCCCAGCCCACCCCAATATCCCGCCCAGGGTACACAAGGAGACAAATAAAAATAAAAAGCTTATAGAAGAGCATCAAAAACCCCCCACCCCACCAACCCCACACACACACCAAATTTAATTGAGGCATGAGGTGGGGGTGACCGCTGACCATCAGCAGTCACATAAGAGTCTCTATGAGGGAGCCCAGTAGATCCCTAGTATTTCACTCCTGGCACAAACTCCTTCGCCTCTGGGTTCAAACTGCTTTTGCGCTGAAACACAAAAACAAAAGATACAACATTAATGTGTGAGTTCCTCAAACATTTGTAAAACAATACCAGATTTTTTTATGTTTTCTAGTGTTTAGTTTTTAGATAAATTAACAAATTGTTATTTATTCATGAGAAGAAAAAAAAAGCCACAAAAATGGAGGGAACCAAAACTAACAACCAATGGTGCAAGGTGATTAGAACTATTTGAGTCCTCTCCCTCTTAATCATCATCACTATATTTTCATTGTGGAGTTGTGAGATGCACAAGGGATTGTGGGATGACGAGATGCTCCATATTTCAGATATTACAGTGTGGAGAAATAAACATTTCATGAATAAAAGTTTAATTTGCAAATCTTGTTGCAGACAGATACGTCTGTCCATCTGTCTGTCTATTCTAAAGCGTGCAGATCATGTGGTGAGATGAAGACACTGGAGCAGAGGGAGATATTTGCGTCACGTACAGTGCGCACATACCCACACTGACAACTACTGGTTTAGAAAGAATTTCTCATTTTTAGGGGTGTAATGATGCAAACAACGGAACGATGGACCTCCATTTCCGGTTAAAATGAAGCCTCAGGTGCCGCTACGAAATCAGAGACTTTGTTTATTCAATCAAGTATTTGGGAGAATTTATAAGTTTATTTATTTATTTATTAAGATAAAGGTGATGGCAATTTCTAATTTATTTAGTTCAATACAGACAAAATTGTTTTTGCCTGTATGTTTTTTTCCAATTGTGTATGTTTCAGAAACCAAAAAGGAGTCTTTTCAGTCATAATTTTCCTTCATTCAAATTTTGTTCAAAATATGCTGAGAATTGAATTGAATCTGATTGTGAAGCCAGTATCATGAATCGAATCATAACGAGTGTGTATCGTTACACCCCTACTCATGTTATACTGATTTCAGTGTTCCAGCTCAAAGAACTTACTGCAATGTCTTCGGCATCTGAGTCATTGACTGACAGCCCACTGAACTGCTGCTGAATGTGTCCAACTCCAGGAGGAAGGTCCCGTGCAGGAATGAACCAATCTTGATCTTCCTCTTCTAACATTTCTTGGAAACAGCGCTCCAGAAACTCCTGCTCCAAAAGCTCTTCCTCCACCTGTGTGAATTTAAGATAAACTACAATTACAGATGCAAACACAGCTCAGAATTTTTTTTTTATATTATGATTAGGTTCTTACTTCTTCTTTTACTGTCTTCATTACATACACAAACCCACACAAGCTTTTTCCATGTATGATATACTATAAACTAATACAGAAAAACATCATACCCTTTTCAGATCTTTCTGTGAAATTTTAAATCCAATCCATCCATATCCATCTAAAACCCACTGAGCTGCATTAGAAGTTACACTAACCTGCCTGTTGTACTCCTCCTCGTTCTCCATCCACATGTACTCTGCAAAGGGGTTGGCTTCTCCTTCCTTGTGTCCATTCATCATGCTGTCTTCTTTCCCAGGGCCGCTGCTGCCCCCTGGTGTCTTTGCCACCTCAGGACTGTTAATATCTGCAGGCTCTGAGGGAGATTAAGTAAATGAATATTCCCATTTGAGTACCTCCTTTAAACACCAAAGGACTACGGATATTTAATAAAGGGATACTTAAAATCCATCTGTAACAGTCTACAGTCATTGCAATTGCAGTCTTTTTATAACCACATGGAAGGAGATGTGACCCATCAGTGCTTAGAGTTTAGTAAATACTATGAATGTATCACAATTTTAAAACAGAAACAAACAAAACTTCCACTAACACTGCTTACAATTAAATTCTCATGAACGACTAAAGACTATTAGCACTGGGTTGGATTTGACATTTTCTGATGCACTGATGTAGTTTATGCTGTATAATCACATGGCTTTAAAAATTCTCTAAAGTCTTCTGCATTCATGTCTCTGATATTTTGCATAACTCAGCAACAGAAAGTTGCAGAATGAATGGTTCAGTTACTGTGAGGATGTCTGTATGAGACAGTATCATAATCAGTTCACTATTACACAGAAAATGAAACGTTGAATTGGAGCAACCCTAAACGGAAAACCTTCTGCAATACTGGGAGAGTTTTTCTGAGGTCTGAAAACAAAGCAAAGAATATTCAGTATGCTCATGAAATCCCACAAATCATTGCTTAGTTACTGTCCAAATTATGTTAAACATGTACAAAACAACAATGATCATATTTAATCCTGGGTGACATGGAGAAACAGCATGGAGTGTTGCACATGTTCATCCTGTGTCCTTCAGAGAAACATGCTGGTAGGTGAACTGACGATGCTATATTGCTCCTAGTGTGCAAGTGTGTGAATGTGTGTGTGTGAATGTGTGCATGGTTCCCTGAGATGGACTGGAGTCTCATCCAGGGTGTATTCCCTCTTTTCCATCCAGTGTTTCTGAGATAGGCTCCAGATTCCCAGTGACCAGGAAAAACTCCATACTGAACATGAATGAGTGAATATAAAATCCTTTTCATGGAAAGGAGAGTATTTCAGACCTGGAGTAGTTTCCTTTTTATTGTTCTTGATAGCATGCATTTGATCAAGATCCATGTTTTGTTCCCATTTTAGCCCAGGCCCTTTTAAAGGCTCCACAGACCTAGGGGCCCTGGCAGTCTCAGATCAGCTCGGCTACTCCTGAGGCTGTGACACTCATGCACATCCATCCATTTCATCTTGTAAAAAGATACAAGACAAAATCCGGATGAGACTCCTTTAGGTTCTCCTATAGTCAGTATGTTGAACTGTATGATAGACTTAGTAAAGCATGTTGACTTTTCACTACAGTGCTGCTCTGAATCGTGTGCTAATACACTCACCTTCCCCCTGCGTTTAGCACAAGCTCGATATGTGCTTTTAATTGGCACTTGGCCATCACATCCAAGTTTTACACTCGAACCAACACTTGGAAGCCCGTTTGAGTAGCGCAGAGTTTGGGGAATTCCGTCATATACAAATTATTCACAAAGAAAAAGGTCGGGATATTTTGATTCGCGCAATCTCACTCAAATCTCGCGAGATCACGAAGCAGGCCAACGTTGAAGTTAGCTAAAGGAAACAAGGCCTCGACGGCGTTGCTTTTCAACAACAACAGCAGCGCTCTTCACCTTGATTATGCTTTTTTTTTTTTTACATCCACAACTTGGATATTATCACCTAACAGTATTACACTATGCTGCAAACACACTGCAAAGCAAGTGATAAAATAAGAGTGTCTCATGGACCTAACGAACACTTGCAACCTGGCTAATATTTAGCTAGCAGCTAATAATACATCGCGTGTTTTTCAGTGACTAAAAACCACAGAGATGTCGTCCGACAGTCGTGTAAAAACAGAACAGAGGATTTTTTAGATCTAATATGACTTACCAGGCATTATACCGACGCTTTTATCCCGAATAATTCCAAAAATAGCTCCTGTGATTGATTAAATTTTCCAGTTTTCAGCAACACCGTTACCTGGCCAGCCTTCAATCCTACGTCAGGATCATTCATGTGGAGCTGCATTTGAAACGTTAGTGTGAGCGCCCCCTCGCGGCTTCCCTGCGCCAACACAGCTGTACATGCGCCCAGGAACCAGGAGAGGGCGCGCGCGGCTCTGATAAATGTGGCGAGCCAGAAAACCCTCACATGGCCAAATTTTGACATTTTCTACTATATATCCTCTATATGGCCAAAAGCTTGTGGACACCTGACCATCACAATAATGTGCTTTTTTGAACATCCCATTTCAGATTGTTGCTCTACTGCTCTACTGCAGGAGCATCAGGCATTTCAAATGCAATTCTCTTAACATGAACATGTGAATTTGTCAAAGAAATCATCATTCATTCATCGTCAGTGAGTGGTTATCCTGGTCAGGGTTGCTGTGTATCCAGAGTCTCTCCCAGGAACACTGGGTGTGATGCCATTCCATTGCAAGGCACCATGGTCAAAGAAATCAATAAACCCCAGAGAAATATAATCTAAATAATTATGTGTATGTGTTCTATATACACAGTTATAGAAGGGATTAATTTACAATCGCACTATCCATTATCACCCAGATGAGGATGGGTTCCCTTTTGAGTCTGATTCCTCTCAAGGTTTCTTCCTCATATCGTCTCAGGGAGTTTTTCCTTGCCACCATCACCTCTGGCTTGCTCACTAGGGATAAATTCACACATTTACAATTTATTTTGATTTAATTTAGTTTGAATGTATTTATTTCTGTAAAGCTGCTTTGTGACAATGTCCATTGTTAAAAGCGCTAGACAAATAAAATTGAATTGAATGTACAGTCATATATATAGGAGAGTAGGAGAACACTGAAATGCCTTTATCCCTCTCTGGGAATCAGATAAAGAATCATACAAAAATATGAACATTAACCGCAGGCCATAAGTAATAAATATGGACACCTGAATCAACACAATAACACAGAAACCCTTCTTCTTTATGAGTTTGGCCTTTCCTATCATTCACTACAAGTACCCTAATGTACAGTGAAAATTTTTAGTTAGATATTGTTGATTCAAGAAATCTGGATACGAAAACATTTACCTTTTTTGAAATGTAAAAGCTTCCATCATGAACTCAGCAATTCTTAGTTTCTTAATGTGAATGGCAGAGATCTCAGGAAGAGAAGGAATGGAGATGATAGCATTAGACACATGGTTTCTATCAGTAGCAATAATTTCATGTTCTTTGTTCCTATAAGTTATATTGAAAAGGCAGAAATAAATCCATATTTTTATTTATCTATATTACCTGTATATTTCTACAGTATACAGAAAATTACTAGTGGAACAAAATTCTAGTTGATGATATCACTGAAATGCTGTATAGCCTGTGATATTGTGATGAAGTAGGGCATGACTCAGTTGTGGTGAGTTAAAAAAAATATATTAATCATCATTAGGAGGATCAAAGAGGTAACAACAGAAATAAGACCAACCCATGGAGCTTAAAGAGTCAAATTATCATGAAAAAACATATTCACTGTCAGATGAGTGGATTATATGGATGATAATTAAAATTTCACCAAACTAAAACAGTCACTAGTGAAAAGAAGAAAGGCCGCTTAGAGGATTGAAAAATGTTGAAACAATGGTTCAAACAAACAATGAAATGAAATGCTCTTTGGATCAAATAGTGATGACAAAAAGACAGTGGGAGCCTGACATACCACACAAACTGGTGGAGACAGAACTGGAGCAGCACCATGTCCCAGGCAAGATCAGGGACCTCATTTTAGCCTATTAGGTTAGGTTAGGTTCAACTTTATTGTCATTGTCAGAGTACGAGTACAGAGACAACGAAATGCAGTATTATTATAGGTTCAGTCTAAGAGTTACCTCTGAGGCCTCTTGGCCATGAACATTGTGGTCAAATCAGCCAAGGTGGAATGCAGAGGCCCTCATACGTCTGGAGTCTGACAGCCCCCATCAGAGCCTTCAAGGATGAACTGATGGTAACAACAACCACAGTACCGGGATGTAGATGGATTCTCCAGGGCTTGGAGAGGCTCATCACATGGGCTCAGATGAGCTCCAAGCCAGAGAAATCTAGGTCCTTGGTGCTGAAGAAGGGGATGGGGGATTTTGTGGCCACTACTGGTCTAAGACTTCTCCTTGTCAAATGTGGAGGGCTTCAAGAGGATGATCAGTCATCACCTCCACAGGTGGCTGGGCTAACCATGAAGCCTGAGAAGCATTGTTCTGTACAGGAACAACAACAACAAACTGAGGCTCCCCATGAGCAGTCTGAGTGAAGAGCTCTTGGTTACCTGTGCAAGACAGGTGCTACAGTACAAGGAGTCAAGTGACACAAAAGGCTCCCAGGCTGGCATTGAAGTGCAAACTGGGAGGAAATGGACAATGAAGGATGCAGTAGAATAGAATAGAATAGAATAGAATAGAATATGCCTTTATTGTCATTGTCACAGGTACAACGAAATTTAAAAGTGCTCTTCAGTCAGTGCCTAAATAATTTAATATGACAACAATGCTAAAATATAATAATTTAAATACTTTAGAATTTCTAAAAATATGAATAAATAAGAATAAATATACCTTAAACTGCACATGAGCATACCCACACACATGCAATATATAAAAATTTTGAACATGATTCTACATCCTACACATTCCTCCACCGTTTTACAGATCCAGCAAGATACAGATTGAAAATTTTGTATGTTATTTTTTAGCAGCATTCAGAGCAGTTATTGCAATTGGATAAAAACTGTGCTTGAGTCTATTTGTCCTTGCATTAATTAACCTGTGCCGTCTGCCAGAAGGCAACAGTTCAAACAGGGAGTGTCCAGGATGTGAGGTGTCTTTAGCTATGAACAGGCTGAGTCATGGCTATAGCAGAGAGCTCTGGTGGGGACAATGGCATCTGGCCGAGCAGGGCTCGCTACACTATGACCGAGGCCAGGGCAGGACAGGTGCCAACTGGTCCAAGAAGAGGTTTAAGACAGGGTTGAGGACCAGCGTATTAGATGGGTATGCATCAACAAGGTGCATGGACAAGATGGGAACAGGCATTAGATCGGAGGATCTCTTGGTCCGAGTTGCGGCAAGCTGAACCTTTCCATGTCAAATTCTTAATCCTACGACATCCTACCGAGCCCATCCAATGTCCTCAGCCAGGGAAATTTTTTAATAGCCAGCATGCCCTTTGTGCCTCAGTCAAGGAACACTAGAGCAATTTCTCAGGTGCGGCACCAAAGCATTGGGTGAGGGTCACTACCATTGGTGGCATGACCAGGTGCTGAAGGCAATTGCTGACACCATCTGCAGTGCCAGGGACCAGTGCAAGCACCTCTGACCAGCAAGGCAGACAATTGCCTTTGTCAGAACAGGAGAGAAGCCCCAGCCCCAGCTGAAGGCACCAAATGGGCTCTTTGGAACAGCACATGACTACCAAATGAGGGTGTCCTGGGGAAGCAGCACTGATTCCCAGAAAATATCACAGATACCACCTTCAGACCAGACATAGTGCTGGTTTTGGAAACATCAAACCAGGTTGTCATGCTGGGGAGGGGAAGACAAGGGAGACTAATGAAAGGAAGCAAGCCAAGTATTCAGACTTGGTGGAAGAGTATTACAGACAGGGGTGGAGAGCACAGGGCAAGTCAACAGAGGTTGGCTGCAGAGGTATTAATGGTGCCAGTGGGGCTTGTTAAAGCCTTAGTCACTGGGGAGGAATGTATGGTGCTGGTTGTGTTAGACATGTTTGCAAGGCTGAAGGATAAGCAGGGTAATCCATAGAATATAAGCTATTTAGACACAAGCCAGGGCCTGAAAACCGCTAGCTGGGTCACTTGGGCGAGGGTGTCTGATGTTAAAAGGCCCGAAACTCCTGATAACCCCAGGTTACATGACTGATCCTGTACATGACTGTATCCAAGGGCATCTTGAGATGTATTTTAAAACCAAAAATTAGATGAGTGGATTATTTTGATGATAATTAAAATTCCAACAAAAATAAAACAGTTTCTAGTAAAAAGAAGGAGCTCCACATAGAGGACTGAAAATGTTTATGAAAAGCAATGGTTCAAACAAATAATGAAATTAAATTATCTTTGAAGGAATAAAAATCTAGTGATGACAGAAAGACACATTGACGCAGAATTACTGATTGTCCTTGTTGTGATATAACCAATGATTAAGACCTCATAATTAGCTAAGGGTAAAAAACTTACCACTTAAAACTTTCTAATAATTTATTTATGTCACACAAAAGGACATAGGGTCTCCCTGGAGTGGAAAATATAAAATTAAGTGAAAGAGTAATGTGGTGGACTTGACCATCATTAAAAGGTAAATCAGTCAAAAAAAAGCACAGTTCTAATGAATTAAAAATACAGTCACTATTCATACACATAGAATTCAGTACCCCTGATAGTATGCTTTTAAATGACATGAATGTAACTGAATGAATTAATGAAATGTGTTTATTTATATGTTTATTTATATGCAAAACTCAATGACAACAGCTGATTAGTGACTGTCTTGTGTCTGAATGTCCTATAACTACTTTTAATTAAGTAGTATTTACATAACCTGATAACTAAAAATATGTATTTTTGTTAATAATCTGATCAACCTGTTTATATGTATTTAAATAATCTGAAAATGGAAAAACTCTAAGTTTACATGACTCAGTACATAATTAGATTTTTTCCTTAACACATGTATGTATATGTTTTTTGTTTTTTTTTTTAAATTCAGCAGACAGAGATTAAACATTCTTACTGCATAAAGTTTTCATACCTCACACATAGAGTGTGCATCTGAGCATAACTGGACAACTGGACACCATTAAGCTTGTAAAGTGTAAAGTCTAAATATGTGGCATCAAGAAATTGTGTAAAGGTCCTAGCAACTCAGGATGGATCAAGATTAATACACTGCTATTCAAGAAATTAATAGTACAAGTCTGGGCTAGCAAAATATGCTGTCCAAATTAAACATGAAGTAATGTGAGTAAAAAAAATCCACATCGTCATCAAATGTCAAAATGTAAATAATTGTAGTTATAAAAAATAATCCTGTTCAAATTAAACATTAGATTACACATATTAAAAAAAACTGTGGGTGTGATTTTGTCAGTAGAACCTTGTCCTAGCAATAGCTTTCATCTGGAAAAATATACAGTGCATTACTTCACCAAAACACAAAGGTTTTTAAGTTATGTTAAATATACAGTACTAAATATACAGGCTACTAGGGGAAAAGGTCAGGAAAATGACTTCCTAGGATTTTTTTTTTAAGTAAACTAAACTATAAAGTGGTTGTAGCAGGTTGCATGTTTGGTTTAATTTTTCATTTTTAATTAATCTTTTAAATAAAATCTAATGTAAGGAACCATCTTTCATATGAGAGAAATTTGAAGGTTGCATAAACATTCACTAGTATTTATAAAGACTACTAAGCTGTCAGTACTGTATTGCATACAAGGTAGTTACAATTTGGTGGACAAACCTTAAGTATTTGGTAATGCTTGTTTGTTTTAGCAGCAAAATGACACATGATACAGCAAATACTTTAAACTAGCAAAATGAACATTTTGCTTTAATGAGCAACTATATAATGTATACACCAATGATTACTTGCCTTGACTGAAGGAAAATATTTTATACAGTTGAAATTATATCATTTACACTATTTGGTCAAAGTATGAGGACCCCTGATCAATCACAAGTTTGGTTTGAAGCTTCACTTCCTGTTGCCACTTGGTGGTGCTAAGACAGTGAATCACTATTGGTACTGGAACATACACTACATGGCCAAAAGTTTGTGGACACCTGACCATCACACCCATATGTGCTTGCTGAACAGCCCAGATTTATTCCCCTCTTTGCTGTTATAATAACCTCCAATCTTCTGAAATAGCTTTCCACTAGATTTTGGAGCATGGTTGTGGGGATTTTTGCTTATTCACAAGAGCATTAGTGAGATCAGGGACTCATATTGGGCGAGGAGGCCTGGGGCACAGCTGAAATTCCAATTCATCCCAAAGGTGTTCAGTGGGTTTGAGGTCATGGTAGCACTACATATTGTCAGCAAACCCAGGTCACAAACTCCAACTCCCAACAGTCATAGTGGCCTATAAACATGGCCACACTGGACTCCACTTCCCAGAATACACCACCAGGTCACCAGACTTCTAAAAACACACACCTGTTCTCAATTCACACGCAATCACAGCCACACTATATATAGAGACACTCACTCATTTGCTCTTGGCAAAGTATATGCTTAGCTTATTTTGTGTTCTGCTGTTACTGAGCCTTGCATATCATTGTGTTTGTTATTCTTGGTTCGATCCTATTTCTGTCCCTGTTTCCTGTGTTTTTTGCCTGACCTAGTATGTCCTGTTTGCCAATTGTAGCATAACATAAAATCACTTGCTGATATAGGCTGTTTTTAAATTATAATATTGTGATCAAAGTAATTTTCAATGTCATATAAGGAAATTACATTTTTTTCTCTTTATTTATTTTTATATTTTATATTACTTGTTGAAGCTGGATGTAAAATAATAAAATATAGATGGTATTGTTGTTCATCTCACACTACTTTCCACAGACCTTATGACCCCCTTTATGGTTTCCACATTGCTTACACATCTTGCTCCTTAACTGCAATCTGTATACAGTCCTAGTTTCAGATGTTGTTGTCTTCATTACAGTTTAAGCCCCATTTTGCCTGCCATTTGACCTTTTTATTTTTGTGTCCATACTTCTATGTCTGAGCATTACAGTTATTCTGTCACAATGAAAGAAGACATTGTTTATTGATTAATATTTATTACTCTAGATTAGGGTTGTTGTAATAAGTGATTCAAAGTGATTCAACATTGAGTACAAATAATATTTATTCACCCAAGAAAAAAAGAGCATTCACATAAAAATCAGTCAGACATTAAATGTAAAAAAAAACAAACCAAAAAGTACAACAGCATAGCAACATTACGTCATATGTTTTGCAAATGCAAAACAGAAAGCTTGTTAATAAATCACAAAATGAATGCAAATGTGAAAAATAACAGGGATATAAAAGATAACACTAATTTGTTTAACAAAATGTAAATGCATTTTTAAAGGTGAGATCATTTATTGAGACCACATCTGTTTAAATAGATTTTTTAGAAGTGTAGAGACACCAAAGTAGCATCAAGGAAGAGTTACACTACAGGCACTACAAAGTCTTCCACATTATAATTCTATGAGGATATATAGAATTCACACATTGCCCAAACTACCCCTTCAAGTGTCCGCTTGTTATTCTGTTATTCATCTTAAAATGTTCTTTAGTAACTTGTATGAATTATTCACAACAGTTAAACTAATAGAAAATGTACATAGTTATGAGAGTGAGGAATGTAAGTCTGGACTCTCCACTGGATTATCTGAGTTTAAGTGTTTAAATCTATACAATGATAATGGCACTCATTATTCAGGCCCTTCTTCTCTTCTCTTCTCTTCAACAGTGAATTACATTCACTTCTTACATGGAGTCAGCATTTAATTCTTAAGAAAAGAAATCCCCTGCTTATTTTTTTCACTTAAAAGATAAAGTGACGAAAGAGCAACATGAAAATAGTACAGCTGTAATTTTGTTGCTGTTTTTAAATAGTATAAAACTGTAGAATCCCTATCATGCAGAAGACTGCAAGGTTTTAGCTCTTTTGTGAGAAATTAATGTGAAGTATGCTTCATATAAAAAAGAAACATTAGTTTAGTAAAAAAAAAAAAAGTCCTACTGTTCATTTACATATCATAGTCATTCTGCTGCATACATGGAAACGTTTCATCTTATTTAACAAACGTCTAAAAGAATTTAACCATTAGACAATTCATATATTTTATTACATAAAAATAACATAATGAAAAGAATAGATCTTATTGCTGGTGATATTCTCTGTAATTTGAACAGAATCATAAGCCAGGGATGAAAGGAAGTTTTCCAACCCTGTGTAGATAGAGGAATGGGTACACAAATCCAGAAAATATCATAAAGTAGGAGAGCACAGATATAACTTCTGATTTTTGTGGTTCTGATAGAGAATCATACACAAACATTAAAATCATCATTGGACAATAAGTAATAATCATGAAAATCAGAATAATCACAATCACCCAAAAAGCTTTCTTTTTCATGCGATTGGACTCTGCATCTTTTACACTTAATTTCTCACCAGGTCCAGGTTTCCTCAAAGCCTTAAGCACTGCTATAGAACAGAGAATCTTAACAGAACATACAAGTAAGTACTCTGGCAGTAGAATATAATACAATACACATCTGAGTAGTATAACTGAAGAAAGCACACTGAATGCTATAACTATTATCCAGGCAACAACTGAAAGTGCAGTGCGGTATCTTAGTGCTTTGTATTTTAGGAAGATAATGGGATGGATCACTGCCACATATCGCTCCACACAGACACAGCACTGGAAGACGGGACGGCTGATACTATGCATTAAGGATAAAAACACTGTAAAAGAATACAAAAGGTTTTTTGGATAATTTTTATAGAGTATAATATTGAATAGAGCAAACACCACATTGAAGCAAATGATGATCTCACACACACAGAGGTTAAGAGAAAAGAATTCTGATGCTACTCCATTTCTCACCCCTGTTACAATCAGCCCCAAAACATATACGTTGAGTGGTAGACACACAACCAGCACAATTATGCTGAGACTGATGAATGTCCAGAGAGCAGAGACAGGTAGATTACTATCAGTAGGAAGGAAAAATGAAGAGTTCATGACTGTCTCTATGGTCTGTGTCACTAAATTGCTGAGGAGGATAAAATGGAAGACATAGAAAAAGGTCAGATAAAGACACTGATGTTACAGTTACCTAACGCTTTTATAAAACCTCCTGAAATTTTAACACTTAAAATTCTCCTTGTCCATGTACTAATTTAAAATATTTACATCCTCAGAAGTATGCAGTCAAAATCTCATTATTTCATTTTTAATTTGTCCTAGATTTTACAATTAATTAATATGCAAAGAAAGTTATCATACCACAGATACAGTTTTAAACAAAAGGTTAAATCCAGCACCCTAAAGTTAAATCCAGCACCTTTCACAAAAGGTTCCAAAAAGACCCACTTTTAGAAAGTTAGAACTCCCAAAACCCCTGAGAAATCTTTTCCTTTTTTTCACTAAGGGTGTAATGTACAATTATAATATTATATCTAGTGCTGTGTTTGATGTAGCCTTGGAGAGACTGGAATATAGACAGCATATTCCAGTTTGTTATGTTTATTTGTTAACTTATTTATTAGATTTTTCAAATAAAGGATAATTTATTAAAAAAAAAACTGTTTCATATATATATATGCATCTGCCCTATAGTGATACAACATTTTCCTGCCAATTAAGTTGAAAAGTGTTTGCCATATATAGAGTTTTGTCTTTTTTTTCTACTCAGGTTTTCATATGTGCAAATGTAAAATTCATATAAAACAGATTAATGGGAACCCCATTACTTGAAAAATAATCCTAAAGATCTGATTAAAGATTTAAGGGATGTAAATCTCCTTTCCTATCATATCATTAACAACTCACTACAAATAACCTAATGTACAGTGAAAAATGTTTAGTTAGATATTGTTGATTCAAGAAACCTGGATACAAAAACATTTACCTTTTTAAAGTGTAAAATCTTCCATCATGAACTCAGCAATGCATATTCTTAGTTTCTTAACGTAAATGAGATCTCTGGAAGAGAAGGAACGGAGAGCATTAGATACATGGTTTCTATCAGTAGCAATAATATCATGTTCTTTGCTCTTATCAGTTATATCGAAAAGGCAGAAATAAATCCATATTTTTATTTATCTATATTACCTGTATATTTCTACAGTATACAGAAAATTACTAGTGGAGCAAAGTTCTAGTTGATGGTATCACTTAAATGCTGTATAGCCTGTGATATTGTGATGAGGGAGGGCATGACTTAAATGTGGTGAGTTAAACAAAACAAAATATTCATCAACATTAGGAGGGTCAAAGAGGAAACCACAGAAATAATGAATCAAGCAAGTCAAATTAACACACACACAAAAAAAATTCACTGTCAGATGAGTGGATTATGTTGATGATGATTAAAATTCCAACAAAGCTAAAATAGTCACTAGTAAAAAGAAAGAAAGGCCACTTAGAGGATTGAAAAATGTTGAAACAATGGCTCAAACAAGCAATGGAATTAAATTATCTATGGAGGAATAAAAATCTAGTGATGACAGAAAAACAGTGGGAGCCTGACGTACTACACAAACTGGTGGAGACAACACTGGAGCAGCACCATGTCCCAGGGAAGATCAGGGTCCTCATTTTAACCTATTAGGTTAGGTTAGCTTCAACTTTATTGTCATTGTCAGAGTATGAGTACAGTGACAACAAAATGCAATATTATTATAGGTTCAGTCTAAGAGTTACCTCTGAGGCAGTCATGTCAGAGTGGCACCGACTGGAAAAAAGGGGTCATCACTGGATGTACCATTTTACTGTCTCTCTTTGCCTTGGCCATGAACATTGTGGTCAAATCAGCTGAGGTGGAATGCAGAGGCCCTCATACTAAGTCTGGAGTCTGACAACCCCCCATCAGAGCCTTTATGGATGACATAACAGTAACAGCAACCACAGTGCTGGGGAGCAGATGGATTCTCCAGGGCTTGCAGATGCTCAACACGTCGGCTCGGATGAGCTTCAAGCCAGAGAAATCTAGGTTCTTGGTGCTGAAGAGAGGAAAGGGGACTGACCAGTTCTGCTTTTCTCTGGAAGGCACCAGGATAACATCAGTCACTGAGAAGCCTATCAAGAGCCTTGGGAAGACCACCTACAGCAATCTGAGGGATGCTGAGTCCATTAAGGTCATGGACCAGGAGTTGGCTTTACCAACACTACTGGTCTAAGACTTCTCCTTGTCAAATGTGGAGGGCTTTGATAGGAGTATCAGTCATCACCTCCACAGGTAGCTGGGCCAGCCATGAAGCCTGAGCAGCATCGTTCTGTACAGGAACAACACCAAACTGAGGCTCCTCATGAGCATTCTGAGTGAGGAGCCCCTGGTCACCTATTTAAGTGAAGTGCTCCAGCACAGGGAGTCAAGTGACACAAAAGGCTCCCACGCTGGCATTGAAGTGCAAACTGGGAGGAAATGGATGGTGCAGGATCCAGTAAACCAGGCTGAATCATGGCTATGGCAGAGAGCTCTGGTGGGGACAATGGCATCTGCCTGGGCAGGGCTCGCTACCCTACGACTAAGCCCAGGCAAGGACAGGTGCCAACTGTCTGAACATTTCAGTGTCAAGTTCTTCCCACTCCATCTATGACATCCTACCAAGCCCATCCAACCTCTTCAAGCCTTGAATAACCAGCATGTCCTTTGTGCATCAGAAGAGGAACACTAGAACACATTCTAAAGCTGCTGGACCAAAGCGCTGGGTGAGGATCACTACCGTTGGCGGCATGACCAGGTGCTGAAGGCAGTTGCTGACACCATATGCAGTGCCAGGGACCAGTGCAAGCGCCTCTGACCAGCAAGGCAGGCAACTGCCTTTGTCAGAGCAGTAGAGAAGCCCCAGCCCCAGCTGAAGGCACCAACAGGGCTCTTTGGAACAGCACATGACTGGTAAATGAGGGTGGATGTGGGGAAGCAGCTCCAATTCCATGTCTGGGCTAGCAATATATGCTTTCCAAATAAAATTATCAAATTAATCTTTATGTTATAAATTCACTTTAAAACCTTTTAAGTGGTTAAATTTTAAAGGGACAATTATTCAGGATATTATTTTAAATTATATTTTAGCAACTACTCTGTATTATTCAGTAGCAACAGTGAACCTGATGAAAAGGTCTAGCTAGAAGAACAAACAATGTAATTTTGGGCCCACCAAAGGCCCTGGGTTTTTAAGAGTAAAAACACTGACAATGAGTAACTCAATTTATTAATTGCTTTTGAAAACACAAAATGATAAATGAAAAAATTTACAAATGCCCTGACACAGTAATTAGTAATATTGGGTTCTAAGATACAATCAATTATAGTTCCAAAAACTCTGTGGAAATATGGGAATTGTTGGCATGTTGTGCTTTAAGGGCTTGTTGTGCAACAAACTATGACATATTCACTACAAATGCAAAACAGAATCATGGAAGGAAATAACCAACCACAAATGCAAATGATAGTCACTGGGTTGTCAAACACTGTAATATCTATTTATCTAAGGAGATTAACACATTAAAAATCTGAACAGCAAAACAATGTAATGCAAAGCAAGAGTGAAAATAATGGCAGGAGAGAGAAGTGAACATGAAGTAATGTGAGTAAAAAAAATCCACATCCTCATCAAATGTCAAAATGTAAATAATTGTAGTTATAAAAAATAATCCTGTTCTAATTAAACATTAGATTACACATATTAAAAAAAACTGTGGGTGTGATTTTGTCAGTAGAACCTTGTCCTAGCAATAGCTTTCATCTGGAAAAATATACAGTGCATTACTTCACCAAAACACAAAGGTTTTTAAGTTATGTTAAATATACAGTACTCAAAAAAAGTTACATTAACAAATCTAAGCAGTCAGGCTACTAGGGGAAAAGGTCAGGAAAATGATTTCCTTGAAATTTTTTTAAGTAAACTAAACTATAAAGTGATTGTAGCAAGTTGTATATTAAGTTAAATTTTTCATTTTGAAATAATCTTTTAAAATAAAATCTAATGTAAGGAACCATCTTTCATATGAGAGAACTTTCAAAGTGCATAAACATTGACTAGTATTTAATAAGACTACTAAGCTGTCAGTACTGTATTGCATACAGGGTGAAATGGTAAACTGGGGCACATAACATGATTATGTGTTATATAGATTTGTTAATATTGATATCATGGAACTCTGATTAAAACATTTTTTAGGTCTTTTTCTGTTCTTATGGCTCAATTTATCTAATTACAATTTGGTGGACAAACCTTATGTTTTGGGTAATGCCTGTTTGTTTTAGCAGCAAAATGACAAAAATAATTTATTTTTATTAAGATACATGATACAGTAAATCCTTTAAACTAGCAAAATGAACTTGTTGTTTAATGAGCAACTGTATAATATATACACCAATTATTACTTAGCCCATTGCAGATTTATTCCCCTCTTTGCTGTTATAATAACCTCCAATCTTATGAAAATGCTTGCCACTAGATTTTGGAGTGTGGCTGTGGGGATTTGTGCTTATTCACAAGAGCATTAGTGAGATCAGGTACTGATGTTGGCCGATGAGGCCTAGGGCGTAGTCGAAGTTTCAGTTCATTCCAAAAGTGTTCAGTGGGGTAGGGGTCAGGGCTCTGTGCAGGACACTTGAGTTCTTCCACTCCAACATTGGCAGACTATGTCTTAATGAATCATGGTTTGTGCACTGGGGCATTGTCATGCTGGAACATGTTTGGGCCCCTTAGTTCCAGTGAAGGGATATCTTAAATGTACAACGTACAAAGACATCCTATATAATTGTGTGCTTCTACCTTTGTGGCAACAGTTTGGGGAAGCACCACATATGGGTGCAGAGGTCAGGTGTCCAAATACATTTGGCTGTATAGTGTATATGTGAAACAGTGTGAAACTGTTTGGGCTTTCTGGATTGTGTTTTAGTGCTTTTACTCTTGAAATTTTTTACTTAGTTGCATACTTCTTTTTCTGAGCATTAGAAGTGTCTGGTCACAATAATAGAAGGTAATGTTTATTTATTAATATGTATTGTTCTTGATTAGGGTTGCTGTAATAAGTGATATAACATTATGTACAAATAATATTACACCCACTGAGGAAAAAAACCCAGACAGTATTAAGCGTTCACATTAAAATCATTCAGAACTAGAAGGTTTATAGTGGCTACTGACATGAAGTGTCAAACAATCACTGTAACACACACGGTTTACTTATTAAAAATTGCATGACATTACAATATTGGGAAGTGTAGCCAGTACAACAGCATAGCAACATTACGTCATATATTTTGCAAATGCAAAACAGAAAGCTTGCAAATAAATCACAAACTGAATGGCTGAAAGATCAAGCACTAATTTGTTTAATTAAATGTAGTGAGATTGCTTAATGAATGGTGAGAACATTCATTAAGCACACGTCTGTGTAGCACTACTAAATCTTCCACATAATTTTACA
>CM040456.1:8166874-8264323 GCA_022758105.1 Pangasianodon gigas | reverse complement strand
TTTTTTCTACAGATCATTAAAAATTAAACTATTGTTTCTGTATAGAGCCAATTTCCTTACTAATGAAGATAGTAATGTGAAGAGCAAAAAGGCTAAAATATTTCAACATCATACAAATCTGGTAAGTAACAACTTTTAATATCTTACTGTATTTATTATTCAAAATAAGACAATAAGTGACATTGTAATCTAGTACATGAAATGTTTTCAATATATTTAGCTAACAACAAGCAAACAAACAAACAAATACAAGATATTAGCACTTATGGGATTTATAGTGTGAATTATAGCAGTTGCAATCTCACTACATTTTTTAATTAAATGTGTGTTTGTACTCTGAGAAACCAGATGTAAAAAGGTATTAGTGTAGCAATGCCTTACATTGTTTAAACTGTTGAGGATGGTATTTTTTTTAATAGAAGTGACATTACGTTCACTGAAGAACAACTGCTTGACCATTTTAAACAATGCAATTTCTTTAGTAGTATTTCTTTGAGAAAAAAACATGATCAAACTCTGTCATTCACTGTCCAAAAAACACACTTAGACAGATTTTAGATATCATTAGGCAGACTAATAGCTTTTTTTTACCACAGCATTTGTTCTCAAGGAAAATAATATTCACAAGGTTAACAAATAAGATAAAAACATTTCCACATCATTTTGGTGAAGTATATTTATGGTTTCGTAAAATACAGATGTCAGAGTATGTCAGAAAAAGTACATTTTGGCCAAAATCTGATTTTCTGTCATTTTTGGCTGTTTTCCAGAATTCACACAAACCTGATGAGTTTTCCCAGCACACAAAAGTATTATACAACAACCTCACTGGCTGAATGGGTAGGAGAAAATAAAACGTGTTTTTCACATTACATCAGTCGCGCAAATTTGATAACATACAATGCATTAATGTTTCTATTAGTATTAGGAATATTTCAATTTTAGGAGAAAAGAAAGAAAGTGTTACATAAGCTAGTATCATATCAGTGACAAACACCAATGCAAAGTTCCATAAATTATCCTTATTAAATATATAGGAGTATACTGAACAAACATGGCTGCTGTGATTATCAGGATGACTATAATTGTTTTTCCCGGTTGGTTTTTCTATAAGTGTTTAAAGTTATAGAATCAAAATGATGCACATTATTTATTTAATTAATTTAAGTTTAGGAACCCCCACTGACTGGTTATTAGACTCTGTAGTTCTTGAAATTGTGGACTTTTGCACTTTTAGGACTGTTATATTGGCATTAAAAAGTGCCATTCTTATTTGATAATTGCAAATAAAAAGGCTACCAAAAATTCAGGAAAGACTTCTGACCCTATAGATGTAGAGAAATGGACTTGCATAACCCAACACCAAAAAAAGATGAGAACTCGAGGGAAGAAAAGGGACATTCATTTGCTTAGATTTAATATATATATATATATATATATATATATATATATATATATATATATATATATATATATATATATATATATTTGATATATCTTTGTGCTCTGAGAAAATAGGTGTAAAAAAAGTATTAATGTCATATTGTTCTTTGAATTGGCTGTTTTCTGGAAAAAACACTACTGAAGCTGTTCCTTATCACATGAAACTTTAACTTAGATATGTTGTTTAAAAATTATTAGAACTTACATTGTTTAAAATGCTCAGTATTTAACTTTTCATGGGACATGGCTTTTTGTTTATGGAAGAGCAACAGCCTGAGCATTTTAAGTAAGCCACTTTCTTTTGTATATAGCAAACTTACTGTAAGGTAGTTATTAGCACTTTGTTTGATCCTGGTCCACCTAGCTAATTGCTGCTTTATGTGTGATGGACTGTGAAGTGTGCGGTAGAGGAACATCATGGACATTTTGACAGCCACTACCACAGACTAAATTGTAATCACAAACTAAACTGTCACCTTACCAGAAATATTTTATTTGGAAAAAAAAATGGCCAAAACTTCTTTTTTTTGTTGTTGTTGTCATTTTTAGCTGTTTTCCAGAATTCGGCCAAAGTCAGTGGATTTCCCCAAACTGCCACACATATGTATTATCCATTAATCTCACTGGCAGAATGGGTAGGAGAAAAAAAAAGCATTTTTCACCTGCAGTGCACTAATATTTTTGTTTGCATTAGGAGTGTTACACTTTTAGGAACGTTCCAAACAGAAAATAAGAAATGAGACTACCAAAAAGTCCAGAAATCAATCAAAGATTTTTAACCCTATGGATGTAGAGTAAAGGGCTTACATAAGCCATCATCAACGAGATCACAACCCCAATGCACCAGTACAGGTCAAACTGTGCTACTGACAGATTTCTATAAAAAATTCCTATTAAATATATAGGAGTATACTGAATAAACATGGCTGCTGTAATTATTAAGATGACTGTCATTGCTTTTCTCTTAATGTGATTGGCCTCCTCTCTCTCTTTCCCTTTCTCACCTGGTCCTGTGTCCTTCAAAGCTCTAAATATAGCTAGGCAGCAAAATAATTTAATGAAGAGAAGAACCGAATACAGTGGCAGATAAACGCATAGGAACATGTACATATTATTGGAGAGCAGAATACACCTACAGAACAGAGCAAAGCCAAGAACCATCACCCAAATTACAGCAGAACATGCCAGTCTGTATCTCAGTGGTTTGTATTTCAAGTAGGAAACAGGATAGAGCACTGCCAGGTAGCGCTCAATGCAGATCACACAGTTAATCAGAGGACGGGCAGTGCTGGGTTGTGCTACTATAAAAAATGATGCTGATAAAAGTGATGGAAATTTCAACGCGGCAATGAAGAGCACACAACCCATGCAGAAGATAATCTCACAAACAGTGAGATTGATGCTGAAAAACTCTGCCACTATTCCACTTCCTTTTCCCGTGCAAATAAGCCACAAAACATAGGAATGTATTGGAAGACCCAAGATGACATTGATGGAATAAACTGTGAGGTAGATGTATGATGATACAGGAGTGTAGTTTGTACTATTGCTGACTGTGTTTGGTGAGGTGGAGAGCTCATGAGTGAAATTCATCTCCAGACCTGTCCCTTGTTTCTGGCCACAAGATTAAAAATTGAAAAGGGATCCTGATAATCTTTGGAAGAGAGAAATATCATTATATGATCATATAACAAACAATAATAACATATTCATAGCCCAAAAATGGACATGATGATCTTATTCTTTTAATAGACTTAGTGTATAAAGAAAATATAAATCTAATGCAAACAAATCTGATGCTATTGCTTACATATATTTATAAAAAATCTAAAAAACCAACCCTTCACAAATATGTTTATTCATATGAATCAAATATAATTGTGAGATTGGAACCCTTAAATCCATTGCATCTTCTTCGACATTTGTTTCTTATCCTCTAATTTAAGTAGGACTACTTTTTTTCCCCAAAAACGGTAAGTCGTTTCATTTTTTTAACACTAATCAAACATTAGTATATCAAATAATGACATTAGTAAATGCATTATCAAATATACAGTTTTTACACATATTTTACAATGACTCCTTGTTTGCATGTGTTTACAGAAAGGCAGCAGTAAATACCCAAATAAAATGACAGACTGAATGAATACATACTGTGTGGAGACAGATGATGGTTTAACTACCCAGGATGGTCAAGGAAAGCAAGACGCCTGGCTTATTTACCTTCAAAGACCCCTTTATATATGCGTATGATCATATTTACACACATTAAAATTTATGGTAATTTCATTTGCAAAGCATGAATGGTAGCATTATGGTAGCATGTGTGCTTTGAACACACAGGTTTTTTTTTTTTTTTTTTTAATTAAAAGCTTTTTTAAACTAATCATAAATTGTTTTACTTCATATTTATTATCAAATCCCCAGTTTTATATATTAATTTTTTTTACTGTACCAATACTTATTTTTAATCAGTTTTTTTTTTTATTTCCTAAAATAAGATGATGTATTTTTGTTGTGGGAATATATTTCATATACAAGGAGAGGAAGAAGGGGAAGTAGATTAGTATGATTAGATTACTGTCTAATCAAATAAATTCATGCCCATGCATAAACGGCTATATTCTGTATGATTATTGCTTAATTTTTCCATATTCCATATTATTCCACATTTTCCAAAAAACCATTTCAAATAGAGCCAATACGTTATTAGATTCCACCATATTGAGACTGTCTGGTCCTTGAGCTAAAATGTAGAAATGCTCAAAAAGTTTGTTTTAGTAACCTAATTAAAATAAAGTTAGATCATACAGAATACATAGCCAGCACCTCTGATCTGAAGCTAGGTTTGCTAAATATTAGATCTCTTATCTAATGTGCTAACAACTAACAACTTTTGAAAGCTCAATTGAAAGATTTAGCTAAAACACAAGGTACCAGGGATTCATAGAGCACTTACATTCTCTCTACATTCTTTAATTTGATGTCTGTCTTTGCTCTGAAATAATAGATGAGAAATGATTTGAGTGTAACATTATACTTAATAGTTTTAGTCTTAATACTTACTTAATACCACTGCTGAAGCTGTTCCATAACACATGAATCCTTGAAGTGAGTTGTGTTGTTCAAAAAGTAATTACAACTTATTTAAAATGTTGCTTATGTCTCTTTTAAGTGGATATGACATGTTCACTGAAAAGCGACATATTGGACATTTTAAGCAATTAAGTTTTTAATCTTTAGCACCCTGGGAAAACCCTCATCATCTTAATCTTACTGGCAAAATTGGTTTGTCACTTTACAGTATTACTGTGTTCAAAATTACTATTACTGTGATTAATGTCACAACATGCAAATTTGGTCATATACACTGCAACCCGGTATATACATAGCAAAGGGCTTATGTATGTGAACATAACGATGAAAACACCAACATACCACAATAGGTCAAAGTCTGTATCTGACAGAGTTCTATATAGAAGCACTATTAAACATATAGTAGTATATTGAACAAACATGGTCAATGTAATTAACAGGATGACTCTAATTTCTTTTCTCTTCATATAATTGGCCTCCTCTCTCTCCTTCCCTTTCTCACCTAGCCTTGAGTACTTCAAAGCTGTAAATATAGCTAGGGAGCAAAGCAATTTAATAAATTAAAGGAGTGAATAGAGTGGCAGATAAACACAAAGGAACACATACATGTTGTTGGAGAGTAAAACAAATATACCGAACACACCAAAGATGCCAAGAACCATCACCCAAATTACATCAGAACACGCCAGTCTGTGTCTCTGTGGTTTGCATTTCAGGCAGGAAACAGGATGAAGCACTGCCAGGTAGCGCTCAGTGCAGATCACACAGTTAATCAGAGGACAGCCAGGGTAGTACTAATGTAAAAAATACTCCACATAAAATGTTGGAAATTTTGTAGCAGCAATGAAGAGCAAACAACCCTACAAGCAAATAGCCATATAATGAAAGGTAGATGTACGATGAGTGTAACATTGCTGACCAGGTTTGATGAGGTGGAAAGTTCATGAGTCGTATTCAACTCCAGAGGGATTTTGGTTCGAAATAGTGAAAAAGGTCAACATACAGCCATACAACTGTCAAAATGCTTGACAGAAAGAAGATAGAAGTAAATGTCTTGAATGTTTTCATAAATATAATTCTTATTATGTCAGTGAACAAGCAATATTAAAACATCTAGTTTGCCTTGTGCCTTGTAGATGAAATTGTTCATCTACAAAGTCCATAAATGGTCTTGCATTATTACATATTTTGTCATAAGTAGAAAGATATAAAGATATCTGTGATAATGTATTAAAAAACATGAGGGGGGAAATGAAAACTCGAAGTAGCATACATGGCACTAATTTATACCTGTTTTTTTCCCCCCAAAATCTGATTTCCTGCTGATTTCTCAAAGTTTACTACATTAATTGGTATACCGTAGACTGTGGTCCATTCTAAAGTGATGATGATAATGGCTTCCTCAGAAAGCTATGCCCTTCAAAGTGATAACTTTGTAAAACTTGAGAGTGGCTGCTGTTTGAAACACACTTGTCACCAGTTTTTAAAGATGAAGTCTGTGTTTTATTGTCACAAAATCACTTGCCACTAAAGTTAATATTGAATGGATTTAAATAAGGTGTAGTATTACCAAAAAGTGCTCAAGTTTTTAGGTAACAAACTGAATCTCAGAAAATGATAAGGTAAAAAGTAATATTTATCAAAACGAGGTTTTGCTGTAGCTTGTGATGGATGTTTTAAATATGGTTCTACTTCAAAGGTCAACTTAAGCTAAAGTAACTTCAAGGGATAGATTTATTCATTCATTCATTCATCTTTTAGTCAGGGTCATGGTGGAAGACTTCATTTTATTTATGTTTTTAAATGACTACAAGCACAATCAGAGCAATCCATAATTTACAGTGGTGGTAAGTTACAAACACAGAAGAGCAAAGTTTAAGCATAGAAAGAGAGAGGAATATTAGACATTACATTGCAAACATTATATTACAAACATTAAGTAACACATTCAAAATCACACAGGACTATATTCATAATAAGATATATTCATAATGAAATAGTACAATGTGTTAAGAGGAACCCTTCAAGCTTCTCTGAGGTATCACATACTGTGTCTACAGGTTACTGTTTCAAAGGTCAGAATAAACCTGAGGTAAATTAAGCATAACTGACTATTAATAAGGAGCTTATATATGGATTTGGTTTATAAAGAACCAATGTAAGTCTTTGCCTACAGTGAAAGAAGGCCATCACACATTTTTACATAAAACACAATAACAGAGCTTATTGACAAGCAACATCAACAGACTTAAGTAAAAAGTTGGCAGAATAAGAAACTTTTTCCATAGAATATTAAAGTTCACTTTATGATGAGTTACAGAACCTTTAATGCAACAAGATTAACTATATTGCATTGAAACAACCACTTCTGCTTCTAAATTTACTCACACTAAAAATTGCATTGTATCAATGCACGCTAGTTGCGGTGAATCAGTGTTTAAGGCTTTTAGTTGCAGAGCAGAAGGTCATGTGTTCAAATCTCATCAGCACCCACCTGCTACTGTTGGATCCTAGAGCGATCTTAGTCGCTATCTTAAGAGGCATCAGACAAATGAGCAAATCTACTGGATTGTGTTATTCTATACTATGCAACATATTACAGTACTTTACTGTAAACATGTTTACAGTTGTTTAGTGTAAAATTTTTAAGTTAATACTTTACAGTGTGTATTTTTCAAAAATGAATGACATTATCAGTGAAACAGTTCAGCTTGCAGCATTCTATGCAATTGAAGAAATTGGCAAAAAAAAAAAAAAAGCACAACATATCAGAGCTCATAGTATATTGCTATCATCTTTTACTGGCAGAATGAACAGGATGAAACGTCATAATTTCATATTTCATATTTTCAATATTACTTTACGTATAACTAAGGATAAGACTGCCAGAATTTCAGCAAACCAATCAAAGATCAAACTGGGCTTACATAAGGCAACATGAAAGAAATGACAAGAGCAACACACCAAAACAGGTCAAAATCTGCTACTGACAGAATTCTGTAAAAAGTTCCCACTAGAAACAAAGGAGTATACTGAAAAAACATGGTTGCTGTGATTATCAATATGACAGTAATTGCTTTTCTTTTTCTAAGATTAGCTTTCTCCCTTTCTTTCCTTTTCTCACCTGGTCTTGGATCCTTCAGAGCCTTAAATATGGCTAAAAAGCAGAACAATTTAATGGAGAGAAGGAGCGAGTACAGAGGCATGTAAGCACAAACAAACATGTACATGTTATTGGGTAGAGCAAACATGCAGAACACACCAAAGACAAGAATTGTCACCCAAATTACAGCAGAACACACCAGTCTGTATCTCAGTGGTTTGTATTTCAGGAAAGAAACAGGATGGAGCACTGCCAAGTAGCGCTCAGTGCAGATCACACAGTTAATCAGAGGACGGCCAACACTGGGTAATGCTACTATAAAAAAAGCTAAGCTTGAAAAGTCACATATTTTATAACTAATAATGAAGTATAAACTACCCAGGCAGAAGATAATCTCACAAATAGCAAGATTGAGGCTGAAGAACTCTGGCACTATTCCACTGCCTTTTCCAACACTAATAAGCCACAAAACGTAGGAATTAATTGGAAGGCCCAAGATAAAATTAATAACATAAGCTGAAAGGTAGACATAGGTAGTCCACGGTTTGTAGAGTGTAACATTGCTGTACAGGGTTGATGAGGTGATAAGCTCATGAGAGGAATTCATCTCCAGAGTGTATCTTGCTTCTGAGCACAATATTAAAAATTGAAATAGAATTACAATCTTTGGAAAAACATTAATCACCTAATCATATAATGATAACACTGGTACCATTCTAACTGATGGCATTACTACTCTCTAAACTTAAACATCTAAAATCACTTAATAATCATTTTGCTGTTACTGATCATTACCTTGACCTCCTCTGCCTACTGTCATATCATTGAATGCAATGTTTATAAATTAAAAATTAAGACTCCCATGTTTATTGTTTGGCTTTTTTGGGGAAAAAATCATCATAAACACATGATCATATTAAATTTCTTATAAATTTAGAATTTTAATCCAAGACTAATTCAAATTGCTCCTGCAAACCACATTTTGATAAACGTAGTTTCATGATTACCTTGCAAAACTTAAATATTATATTCACAAGTACATCGACTATATACATAATGTCACACAGAACACACTCACATACACTGCTAGGAATGCTGTTACTATGACTGATTTACTGAAAAAAAAAACATTAAATAAGTAAATTATAAATGTTCTTAATTATTTATATAACATTAAATTAAGTAAAACGACAGCGTAATGTATACATACCATGCAGTTTTACTCTGCAGCGTCAAGGAAAGCAAGATGTGTGGTTTATTTAACTTCGTAGACGTGTGTGCATGTCACATCACACACATATGGACACATATTAAAATCTATGGTAATTTCAGTCACACAGCATACATGGTCATGGCCCAGCAAACAGTGCTGGACTCAAATAACTCTAATAAGTTTTTTTTTCTTATAATGAACATCAAACTAGAAAAAGAGTAACTAAAATTTGTACTTTTTCAAATCATGCTTTGCTAGAGCCTGTAAAATGTAACGTCTTAACTATTTCTCTCTTTGTGCTACTTTAAGATCTAACATTTAGTAAACACTTACTACAAAGTGACACAATGCCACTACTAGTGTTCGTGTCTGGGTCTGTTTAGTGCTCCAAATATCTGTATACATATTAGGATTTAAACCTGAAGTGGGTCTGACCTAACAAAAAGGGTTTTTTTTTAAATGAAATGTGAAAACACTGGGAAACACAGATGTCAGCATTGTTAACATGGTCAGTAAATTCTCTCTCTGACAGTTCCCTAACCGCATCACTCAAGTTCATAATTGATTGAGATGTGTGTGGGGCTGTTTTTAATCCTGCTTACATTACATATTTTCTAACAAATTTAGCTGTTTTTTTTCCCGAAATATAAACAATTTAGTAGTCTAATTTAAACCACCACAACCCTGACCAGGCAGTTACTGAGGACCACAGCACATTTATGTTAATAAATGTGGTCTTTGTCTGTCCTATGTGCTTGATATCTGACTACTTGCTCTGACCCACATTAACGTAAAAGCCTCCAGCTTGCACAGCTTTTTTGTTGTGCCCCACAGGATCCCAGTCCTGATGCACGCAGTCTTAACCAGATGCCCTGTAAAATTTTCTGACAAGCATTTACATAAATAAATACTGCGCCTCCTATTCATATCTATATTTGTATCTGTTTAGAAGACAGTGATTGTTAACTAAGTGTATGGCAAATATACTGTTAGTTATTTAGTATTTTACCTGTGTAATACATTGCTTTGTGATGTGGTTTATGTTTTTCTGAGAAATAACCTCAGCTGTTCTTGGTCCATCCTGCCCAATGCTGGTTCTTCTATTTGTCTTTATCTCACTGGTGGAATGGGCAGGAGAAAATGTCAAGTGTTTTTCCTGCTATTAATACATAATTAATACAAAACCATGCAAATTTGGACACCACCTATGTCACTGTTCATAATAACCTTACTGTTTTAGTAGCAGATTTGTTTTCTTTTCTGATAATTCTTTTCTATTGTGTGAAAACTCTTAAATGTTGTGCATAAAAATAACAGCCCAGAGGAACAGGTAATACAGACTATTTTTTAAAGAACTTTTCTGTGTCATTTTGTGTTATGCCACATCTTCTTGTCTTTCCTTTTTAATAGATTTGTTTTAAGATGAACGAGTCATTTGCTCTATAAGGTGTATCAAGTGTAAGTGGGTACCCTGGAAAAATGCAACATCATTAGATATACCATATGCTGCATTGTCTTGTACTATCAATGTAGTCATATTCTCAAATTTCTTTTCTTAATACAACCATTTTTTCCCCATTTTCAGCTTTAAAGCTTTATGTCAACATGATAAATGCATCCGTTGGTTCCTCTATAGACCCTTTTAATTTCTTTGATTGTTGGGAAGAAATTCATCTTGGGTTTATCTGGACCTATATAGCAGTGTTCCTCTGCTTCATACTGAGAACACAAGCATATTCTTGGAACTTCTGGCTTTTGCTGCATGTTGGATTTAAAATCAAACCTACTCAGGTGTTTCCCCTGATCCTCACTGCTGTGGAATTGCATTGCATTTCTGCATACATTTATCTAGTGAAATTTTAAATGTTTTTGTCATTCAAAGCACCACATGCATGTGTGACACTTTTCACCTTTACTATGTCTTGGACCTGTAGACTTCTTATCCTTCTGCTTTTCTGTAGATTATAAAGAGTGAAGACTAACTTTATTTAAAGCTTATATGAAGTATATCTAAACTTATATTCAGTACTGAACATTATACCAATTCACACTGAAACTGTATAGTTGAAGTTTGAATAAACACCACCTGGTCTTTTTCAAATCTTCAATTGCCCAGTTTTGGTAAGCCTCTGCATTAGATTCCTGTTCTTGGCTGACAGGATTGAAACCCAATGTTGCGCCTCAAGGTTTGATGTGTTGTGTGTTCTGAGATGCTTTTCTGCTCACCATGGTTGTAAAGAGTGGTTATTTGAGTTACTATAGCCTTCATGTCAGATTGAACCAGCCTGGCCATTCTCCTCTCTCAGACTTCTCTCAGCAACAAGTTGTATCCATCTGCAGAACTGCTGCTCACTAGATGGTTTTTGTGTTTGTTTTTCAACACTGTTGTTCAGCACTTTCTGAAATACTCAAACCAGCCTGTCCGGCACCAGCATCCATTCCATGGGCAAAGCCACTGAGATCACTTTTTCTTCATTCTCATGTTTGATGTGAACATTATCGGAAGCTCTTGACCTGTATCTTTAGGATTTTATGCATTGCACTGCCGCCACAAGATTGGCTGATTGGATAAATGCATGAATTTTCCAGGTGTACAAGTGTTTCTAACAGAGGGCCAGTGAGTGTATGATCATTGATAAAATATCTTTGACAAGTTCTTTTCAAATGTGATAGACTGGGAAAAGACAGTGAATACAGACAGATCATTTTTAGCTGCGTGCATAATATATTTCGAGAAAAAGTCTTACATCTGCAAGAGTTTGAATTGGAACCTCACTGAGTTTCACATATAGTATGGATGATTGTTCTGAACAGTACCACTGGCAAGATTCTATATATTAGATCTTTTTTTATCAATTAAGGAAAAGAATATAGGACATTTATGGCAGACTGGAAAATGTAAATTTGCCTGATGTATGTGCTTTAGTAATAATTAAAAAAAGAGTATGTTTATTGTTAATTAAAACACTATCTTAGGACAAATGGTTTAACTACATTTCTGCAGTATTAATGTACAAAAATCTGACACCTAATTTGTTTTTGCATTCTTATATTCAGATTCTTCTGAAACATTGAAGAACTGAATCAAGGGCCTTGGATTATCAATTTGTAAATAATTATTAACTGCCCCATCTAACTAACTATTATAAATAACGACTATGAAAAGCTTTCTCAATACAATGTAAAGAATATTATAATATGTTTTATTGTGTTGGTTGTTGGCTGTTACATAAGTAGCTACTTGCACATTAACTAATTTTGTGGCTTTAAGGGGTCATGTTTTCTAATCACTCCGTTTCTCTTTGTTTGACATTTTTTCTTTCATTAGGTGTTACTAATATTTACATTCGTCTTAGTAAGTTGTTTTACGTAGAAACAAAAGTCGTTACAGTTAATATATCTATCACCTAGTTTCACCTTCTAAATAAAGGATTTTTGTCAGATATCCATTCATCCATCCATCCATCCATCCACCCATACAGATAGTTTTTCGATCTTCCCCTGGCTCAAGCATGCCATAGTTAAGCTAGCATTATCAACAACAACAGCAATGCAAATTTCAGATTGGACTAAAGGTGGCAAATGGCAAGGACATATTAGACTATTACATACTGGTGAATGCAAATGACAGATACTGTGTCTAGCTCTCAGAGAAATGATCAGCTGATTTTAAAACCTGTATTTGAATAATAGGTGCGCTCTATTTTCATTGTTTGTTAAGCTACCATTGCAGAGCAAATCTCTGACTGCATTAATGGAAAAACTCATTTATATTTGTTTACCAGGTGAAGCCATCATATGACATCACATCATAGAGTATAGGCAAGAAAACATTGCTTTAATTTCTCCAATACTCTGAAGATAGACTCATGTAAAAATTACATAAACCAACCAAATTGACAAACAAACAAACAATAGAGTTTTTGTTTGCTTGTTTTACATTGTTTAAATGATAAAAACATGAAGGATACATCCATGTTCATGATTTAATCTATACATCTACAATATAGTAGCACTCTGGATGTGACATCATTTCTAAGATATTAGTCCTGTCTTTGAAGTAGACACAAAAATGGGTTGTTGATCTATTTAGTTGTTAAGTGTTTCTATTTCTAGCCATATTTACTGTGGTTAAAATTAACACATTCTTGTTTGACATTCTTCTTTTCATCTATCAATATGCATGATGTATGTACCATATTAAAATCCATGACTGAGAAAATGGCCAAAGGCCAACGATGAATATTGGCAGAATGGAAACATGGCTTTGCTCTGCCCCTACAGGTTGTACAAACATAATATTGTTGCATATAACAAGCATTTATATGGAGTTTACACTCTATTTACACATCATGAGGGTAAGAGAGGCATAAAGCCATCAGTATAGCTTTGTGCAAAGGTGTGAATAGGTGATAAATGATGTGTACCTGTTCAACACCAAGGTAATGTTTGGCTTTGAGCAACACTATTTGAATAGCAAATGTGATCAGCTTCCTTTGCAATATTAATATTGCAAAGGAAGCTGATCACATTTGCTATTCAAAGTGAAAGTTTGAAAATATAAAAAGTGAAAATATAAATTCATATTCGTACATTCTTGCTCATAATGTACTAAAAATTAAACAGAGTCAGTAATAAAAAAAAAAAAAAACAACTATAAATCCAAATAAATCCAGGCACTTTAAACATGCAAAATCAAGCCCTAAACCAAAAATGATACAAGGTGTTTTTCCCCATTTTTCAGTATAGTCATTTGAAAAAAAATATTTGCAATTGACAATTAATTAATCTACTTTATGTTGGCAAATAACTAAACTCACTGGTCATTACTGCAGCATAACAAGATGGCTTCTCAACTTTCACTTAATAAAATCATGGTCTCAAGGAGTTCTGGTGAAGGTTATTTTTAATAAAATGAATTTAGCAAATCAGCGGCAGAGCTGCCTTATAGTGCATGGGTGCAAAGTGAAATAATAGACCTTCCAACTATGACATAGTTTAGGTGATATTCTCAATATAAACTTCTATTGCCGTAAGAAATCATGGTTCTCATATAAGAGTAAAGCCTTATACAGAAACAAAACGGCTAATTTATCAGTAATCTTTTTTAGATATCACTGGCAACATGAGTTATTGATTTGAATTAATTTTATCTATCAGTCTCATTCTGCTGAATGAAAACGTGTTGCACGACCTGTTTTAAAGCACATTATTGCCCTGAGTGAGTTAGAATAGGAGCGGTTAAAATAGGAATAAAAAGAATATATGGAGTTAATAAGCTTTATGTGATCATATACACTAGTAATGCATGTTTATAATAATTTGTGCAGATGTTTGTGCATTAAATTTACTAAAGCAGTGAAAGGAAGCACAGTCTCCCTCACTTCTTCCCCTCTCCCTCACTTGCTTCCCATGACACCGCGCTGCATTCATGTCACTATCAAATAGAAATGAGATACTTTGTTTTTTGGAAACGATTAAAAGAAATAAAATGTGATTTTTTTAATCGGACAAACTATACTTCAATATACCCAGGTGTGGCACCCAAGTATCACCTCTGAGTGGGAAACACTGTATTGCATCACTTTGTGGTCTCACAAGCTGACACACTACATCCAAATATGCCCTGTATTCAATGTATCTGGGGATTGGCTACCCTAACTTGCCCCAAAGTGTGAACAAGTGTACAAATGTGTGTGCATGGTGTCCTGTGACGGACTGACGTTCCATTCAGGGTGTATTGCTGCCTCATGCCCAGTGTTCTCAGGATAGACTCTCAATCCATTGTGCCCCTGACCAGAACAAAACCATTAGTAATGAATGAATTAGTGAATATCAAAATCAATAGTTATCAGCTTAGAGCTTACAACAGGTGATTATCAGTATAAAGAGTTACACAATCCTGTTTAAAACCATGTTTAAAATCATGTTTTGCCATAAGTAATAATGTTCTACATGTTAGAAGGGTAAAAGCATATACTGAAAAGAAGTTTTATTAAATAATTTACCAAAAAGCCCCATAGTGTTTCTTAATATGAGCCTAATAATTGTACTTAGTAAGAAAGATATAAATACAGTAGGTGACACATGTGCACTTGTTTAGCATGGAAGAAATGTATTAATTTGACAACACTATTTGAATAGCAAATATGATCCATATACATTCCTTTAAATACCTGCATCAGTCCACAAGTAAAACAGACTTTTAAACAACTTCTTTACCAAGTAAAAGAATAGATGCTGTAAACTGGAAAAAGGTGGGTTCATGGAAATGCTTAATGCATTTTATTCAATCTGTTACTACTGATTATTGTATAATTTGTGCAATATTACCAATATATATGTTCATATACATACATACACACACACACACACACACACACACACATATATATATATATATATATATATATATATATATATATATATATATATATATAGATAGATAGATATATAGATATATATACATATATAATGCAATATACATGTGTTGGATCAACGAGAGTAAGCTTGAACTTTTTGAACCCATCCCTTTTCAATTTTATTCTTCTCTCTTTATTTATGTATCTTTATGTGTGCTGATATTTGGATATTTCGATTTTTGGCAATGGATACACAAATATTGCACATGTATATAACATTATTTTCTCTTTGCAGTAAAGAGTTAATACACAATGGCTAACACATCTGAAGAGCTCCTACTTTCCATGCTAGTTCCTTCATATCCATGGACCTACATACAACTCTGTATAAAAGAAAAGGTTTTTGGAACTATTTTCTGTTACTTTATCCTGACACTTTGCTTCCTCCTTGGTACAGCAGCCCATTCATGGTGTCTTTGGTTCTATTTTTCTGTTGACTGGAAAAACAAACAAACTCAAGTGTTTCTCTTAAATCACAATATAATGGAGCTTATCCTATGTATAGAATGTGGTATTGAAATACTGAATATATTTATCTTTAATAATAATAAATTGTTATCCCTGGCTTTTTTCATTTTTGGTGTGTCCTGGACTGGAAGGCCACTGATACAAACCTGTATTTGTATTGAACAATATATAGCAGTGATTCATCCAGTAACATTCTTGAGATATAAAGGTATAAAGTACAGAATTCCAGTCATTGCATCAGCTTGGTTGATGGCATTTGGATCTGGCCTGTATTATAGCTATGCCTCAAATAACTATGTCTTTTCTTACTTTGTATTCTTCATGGCAGTGACTGTGATTTCATTCTGCTGTGTGTCTGTGTTGTGTGCTCTGAAACAACCAAGGCCAGGAGGTACACATATCACAAAGCAGTCAGGCAGAGATGTAGGGAACCAACAAAGGAAGAACGCATTCAATACAATCTTATCAGCATTGCTTATAATCCTGTTGACATATCTTCCTCAGGTATTAATTTTCATTTTTGCTGTAATTAAAATAGATAACATATTGCTTGAGTGTAATATTATTCCCATTGTAACCGCCATAAATGTCGTTGGTGTGATGATTACTCCATTTATGAACATGTACAGGGAAGGTCAGCTAAAATGTGTAACTATCCAAAGGAAATTAAAGAGATTTCATGAGTGGAATCTGTGGGATTCATGAACTTTCTACAGAATCTGTATCACCAGTGATAGAAATGAGGGACCAGGACAAAACAGATGCAGGTTCTGGGTTGGTTGAGTTGATTTTCTTCTTTTGATTATCTTACCACTATAGAGGAGTTCTACTGTAAATTACAGTATCCTATTGTGCTTTTAACTTTTTATTATGTCAAATGATTATCCAATATCATTTAAATTATGTGTAAACTGTTGCATATTTAAATATTCACTACAGTATAATAAACCATGTTGTTTCTTGACATTGTTTACTCCTGTAATGACTTACTCATGATCTCTTTGTGTACACATTTTAACATCAAAACTGATCTTGACAAGCTCTACATTTGCATTTTTAAAATTTTACTTTACAATAAACTTTTATGGTGATCCTGAAAGGGGGTAATATAAAATAAAAATGCCTTATAACTTAAAATAAAATACCAGCTACTTTGTAATAAATAAAATATACCCACATACAATAAAACCAGTAAAAAGTGATCAACTATTTAAAAAAAAACTTTATTCATGAAAAGTGGAGAAGTAAGTCAGATTTAAATTCGTGTTCATGTTTTTTCCAAATACGACTGACAAGTTCGTCATTTGGTGATATTGCAGCAGCAGCGTGTCTGGCATTTTGTTCTCAAATACTGGAAAAAAAAATCATAGATCAGCATATTTTAATTAAGGCAGAATTTCAACTTAAGCGCAGTATGTAAGTTAAAAAAAAAAGGTAAATAGGTAAATAATGGCAGGTTTGTGTTAAACTCATTAAATAGAATATGTACATTTATAAACGTTATTAATTGTAGTAACATGGACATTATATCAATATGTAAAAGTTAGTAGATATGAGGTAGAAGAAATCAATATAAGGTATTTTTAAATGGATCAGTTAAAAGAGTTAAAAGAGTTAAACGAGTTATTTAACATGGCAGGGCAGGAATGTAGAAGGGAATGGAGCTGATAATTTTTACCTATTCAAAAGGTAAGGGGTTGTTCTATAAACATCTTTATCAGAGCAGTAGTACCTGTCATTAAACTTTGCATAAATACTGTTTTTTGCTAAATATTAAGACCTAAGAGCTATTTAGTGAAATAATGAAACAATTAGTTAGTTCAGCATTTTGTTCTAATTTCCATCCATCCATCCATTTTCCATACTGCTTATCCTACACATGGTCATGGGGGAGCCTGGAGGCTGTCCTAGGGAACTTGGGGTACAAGGTGGGGGACACCCTGGACGGCGTGCCAACCCATCACAGGGCACAATCACACACACATTCACACACTACGGACAATGCCAACCAGCCTACAGTGCATGTCTTTGGACTGGAGGAGGAAACCGGAGTACCCAGAGGAAACCCCTGAAGCACGGGGGGAACATGCAACTCCATGCACACAGGTTGGAGGCGGGATTTGAAACCCCCACCCCAGAGGTGCAAGGCAACAGTGCTAACCACTAAGCCACCGTGCCCCTGTTGTTCTACTGTATTTTTAATTTTAAAAAAATTTAAAGATGTATCATATGATAACCTATGACTACAGCTGTCTACTCAATAGTTACTGCACATATTCACTACCCATAGCTTTGTTATTTATTTACTGTATATATATTACATATTCAACCTGAACATTGTTAATTTGCACAGTGTTACTATTTGCACTTCTGGTAGATGCTAAACTGCATTTTGTTGCTGAGTACCTGTACTGTGCAATGACAATAAAGTTGTATAATCTATCTATCTATCTATCTATCTATCTATCTATCTATTGCCATAACTTTGTGTTTCTTCCCCAAACGTTTGCCACAAAGTTGCAAACACACAATTGTATAGGATACATTTGTGTGCTGTAACATTACAATTTCCCTTCACTGGAACTAACGGGCCCAAACCTGTTCCAGCATGACAATGCCCCTGTGCATAAAGTGAACGCCATGAAGATATAGTTGGAGTGGAAGAACTCAAGTGGCCTGCACAGAGCTCTCCACAGAGCCCACTGTACACCTTTGGGATGAACAAGTACTGAATCCAATAGAGATTCTGTTATGAAGCTGTACTTTTCCATGCTACATGGTAGGATTGAGCCTGTTGATTGACACGATTAAAAAAGGCCAGAGCACAGGGGCTGTTGATTTGCTGATGCTGATGACTGCTGACAAGGAAAGAAAGACGGAGTTTCCTATGGCTTTGTGTAGAGCCTCACTGACGGCAATGACTTTGTATCCAGTCAGATTGTCATCCAGAAGAACAATTAACTGAAGATATAAAAATGAGGCCATGGAGTTTAAGGGGTTATGGAAATGACCTGATGACAGTTTATAGCCGGGAATGTTCAGCAGCAAAGTCAATATAAAGTTGAACCGTTTGCTGGGAGTTTCTTGCCTGCGTCAGCAGTTCAACTATACTGTTCCCTTCTTTTTTATCATTAATTTTGCGCTATCATTTTCATCTGCTTTATTTTTCACTTTGCTTTCTGATGTATTTTCATTTTTTTGAAGAACGCTTTTTTTTTTTTTTTTGTCAAGACAGCGAGTGGAGGCCATCCATGCCGGACCCACACCGTCTAAAATAATATCAACTAATCTTCGAATAAGGTACATTAAATAACATGTCAAACATTCAGCCTGTTCAGTGTGTTGAGTGCAGGATGTTTAGTCATTCCTCGTCTGTCGTTAGTAATAGCTTTATTTGTGCTAAGTGTATATAAGTTAGCTCTCTGACTAATTGGAGTAGTTTTGAGGGCAAGGCTGGCCTGTTAGGGTGGGACGGTATCCATCCCACTCAGGAAGGTTTTTGCTCGCATTTCTTGTAGCATAGCACGTAGTCTCAGAACAGGCCTAGTTAATCGGTGACAATCCAGAGCCAAGGCCAGGGAGCACGTCGCTTCACTTCACTTCACTTCACTTCACTTCACTTCACTTCAGACAAGCAGGCTAAACCAACCGTCTGCTAGCTGCACTGAGTCATCACTCAGGGTCCAACATATTGAGACTATGTCTGTTCCCTGAGCTAAACAAAAATGTAGAAATACTCAGAAAGTTTGTTTTAGTAACATAATTAACATAAAATTAAATTATACCGAATGCAAAGGCAGCACCTTTGATCTGAAGCTAGGACTGTTAAATATTAGATATTAGTTAAATATTAAATGGCTGCTTTTATGTAAATATGCTTCTCATTTTTATGTTGACTGTTTTAATAATTATTGTTCATCTTATTTTAATGTTAACTGCTTTTGTAATGTCATTTTTTAACTTGATTGGTAATTACTTTGTCTTTTTTTTTAAGTTGACCTGACAGGTTTGTTTCAACTATTAATGCATAATAATAATAATAATAATAATAATAATAATGATAATAATAATAATAATAAAAACAAAAACAAAGTTAATGATTAAATTTAAAATATGCCAGGGGAATACAAGAAAAACTATTTAATCACCTGAAGATAATTTCTGGTGAATGGATTATTGTATATAAAAGTAGTTCAGAATGGCCTGTGGGGTGACTCCTTTCAGCTCATTTTATAGTTATTGGAACATACTGAACCAATTCTTCTTCCTGTTGCAGTGAATACTCTCTCCTGGATACCCCAGACACTTGCACTGCTCTAGAACTGCTACCATAATTATACACTGAATATTGAACTAAGTTACATCTCCATAAGCAGCTGGATTTCATTCTCAATGCTTTAACTACATTTTCAACTTGTCACTTAAAAGAGAGTTTATGGTCAAGCCAAATGTCACAATATTTTTATGATATAAAACACTAGAAATATACCTGCCATCTAAAATACAAAAGCAGTGATACTACACTCAGGGTTTCTGGTATCTAATCGCAAAAACAATAGTTAAAAATTAAATAATTTACAGCAGGAAACAATAAACAGCATCTGCCAAATACCATAAATGTAACTGTAAATGAAAATAAAGGGTTTTCCAGTGCTATTTAACAAACAAATTTCTTTAGCAATATGGACCAACAAGCTACAATAGCAAGCCTACTGTATATTAAAAAAATTTGATTAAAATTGATTAAAAAGCTAAGCTCACTGTATTTCCTAGTTAGGGCCTTTAGTACGTTCAGTGTATAAGATGTACATAACATACACATTCAGTTCGCCCCAAAGATGTTCTGGCAAAGCATTTAGTGCCTTAGGAGGGGGTGATGAGACAATACACAAGCTCTGTTAAGCAAGTGTGAAGGTGTGCTGAACTATACTAGGGGCAGTTTCTGTAAAATGCACAGCTTTGTATCCAGCCAGATTAGCATCCAGGAGATCAACTAGTTGGAGATATAAAGATGAGGCCCTGGAGTTTAAGGGGGTTCATTTGAAACAGAAATGATCTGAGGACAATATTTCTACCTTCACACACTCAATTTCAGATCAATTTAATAAATAGTTATGGCGCTGTTTACAGTAGCAAACAGCTAACAGTTTACAGCCAGGAATAAAAAGTCTAAATAAAAATATTATTTAAAAACAAACAGGTTTTGACATCTGATTTACTTAAAGTAAAAATATATGGAATAGGTATAAATAATTTACAAAACAACAACAACAACAATTCCTAATAAAAGCATTTATTATACTTAGTATGACAAAGGGTGTACATGGGTGACAAAGTGCACCTATTTAACCCACAAAACATGCTTCAATTTGACAACAATATTTGAATAGCAAATATGATCCACTCTTATTGCTTTGAAATTCACTATTAAGCTGAAAGTCTTGCATCAGTCCACAACGCTATTTTTTAAACAACATCGTTACCAGCTATACAATTTCATGCTAAAACTGTACAAGGTAGGTTTGTGGAAATGCATATTGTAATTTCTTTACATTTATTAATTTATGTAAGATGAGCTAGCATACATTTATGTAAGAACTATGAACGTTATAAGTTTATATTATGCCTTCTTATGTCCCCTGACCTTTATGAATCCTGGATACACATAGAATATATTAGAAAATATTTTTGTTCATATATTGCAATATCTTCTGTTAATTTCTGTGCAAGACCTGTAATGATTCCAAATGTTTACTGTGTTTATTGTATTCTTTCATTGTTTTCTTTGTAGTACACAACTAATACAGAATGGCTAACGCATCTGAAGAGTTCATCAATTCTACTCTATCATCTCCAGTGATATTTGTGATCTGTTTAAAAGAATATTCTTTTAGTTATATTTTCTTCTACTTTATCAGGCTGGTTTGTGCCCTTCTTGGTACAGCAACCCATTTGTGGTGTCTCCAGTTCTATCTTTGTGGTACTGAGTGTAAATTCACACCAACCCATGTGTTTTTTCTGAATCATAATATAATGGAGCTCATATACTGTCTAGAATGTGTTCCTGAAGTAATTAATGTGTTTGTTTTTCACAATGGCATATGTTGTCAGGTGCTTTTTTTCATTTTTGGAGTGTCCTGGATGGGAAGACCACTGTTACAAACCTGCATTTGTATTGAACAATACTTGGCAGTGCTTCATCCACTAACATTCTTGAGGTATAAAGATGTAAAATACCGGATTGCAGTGGTAGCAGTATCATGGGTCCTAGCTTTTGGATACGGTCTGTACACAATTACCCTACAGACTTTCCCAGATCCCTTTTTTAACTTTGTCTTCTTCATAGCAGTGACTGTGATTTCATTTTGTTGTTTATCTGTGCTGTATGCTCTGAAACAGTCACGTAAACGTATCAGTAATCAGACAGGCAGATATGTAGGGAGCCAACAAACGAGGAATGTTTTCAATACGATCTTTTCAGCATTACTTATAATTCTATTGACTTACTTTCCTCAGGTATTACTTAGCTTTGTTACCATTATAGACATAGACCAGAAATTGGTTCAGTGTAATATTCTTCCATTCTTTAGCTCCTTAAATTCTTGGTGCGTGATGATTACACCATTGCTGAAAATGTATAAGGAAGGTCATCTCAAATTGAAAAGTATAACATGTGGAACTCATGAACCTTCAACAGAACCTGCTGGGAAAATCACTAATAAGACAAATGATGAATAAGCACCAGTAATAGCAGGGCCACAAATAACAAGCTCAGGTTCAAGATTCATCATGCTAGTTTTACACTTTTGATCACCCAACCAATCACTACTTATGATCACTTATTACCAATTATGTATATGTGCACAATTATACATTTATTGTTATGGTTACACATTATCTGTTTCAAAAATGTTTGTTGTATTATACAAAAATATGTGTGTAGTAATATGTGTGTACTGTAATATGTAGTAAAGCATTAACTTGTGTTACATAATGTCTATTCTGATCATCTGTTTTGTAGGCCTTGACTTTTTTCCATACTTTATAATTTCAGTAAGTTTCTACCTAATGTAATTATATACAGGATACACTATATGGCCAAGGTTTGTGGACATTTGACCATCACATCTATATGTGTTTTTGAAAACACCCTTTGCTATTATAATAACTGCCACTCTTCTGGGCTTTCCTCTAGAGTTTAGAACATGGCTGTGGGGATTTGTGTTCATTCAGCCACACTAGTGAAGTCAGGCACTGATATTGGGTGAGGAGGCCTGGGATACAGCCGGCGTCTAGTTCATCCCAAAGGTGAAGGTCAGGGCTCTGTGCAGGACACTCGAGTTCTTCCACACCAATCTTGGCAACCCATGTCTTCATGGACGTCCCTTTGTGCACAGGGACGTTGTCATGCTGGAACAGGTTTGGGCCCCTTAGTTCGAGTAAAGGGAAATCTTAATGCTACAGTATACAAAGACATTCCATAAAATTATGTGCTTCCAACTTTGTGGCAACAGTTTTGGGAAGAACCACATATGCCTGTGATGGTCAGCTGTCCTTTAGTTTATTTTGAATAGTGACAGATTGATAAACCAGTTTGTTGAAGGTGTGATTTATCATACAAAGACAGTAGGGATGCAGGGGAAGGAATGAATATGTTGGTCGGGAACTTTCAAAATATGTTTTTAAATGGCTGCTTTTATGTAAATATTCTTCTTATTTTTATGTTGACTGTTTTAATAATTATTGTTCATCTTATTTTAATGTTAACTGCTTTTGTAATGTTACTTTTTAAACTTGATTGGTAATTACTTTGTCTTTTTTTTAAGTTGACCTCTTTTATGTAAATTTCTTCATTTCTCTTCTTTTTTCTTCTTCTTCTTCCTTATTATTAGTATTAAAGAATAGTTCTGGTGTCTACATTGAGTGGAACTAGCACACTATGTCCCTTGAATTAACAAATGTAAAAATCATTATTGTTATGTGCATGATGTTATGGTGCATTCCCAGGTATCATGATTGCAACAATTATACAAACAGGTTTGTTTCAACTATTATTAGTAATAATAATAATAATAATAATAATAATAATAATAATAATAATAATAATAATAATAAAAACAAGTTTAAAAAAACAACAAAGTTAATGATTAAATTTAAAATATGCCAGGGGAATACAAGAAAAACTATTTAATCATCTGAAGATAATTTCTGGTGAATGGATTATTGTATATAAAAGTAGTTCAGAATGGCCTGTGCTGTGACTCCTTTCAGCTCATTTTATAGTTATTGGAACATACTGTACCAATTCTTCTTCCTGTTGCAGTGAATACTCTCTCCTGGATACCCCAGACACTTGCACTGCTCTAGAACTGCTACCATAATTATACACTGAATATTGAACTAAGTTACATCTCCATAAGCAGCTGGATTTCATTCTCAATGCTTTAACTACATTTTCAACTTGTCACTTAAAAGAGAGTTTATGGTCAAGCCAAATGTCACAATATTTTTATGATATAAAACACTAGAAATATACCTGCCATCTAAAATACAAAAGCAGTGATACTACACTCAGGGTTTCTGGTATTGGTATCTGGTATCTAATCGCAAAAACAATAGTTAAAAATTAAATAATTTACAGCAGGAAACAATAAACAGCATCTGCCAAATACCATAAATGTAACTGTAAATGAAAATAAAGGGTTTTCCAATGCTATTTAACAAACAAATTTCTTTAGTAATATGGACCAACAAGCTACAATAGCAAGCCTACTGTATATTAAAATAACATAACATTTTATGGAATTGTTGATAAAACAATTGATTAAAAAGCTAAGCTCACTGTATTTCCTAGTTAGGGCCTTTAGTACGCTCATTGTATAAGATGTACATAACATACACCTGTTTAACAAAGAAGATTTTTTTTATTTGGCAACATTATTTGGATAGCAAATGTGATGTGATCTCATTGCATTTCAATCTTGCTATTGTGCAGAAATGAGTTTTACCAGGTGTAAGCATAGATGCTATGAAATGTGAATTTATATGTCTATGGAAATTTTAACATCCAGGGAGGGAGAGTCATTTGCCTCCAGTGTGAGAATTTCTGAAGTGTAGTTAAGAAATATGGGAAAAAACAACTTCATAGACTAGCCCTAATGCTCATAAGCATATCACAACTGTAAGAGAAATGCTCAAGGAGGACACTTCTGATTCAGTTGAGAGATATAAGGGAAGAAGAAGGACTGTGGAAAAGCAGCTGCAGCAGCAAAACCTATGTCATGGGAGGAGTCTGGAGAGGTCATGGAAAAAAGACATTCAGGTGGCCCCAAAGATGTTCTGGCAAAACATTTAGTGCCTTAGGAGGGGGTGATGAGACAATACACAAGCTCTGTTAAGCAAGTGTGAAGGTGTGCTGTACTATACTAGGGGCAGTTTCTGTAAAATGCACAGTTTTGTATCCAGTCAGATTAGCATCCAGGAGATCAACTAGTTGGAGATATAAAGATGAGGCCCTGGAGTTCAAGGGGGTTCATTTGAAACAGAAATGATCTGAGGACAATATTTCTACCTTCACACACTCTATTTCAGATCAATTTAATAAATAGTTATGGCGCTGTTTACAGTAGCAAACAGCTAACAGTTTACAGCCAGGAATAAAAAGTCTAAATAAAAAGTAGCACAATATTATTTAAAAACAAACAAGTTTTGACATCTGATTTACTTAAAGTAAAAATATATGGAATAGGTATAAATTATTTACAAAATGACAACAACAATTCCTAATAAGAGCATTTATTATACTTAATATGACAAAGGGTGTACATGGGTGACAAAGTGCACCTATTTAACCCACAAAACATGCTTTAATTTGACAACAATATTTGAATAGCAAATATGATCCACTCTTATTGCTTTGAAATTCACTATTAAGCTGAAAGTCTTGCATCAGTCCACAACGCTATTTTTTAAACAACATCGTTACCAGCTATACAATTTCATGCTAAAACTGTACAAGGTAGGTTTGTGGAAATGCATATTGTAATTTCTTTACATTTATTAATTTATGTAAGATGAGCTAGCATACATTTATGTAAGAACTATGAACGTTATAAGTTTATATTATGCCTTCTTATGTCCCCTGAACTTTATGAATCCTGGATACACATAGAATATATTAGAAAATATTTTTGTCCATATAGTGCAATATCTTCTGTTAATTTCTGTGCAAGACCTGTAATGATTCCAAATGTTTACTGTGTTTATTGTATTCTTTCATTGTTTTCTTTGTAGTACACAACTAATACAGAATGGCTAACGCATCTGAAGAGTTCATCAATTCTACTCTATCATCTCCAGTGATATTTGTGGACTGTTTAAAAGAATATTCTTTTAGTTATATTTTCTTCTACTTTATCAAGCTGTTTTGTGCTATTCTTGGTACAGCAGCCCATTTATGGTGTCTCCAGTTGTATGTTTGTGGATCTGAGTGTAAATTCACACCAACTCATGTGTTTTTCCTGAATCATAATATAATGGAGCTCATGTACTGTCTAGAATGTTTTCCTGAAATACTGAATGTGTTTGTTTTTAACAATGTCATATATTATGAAGTGCTTTTTTTCATTTTTGGAGTGTCCTGGATGGGAAGAACACTGTTACAAACCTGCATTTGTATTGAACAATACTTGGCAGTGCTTCATCCACTAACATTCTTGAGGTATAAAGATATAAAATACCGGATTGCAGTGGTAGCAGTATCATGGTTCCTAGCTTTTGGATACGGTCTGTACACAATTACCCTACAGACTTTCCCAGATCCCTTTTTTAACTTTGTCTTCTTCATAGCAGTGACTGTGATTTTGTTCTGTTGTTTATCTGTGCTGTATGCTCTGAAACAGTCACGTAAACGTATCAGTAATCAGACAGGCAGATATGTAGGGAGCCAACAAACGAGGAATGTTTTCAATATGATCTTTTCAGCATTACTTATAATTCTATTGACTTACTTTCCTCAGGTATTACTTAGCTTTCTTACCATTACACACATAGACCAGAAATTGTTTCAGTGTAATATCCTTCCATTCATAAGCTCCTTAAATACTTGGTCTGTGATGATTACACCATTGCTGAAAATGTATAAGGAAGTTCATCTCAAATTGAACGGTGTAATCTGTAGAAGTGTGGATTGATGAGTAAGCACTTATAAAAGCAGGGCCAAGATGCAGGTTTTAGATTGATCATGCTAATTTTATACTTTTATCCAACCAATGACCAGTTATGTATATATGCACAATTATATATTTATTGGAATGATTATACAATACTGGTGGCCTGTTCCACCTCTTAACTTAAAATATTCACTTCAATACCTGAAAATTTCAGAAAGCTTTATCCAATGTATTATCCAAAAATACTTGTATTATTTATTTCATATATAATATGATTTATATCATTATTATATGAGTAGTAAAGCAATGTGCTCAACTGTAATCAACCAGCATATTCTCAGTAAGAATAAAAACTTTCTGGACAGAGGATATGGAATGGCTCACTTATGATTCTTTTAATTATACACTTATCTGGTTATTCACTACAGTGGCTCTGGAGAGCAAGTCAATTCCCAAAAAGGGGAAAAAAGTTGAAAAAGCACATACAAATTCACAAAATCATGTTTAAAAAAAAAAAGATGCCTATTCTTCAAATAGAATCCAATGGTATATCATACATGCTTGTATACCTATGGCGAGTTTGAAAAAAAAAAAAAAAAAAAAAAAGCAATGTTGAGGACTATCATGTGAGCACAGCATACAAAGCCTTTCCTGCTAGAATGTCAAAAAACAAAGCACATTGAGCTCTAATATTTTAACAGATGTATCACCTCATTTGGTCTGTAAAATAATTTTTTATTATTGTTATGAATCTCTATGAATTTTTTTTTCGCTAGTGTATTTTTTACTAATATAAAGTGTGTTGAAACCTTTGTACGCATAAAAATTATGAATCATATGTATGCCCACTAAATGTTGCTAACTGCACTTAAAAAATATGTGTAAACAGAAGTCTAGCCATACCAAAATTATACGGTTAAGGTAACAATAAAACTCCAATATTAATGAATAATCTCAGTGTTTACAAGTATTACAAACATTTCAGTCTGTAAAATAATTTTAAACGTGCTCATAATGCTTCAACTGTTTGACCTAAAATTATGATGTCTTTGTCATGTGATTCCTTGGAAACTGCCGCTTTGAAGTCATATATTGCTTTTGAAATCTGCAGTGTAATATGGCAGACACTGATGGTAAAATAGCCAAAAAAAAAAAAATAAATGAAAAAATTAAAAAATTAAGGTGATATCTCTGCAGTGCTTCGTTGTATCAACACAGAATTTGAAACCTATGCTGTGGACCATGTCCTGAGGGATGACAAAACATTGGTGTCATTTGACCCCAATGTTGTGCTATGTAGTGTTTGACCCCTCAGTAGCAGCTATTATTATTATTATTATTATTATTATTATTATTATTATTATTATTATTTATTTATTTATTTATTTATTTTATTTTATTTTATTTTCTTTTATTTTCTTTTATTTTTTTTTAATTTTAATTTTAATTTTATTTATTTATTTAATTACTATTATTATTATTGTTGTTGTTGTTGTTGGTGGTGGTATTGATACTTTTTTTTTTTAAATTATAATTTAAGAATAGGCATGGCCTCTACATTGAGTGGATCTAGCACACCATAGTATGTCCCATAAAAAAATATAAAATTCATTTTAATAGAACTGTTATGTGGATAGTGTTATGGCGCATTTCCAGGTACCATGATTCAACAAAAATACAAAGAGGTCTGTTTCAACCATTAATGTGTTACAATAAAAAAATGGTCTATGATTAAATGTGAAAAATAAATAAATAAATAAATAAACACCAGTTGAATACAACAGTTTATTCATCTGATGATGATGATTCCTGGTGAATGGATTATTGTATATAATCCCAAGCAGTGGCTCATTTCAACTCCTTTGCTTTAGAGTTATTTAAACATACTGTACATTTAGTCTTCCTGTTGCAGGGAAGATCTGCTATCATAATTATACACTTGAAATTAAATAAATAAATGACTTTCCTTAAAGAGCTGAAGTCTTAATACTTTAACTACATTTGAACATGTTGTTTCTAGGAGACTTAATGATCAAGCCAAAAAAGTCGCAATATTTATGATATAAAACACAAGCAGTATACCTGCCATCTAAAATACAAATGCAGTAATTGGTTCACTCAGGATGCAGTAATTTCTTGATTTCATTCACATTCAGTACCTTCTGATCAGCAAAGAAGACATGGAATAATGATTAAGTAATATGCAAAGCAACATTTAAAAATTGGCTATATGTATGAATATAAAATAGGATAGGATTTAAAATGGATCACTGATAGATACATTTTTGTTAGCAAAAACAAACCAACAAACAAATGCAAAATTAAATTGCATACTTCATAAAGTGTCAATTTAATAAAAACAATGGTTAACAGATAAGGAGTTTACAACAATCAAGCTCAAAGTCAATTTAATGGGTTTTTCAATGCTATTTAAACCCAACCAATCTGTTTAAAAATGAATTTCTTTCTTAAATGGACCTACAAGCTAGAATAGCAAGCATATATTAACAAGAACATAAATGTTTATGGAATATTTCGGTAATTCATAATAAACTGTATTTCCTAATAAGGGCCTTTAGTGTGCTCACTACGAAAGATATAAATAACGTGCACCTGTTTAACAGAGAAGATATTTGTTAACTTGACAACAGTACTTTGATAGCAAATGTGAAGTGATCTCTGCTTATAAATCTTGCTATTATGCAGAAATGAGTTTTACCAGGTGTAAGCACTGATCCTAAAAAATATGAATTTATATGTCTTTGGAAATGCATTTCCATACATAATAACTTTGAACTTTGTAAATATTTGCCTTTTCAATTTTTTTTTTTACCCTTTTATGTCTCATTCTGTTCACCAACCTTTAGGATACATTGATATTTCATAGAAAACATTTTCCTTATATCTCACTGTGTCCATATACTGCATATTAATACCTCATTTTAGTTTCTGTATAAGAACTTTTTCACAAATTCCTTCATTTTCTCACAAAATGGCTAGCATCTAAATGGTTCATGAATTCCAAAGAAGTTTATAAGCAATGAATTTGGGATTTATTTTTTTCTGCTACTGTATCACGATATTTTGCTTCCTCCTTAATATATATCAGTGAATTGGTGGTGTCTGGTTCTGTCTTTGGATGTTTCTTTTGAATCCCATTCTAGAGCCCATCTTCTATATAGTATTTACCTTTAATAATGGCAAATTGTTTATAGTTTTATTTTGCTTTTTTCATTTGTTTTTTTTTACCTGCTGTGGTAAATCTGCGTACGGTTGATGGCATTTGGATGTGGCCTGTATGAGATCAGTGTAACAAATTTCCATAACCCTGTTTCTTTCTTAGTGTTCTTTGTGGCAATGACACATGCCAAAAAGCATATAGGACAAGATTTAGGGAACCAACAAACTAATGCCTTTGATATGGTCTTACTAGCATTGCTTCTAATACTGTTGACCTAAAACTATTACTTATCATCTTACTGTCATAGATCACTTATTGCGTGTGTGTAATATTACTCCCTTTGTGACCCCAATAGATGTCATTAGTGTGATGATTACACCATTGCTGAACATGTAAAAGGAAAGTCATCTAAAATGTCTAAACTATCAAAAATAAATTAAAGAGTCTATGTGAGTGGAAACTGTGGGAATCTTGCCAAACCTGCTGTAAAATGCATTAGTAAATCAAATGATGGAAGGGCACAAGCAATATTATGGTCCCAAAAAATAGATGCAGGTATGGAGGTTACAGTGTTGGATTTACTCTTTTGATTAAATCCTATTTTTTTATATGAACTTTTATATGAATCCTATTTTTATAAAATCCTATTTTTTATATTAATTCAAATGATAATATACTGTAGCTAGTCTGTAAACCGTGACTCTCAGTAATTCTCTGGAATATAATAAATCATATTTAGAAGAAGAAGGCCTTTATTTGTCACATATACATTACAGAACAGCAAAACAAACCCACAACCTTCTTAGTAGTAATCCAGCGCCTTAACCACTGAGCCACCACTACCCACCCTGACAATATGTACTCCAGCCTCTTTTTAAAATATAAAAGCTAATATAAAAAAATAATAATTACACACACACACACACACACACACACATATATATATATATATATATATATATAGGACATACTTAAAATAAAATAAGCCGACATACAATAAAATCAGTCAAATAAAATGAAAAGGGGAACAACTTTAAATAAAAGTGGTCAACCTTAAAAAGCAGCTCACAAAAGCATTTGTGATTTAAAAAAATGAGAAATGTTACCATAAAACCAGTCATATTGATGTTACTGCATATTAATTTTTTCCAACTATGACTGAAAAGTTGCAGATTTGGTAATCTTTGTGTTTCTTGCAACAGCAGAGTGTCCAGTAGTCTGTCCTCATAGTCTAATTTTTTTTTGTAAAATATTTTGTTTGTGATATGTTTAGTAAGTTTCCATATAAGGTATTTCAAAACACATGTCAAAAACATTTGCATAGATTATTAATGTGTTTTAATGTGACAGAACAGGTCTGTTCAACACAAAAACCGTGTTCTCATTTGGCAAGACCATTTGAATCCCAATCTCAGTGGTCCGACCTCATTGCTTTTTTGCAATCTCGCTGTTCCACAGAAAACTCTTAGAACTCTTGCATCAGTCCACAGGTAAAACTTTTTAAAACTTCTCCAACAATGTATAAGCATTCAGTATGTCTCCGCTCATTGCGTAGTGTATGCAAGGTGATCTTAAAAGCAAGAAGTTCCTAAAGATAACATTACAGGCTCTTTTTTTTAATTTCATTAGCCCTAATCTTTTGTGCCTTCACACATTCCTTTGTTTTCTCTTTACAGAATAACTAATTTAGTAATGACTAATAATCTGAAGAGTTCATCAATTCCACTCTAATTCCTCCAACTCCATTTAGTTTTATTGTGTGTCAAAAAGGAATTCATTTCGGATTTATTTTCATGTGCTGTGTCGTGATATTTTGTTTCCTCGTTGGTACTCCAGCCAATTCATTGTGTCTCTGGTTCTATTTTTGCATTGAGCGGAAAGTCAAACAAACCCATGTGTTTCTTCTGAATCACATTATTATAGAGCTCATCTTCTGCTTAGAGTGTGCTGGTGAAATAGTAAATTTGTTTGTTTTTAAAAATAACAAATACTATCCAATGATTCATTTTTTTCTGTGTCTGGCCTGGAGTGGAAGGCCTCTGATACAAACCTGCATTTGTATTGAACAATACTTGGCAGTACTTCATCCCGTGACATTCTTGAGATATAAAAGTATAAAATACAGGATTGCAGCAGTTGTAGCAGTTTGGTTCATGTCACTTGGATACACTCTGTTCCAGCTCACTGCAATGACTTTCCCTGATCCTTTTAACAACTCTCTGTTCATCATAGCACTGGCTGTGATTTCATTCTGCTGTGTGTCTGTGTTGCGTGCTCTGAAACACCCAGGGCCAGGAGATACACGTACCAGAAATCAGACAGGTAGAGATGTAGGGAACCAACAGAAGAGAAACGCCTTTAATACTATATTTTCAGCATTGCTTCTAATCCTGTTCTCCTACATTCCTCAGGCATTACTTAGCATTTATACTTGTTTTGAAATAGATATGTAATATGTAATATTGCTCCCTTTATATTTTCTTTTAATGTCTTTGGTGTGATGGTTACGCCATTCCTGAAAATGTATAAGGAAGGTCATTTAAAATGTGTAAAGTATCAGAAGAAATGAAAGAGAATTCTTGAGTGGAATCTGTGGGATTCACAATCATTTTACAGAACGTTTTGGAAAAATCAGTAGTGATACAAATAATGCACCAGCAAATGATATAACAAGGCTACCACAAGGAAAGAGACCTCATGTATGGAATCTTTCAATCTTTTGTTGGTGCAGTAATAAAATTATATTTTTATGTTCATAGTACAATTGCATTTTGAGTTTTTTTATTACGAAACTAATTGCATTGATAGATATTGGTAAGAAATCCTGATGAAATGGAATAACACCAACATAAAGTATGTTATAAATATATCTACATGTACGGGGGTTGTATAGCAAGTGGTCATTTTTCTTTTATATTTTTCAATTTTATATGTTGTGAAAACATAGATGAAAAATGATTGCTTTTGTACAATTTTAAACATATAATGAACATTTTTATGCTGTAGTTTTGCAATGGTTTTGTTTATTCCTGTACCTGAACTAGACTAAGAAAGTTTTTCCTATGTTTAATAGATTTACTGATAAAATTTCAAATAAAAAATGATGTAATCAATCAAATAAAATCAAATAAAAAATTGGTTTGCTTGCATGAAAGTATCTTTTAGGAACAACAGCTAGAGTGACAAGAATTAATTGTCTTTTTATTTGTCTTTTGATTGTACTTTCAGACAAAAATAGATTGGCTGTGATTCAGTAACATAATATCATTAGTTAATATAATGAAAATGAAAACATATTCGCTTACATAATGCAAATTGCAAACAACCCAGCAAATATTCAGAAAGTGGTAAAGGAGTATGACGGAAACGAACTACAGAGCCCAAAATGCAATGCATCAAGTGGGAGGAGTCAGTAAGCCGCAGGAAATGGAGGAGATAAAATCCATTTAGACACAGGTGTGCGTACGTGAGTGAGAGTTGTGTCCGCTGATCCGAGTGTAAGAGTTTTCGTTTTCTGTATCAAGAGTAAGAACTTGGACAAGTTTGAACTGCCTGGAGTCTGTAGATGTTTGAAATGCATGATTTCTACAATTCCTGCAAGCTGCTCCTTTCCTTGTGGTGTCTGGGCCGAACGAAAGCTGAATCGTCAGACAGTAAGCGCTCTGAAGTAAAGCCGCCGACAATGAAACGACGAGACTGAAGATCACGGTGTTACAGGAGTTTCGCTGGCTGCACAGTGGACGAGTGTTCGGATGTTCACTACGGCACTCGTTAATCAGCTGTGTTTGAACTACGCGGGATTGGAACGCTGTAACTTTGAGTGAGTTTCGTGTTGTCTTGGCCGGACCGCAAATCCACTGACTGTGCGTTGGACTCCAGGTGGGCCTTGAACAGTTCATTCATTTACCTCAACGAAGCCACTTATTCATCAATGACTCTCGGAAAAGCTGGGTTTAACGGACATCTAACCCAGACCACACCACAACCACATGGACACACACACACAAACATGCACACACACACAAACACACAAACATCAATTATTTTTCTTTTAAACCTTCTGTTTAAGAAAACGAACTTTCAAAAGAGTCATCTGAACTGTTGAAGGAACCATGGGTTGATGTGTTATAAGTTAATGCGATATGAGTTGATGTGTTATGTTTGGGTTGCTTCAGTTATGGACTTCGAACTTACAGAAACTTGATTCATTGACAAGTACTATGTCGGAATATTTACAGATGTAGTCATGATATCTATTGATTTACTATTGATGACTCGTAGACTTGTGCATTCTTCTCCCTCTTTTGAAAGACGACTGTGATATATTGATGCTGACTTATATGGTAATTTATTTCATGAGATGATTTATTTTTGGTTGTTTATTTGTTGTGTACTTTGACATGCTTTGAATAAGCAAGGGATAGTGGAAAAAGAAACATACCCCACTTTGGGTTAAATTAAAAAAAAAACATTTTTGCAATTGTAAGAGTGCGGTTATTTTTTTTTTTTGTACTGTTCTGTGAAGTGTGATTTAAGGTAACGGGCATAGCTAGAATCAATATGTCACAGAAAATGGAACCCGAACAGGGACTTGAAACCTAAAGATTGAACTTCAAGATTGAACTTAAAGACTGAACTTAAAACCTTGAAAATTTGTAAAACTTGAATCATTGAAATCTTGTAGTACTTGAAACTTCAAGTAATGTATACGATGATTTTTATTTTTTGATAAATGCTTTTTGTTTGCTTTAGAAAATGAATTGAACTAAAGTGTAAGCCCCGTTATAGGGTAAAATTCTTTTGAACTTTGTCAGTTTGTGCTGGAAAATTGTTGAAGTATGAACTCTAAGTTATTTATATGTAATTATGTGATTGGTGTTACTGTGAAGTGAATAATTGTTTGTTTTGCACTTCATCTACTGACAGCATATACAAATACCCTATCTTTCACACAGTACATAATGGCAGATGCTTTGCACCCATCATCAACCTTTGTGGACATTGATGTTCCAGATGTTACCACTCCAGTCTGGGAACCTGCCCTGCAAACTCAGGTGTCTAATTATCCCTATACCCCCATTCAATCCACTGCATTACAATCAAGAACCCATGTGCAGTTTGCTCCTTCAACCCTTTCCCCTAGTACACCTGTGCAACCTCTTATATGGAATAGAAATCAGGACCCGATGCAACTGTGTATTCCCTCTTCCGCAAGGGATGGTTCTCAAGTGTCTTCAGGGGCTCAGTATGATTTGCCTGGGACGTTTCCCACGCCTGCAAGAGAGATTGGACATCTTACTGCCCAGGTCCAGGGTAACTGGGTCAAATTGGTTGACCTCATGGAGAAACAAGAGACAGCTGTAAGTGCACTTACTAGTGAACTGAAACAGAGTTCTTCGCAACATGAAAGCCAATTGGCAAGTCCTGCTGATAAAGTGGACAGTCACACACAGCAAATTTCAAAGATTTTGTCAAAAAACAAACAACGGACTGAAGCTGAGACCGATCAAATGGTAAAGACAATGAAGTTGTTAATAACAGATGAACTCCAAAAAGTTGAAAAATCATTGGCATCCAATATTCGTTTCATGGTAGAGCAACTTCAACAAGAGGTACAAGAAGTCATCAAAGCTGTTCAGCAAAACTTTCAAAAAAGCCATGATGAACTTGTTAAAGATTTTTCAGACATTAAAGCTGTCCAGCAAAACTTTCAAAAAGTCACGATGAATTTGTTAAAGATTTCTCGCATTGGACCTTCCAACTTGACTGCCTTAGTGATATAGTAAATGAGCTGCCAGTGAGTACTGAACACAAAACACCTCTGGACCTACAAAAGGAAACTGAATCATCTCATCCTTCCATTGCTGTATCACCTCCTGCGAATGCTGTTGCTGTCAAGAGTGACCATCTCAAGTTAATCTTTCCTACTTTTGGAAGACCGTCGGATGACTCTGATCCTTTGTTGTATTTAACCAAATGTAAGGATTTTCTTGCATTACATCCTCTATCTGATACTGAAATTCTAGCTACCTTTAGAACAGTCCTACATGGCACCCCCCGTGATTGGTGGGAAGTAGCCAGAACTACAATAACTACCTGGTGTGAGTTTGAGTCTTCATTCCTTGCCGCTTTTCTTTCTGAAGACTATGAGGATGAACTCGCTGAATGCGTCAGAATCAGAACTCAAGGTGAGAGAGAATCTGTAAGAGACTTTGCCTTTACCTATAGAGCACTTTGCAAAAGGTGGAAACCTACCTTAACAGAGTCAGAATTAGTCAAAATGATTCTGAAAAACATAAAGCCGTACTTGGCCAGCCAGCTGCGTGGTCGTGTGTCAACTGTGGAAGAATTGGTACGACTCGGACAACAACTTGAGAAGGATCATCTACAACAGTTGCAGTATGACTATCGTTTGAGCTCAAAACACAGTCAAACTGAGCTTAAAGGTCCCAATGTTAACCGACTTGCAGATAAACCCCAAGTTCAATGCTGGAGGTGTAAAGGCCATCATTCTCCTGGTAATTGCTCACAGTTTACCTTGTCCTCACAGTCTACTCCACCATCAGCCCAACATGCTACTAACATGCAACCAACCTTTCCCTTGAAATCCAGAGGTAGACCTACTAACAACTCTGTGGCTACTGCAAATGAGGAAGTCAATTCCACACATGCACTGAAATCTGCTGTTGTACCACAACAATTAATGGTGCCAGTCAGTATTGGTACCTGGATAGGTAAAGCCATCGTCGACACGGGGGTTAGTTATACCCTAATTCACGAAAGCTTATGGAAAGACCTAGATCCCTCAGAACAAGGCCTTAGTCCTTGGACTCTTGGACCCTTATATTTGGCCAATGGAAAGGCTGAAGTGCCTTTGGGATGGTTGAATGTTTCACTTAAAATGCATGATCAAATTTTCCCCTTACCTGTTGCTGTACTGACAACCAAAGCTCTTGCTTATTCTATTGTTTTGGGACTAGACTGTATCTTCTTTAGTGGAATTCAGATAAAGGTGTCTCAGGGGAAGTATTCATTTACCTCTGATCCAGACGTGGACTACTTCTTCCAGCCTGGTCATGCCAGTGTGCCATCACCGATGAGGTTCCAATGTCTGCAAGATGGAAACACCGCTCAGCATTCCACACCAAGTATTTCCCTGTTAAGTTCTGTTCCACCCTTAACGTTACCCTTTGCCTTGAAAGATGGTAACAGTGAGGATGATGCAACACTCATCTACCAAGCAGTGGATGCAGCTCACTTACTACCTGATCAAAACCAAGAGGTAAATCGCCTCCTACAAACAAATCCTCAAGTATGCACCCTTCATTTGGGACGGACGGATGTACTCCAACATGAAATCTACACACATCTTCAAATACCCATAAAGCAATGACCTTATCAAATGTCACCTTCCAAACAAGCCATTGTGAATCAGCAGCTCCAGGAAATGTTGGAGACCGGCATTGTGGAACCTTCACAATTAGGATGGTCTTCTCCGATAGTCCTAGTGCCGAAAAAAAAATGGACAACTTCGATTCTGCATTGACTATCGCAAGTTAAATGCTATAACTGACAGCGATGCATACCCATTGCCAAACCTTGCTGAAATCTTGGAATCACTTTCAGGATCTGCTATCTTCTCCACTCTAGACCTTAATAGTGGGTACTGGCAAGTTCCTATGGATGCTTCCAGTAAAGCAAAGACTGCCTTTACCACCCCTGCTAGGCTATATCACTTCAACATAATGCCCTTTGGACTTAAAAATGCCCTAGCCACTTGTCTTGGGAGAGCTACGTGGAAGTATTTGCTTTGTATATATTGACGATATTATCGTCTATTCCCCATCTGTTGCTCAGCATTTCCTTGACCTCCAAGCTGTCTTCCATAAGTTACAAGAGGCTGGCTTAACCCTCAATCTTCGAAAAAGTAAGTTCTGCTTGCCTGAAGTGACATTCCTAGGTCATGTAATAGCTAGAATCACTACGTCACAGGTGCTTAAGATAAAAAAATAATAATAAAAAATAAAAAAAATTTAAAAAGACAGTGTGCATATTCATAATAAAACAATTTTGTATTACCATCACTGGTGACAGTCAAATCATTCAGCCAGTATTTTATCTCAGAAAGCAAGTCTTTTAATAGCTACAGAAAAGCATTGTACATGAAGGATTTGCTACTAAAGAGCTTAGTGTTATCAACTGATTTATTAAAACAGGAAATACTTTGAAAGGGAATAGGACATAGATTAATGTTCATTATGCACATTTCATTTATACCACTGTACATTCCATACATACAGTATACCAATATTTACTCCATATGTGGTGATCAGTTTTCTAGAACAGGAGTTATGATAGTAGTACCAGCTATAATTCAAAACACAGCATATGCAGATCACGTAATCTAAGACTAAAAATAAATGGAATAAAATGTGTTGTTATTTAAGAAAGAAAAACCTTTAATCATTTGTATGGAGAAGCTTACTCTAAGGAGACATTTATTTAATATTTATAGTATGAGTAGCAGGTTTCAGCACTTTCTAACAGGCAGTATGTTTTCTGTCATGGGAAAGTCTTCAGGTCAGAGTAGTTTCCTGCCAGACCTCTGCTGCAAATCAGCATATATTTGGACAATAGCCTTGGATGTGGCCTGTATGATTTCAATACAATTGAGCTGCATTAAATTGAAATTAAAGAAACTTATTTAGTGGAATGTCTGGGACTCATTTAACAAAATTTGTTGTAAAATGAACTAGTAAAGCAAATGACAGACAGGTACAAGAAACATCAGGGTTAGAGATGAAGATGAAGATTTGGGGATTACAATGTTGATTTTGTTTTTATGATTACTCAACTACTGTAGACCAATTCTACGCTATCCTATTTTGTATTTGAACTCCTAATTAATTCCAATGGTTGTGTAATGTAATTGAACAAGTCTGCTACATCTTTTCATTGTAAATGCTAACTTCAATATAATAAACCAAGATTATGGACAATGTGTACTCCAGTACATTTGTAACATATAAATGTGAATGTAAAAAAACTTCCCAACTTAAGACCTACTTTAAATGAAATATGCCAGCATAGAATCCAATCAGTCAAATAAAATGAAAAGGGGAATAACTTTAAATAAACGTGACTGAACTTGTTTAGTGATTAATTTATTCAATTTCCATTTAAGGTATGTCAAAACACATGTCAAAAACATTTGAATGATTATTAATTCTAATATGTGTTTTAATGTGACAGGTCAGGGCTGTTCAACACAAAAGTCATGTTTTCATTTGGAAAGATAATTTGAATTTCAAACAAGGTCCAATCTCATTGCTTTACAATCTCGCTGTTGCACAGAAAACTCTTAGAACTCTTACATCAGCCCACAGGTAAAACTTTTTAAAACTTCTTCAACCAGGTAGAAGCGTTCAGTATGTCACTGATCTCTGTGTAGTAGATGCAAGATGATCAAAATAGCAGGAAGTAAAAAAGTAACCTTACAGACTCTTTTTTATTTTTCTCATTTTTACATCTTGGTATATTCACTGACTTTTAGAAATCTTCTATCCGGATAAACTGTATAGCAAACAAATACAAAACACATTTGCATTACTTATGCATTTCCTTTCGTATATAGTATGAGAGCCTGATCCCTAATCTTTATTTTGTAAAACTTCTCACATTCTTTGTTTTCTCTTTGCAGTACAGAATTAATACAGAATGACTAATACACATGAAGAGTTCATCAATTCCACTCTAATTCCTCCAACTCCATTTAGTTTTACTGTGTGTCTAAACGGAATTCATTCTGGATTTATTTTCTTCTGCTGTGTCATGACATTTTGCTTCCTCCTTGGTACTCCAGCCAATTCATGGTGTCTCTGGTTCTATTTTTGCATTGAGCGGAAAGTCAAACAAACCCATGTGTTTCTTCTGAATCACATTATAATAGAACTCATCTTATGCTTACATTGTGCTGCTGAAGTGCTAAATTTTTTTATTTTAAGAAATAACACATTCTTTATAGTGATTTATTTTTTTCGGTGTCTGGCCTGGAGTGGAAGGCCTCTGATACAAACCTGCATTTGTATTGAACAATACTTGGCAGTACTTCATCCTATGACATTCTTGAGATATAAAGGTGTAAAATACAGGATTGCAGCAGCTGTAGCAGTTTGGTTCATGTCACTTGGATACACTCTGTTCCAGCTCACCACAATGGCTTTCCCTGATCCTTTTAACAACTCTCTGTTCATCATAGCACTGGCTGTGATTTCATTCTGCTGTGTGTCTGTGTTGCGTGCTCTGAAACACCCAGGGCCAGGAGATGCACATACCAGAAATCAGATAGGTAGAGATGTAGGGAACCAACAGAAGAGAAACGCCTTTAATACTATATTTTCAGCATTGCTTCTAATCCTGTTCTCCTACATTCCTCATGCATTACTTATCATTTTTACTGGTACTGGAGTAGATATGTTATTGTTTGCATGTAATATTGTTCCTTTTATGAATTCTTTCAATGTTTTTGGTGTGATTATTACACCACTGCTGAAACTGTACAAGGAAAGTCATCAGAAATGTGTAAAGTATCAAAAGTAAATTAAAGTGACTGCATGATCTCTGAGAATCTTCAACTTTCTACAGGTTTGGCTGATCATGCTGATTATACTTTTTTTTTTTTTAATTGCAGTTCCATTAAAGTGAAACATGCTTTGTTAAACATGCTTAAGACCAGTGCTTGCTTCGTTCATGAGCAGCACAACATGTTTCCAAAACTATCAAAGATGTTACTGGTTGTTTAATATTTTTTTTGTAGATTATATATGATTAATAATGTTCTTTTTCTTTCTTTCTTTTTTCTTACTTTGTGTTAGCTAGGTAGAGCAGGATGCCATGTGTTATCTTGTGTGATCTTGTATGTACTGTGAAAAATTTATTTAAAAAAAAATAAATAAATAAATAAATAAAATAATAAAAAATATATATATATTTTTAAACATTTAATAACGTAATCATGCTGTGGTTTTGCAGATGTTTCTCTTATTCATGAACCTGAACTAGGTCTAGAATGGTATTACCTACATTTGTATAGATTTGCTGGTAAAGTGTGCTATATAGGTTTCAAAGATTCAAATAAAAAAGTTGCTACCTTCAGTTTGCTTGCACAGATTTCTTGGTTGTCTCAATTACTTTCATGTCTGATTGTTACAAAGAAGAAGAAGAAGGAGAAGTAGAAGAAGAACTTATTGTCTCATACTGTTAAAAGTGCTTAAGATTAAAAAATGTACACATTCATAATAAAACTATTTTGTATTACCATCACTAGTGACAGTTAAATCATTCAGCCAGTATTTTATCTCAGCAAGCAAGTCTTTTAATAGCTACAGAAAAGCATTGTACATGAAGGATTTGCTACTAAAGAGCTTAGTGTTATCAACTGATTTATTAAAACAGGAAATATTTTGAAAGGGAATAGGACATAGATTAATGTTCATTATGCACATTTCATTTATACCACATTCCATATATACAGTATATCAATATTTATTCCATATATATAAGTGTTGATTAATTTTCTATAACAGCAGTTATGATAGTAGTACCAGCTATAATTCAAATCACAGCTTTATATAAATGCACTTTTTTTCATACATAACTGTTTCTATAGTAACAGCTCAAACACAGGGACTTATATGGGGGATGTTCCACATAATCTAAGACTAAAAATAAATGGAATAATATGGGTTGTTATTTAAGAAAGAAAAACCTTTAATCATTTGTATGGTGTAGCTTTCTCTAAGGAGACATTAATTTAATATTTATAGTGTGAGTAGCAAGTTTCAGCACTTTCTAACCGGCAGTATGTTTTCTGTCATGGATAAAGTCTTCAGGTCGGAGTAGTTTCCTGCCAGACCTCTGCTGCAAATCAGCATACATTTATGTGATGGCCTTGGATGTGGCATGTATGAGATCAATGCAGTTGAGCTGCATTCAATTTAAATTAAAGAGACCCATTTAGTGGAATGTCTGGGACTCATTTAACAAAACTTGTTGTAAAATGCACTAGTAAAGCAAATGACAGACAGGTACAAGAAACATCAGGGCCACAAAAAAGATGAATATTTTGGGGATGACATTGTTAAATTTGTTTTTATGATTACTCAACTACTGTAGACCAATTCTATGCTATCCTATGTTGTATTTGAACTCCTAATTAATTCCAATGGTTATATAATGTAATTGAACATGTCTGCTACATCTTTTCATTGTAAATGTTAACTTCAATATAATAAACCAAGATTATGGACAATGTGTACTCCAGTACATTTTTAACATATAAATGTGAATGTAAAAAAACTTCCCAACTTAATACCTACTTTAAATGAAATATGCCAGCATAGAATCCAATCAGTCAAATAAAATGAAAAGGGGAATAACTATAAATACACGTGATTGAAATCAACACAAAAGTCATTTTTTCATTTGGCAAGATAATTTGAATTGCAAACAAGGTCCAATCTCATTGCTTTACAATCTCCCTGTTGCACAGAAAACTCTTAGAACTCTTGCATCAGTCCACAGGTAAAACTTTTTAAAACTTTTTCAACCAGGTATAAGCGTTCAGTATGTCATTGATCTCTGTGTAGTAGATGCAAGATGATCAAAATAGCAGGAAGTAAAAAAAGTAACCTTACAGACTCTTTTTTACGTTTCTGTCATCATCTCATTAGCCCTAATCTTTATTTTGTAAGACTTCACACCTTCTTTTGTTTTCTCTTTACAGAATGACTAATACACATGAAGAGTTCATCAATTCCACTCTAATTCCTCCAACTCCATTCAGTTTTACTGAGTGTCTAAAAGGAATTCATTTTGGATTTATTTTCTCCTACTGTGTCATGACATTTTGCTTTCTCCTTGGTACTCCGGCCAATTCATGGTGTCTCTGGTTCTATTTTTGCATTAAGCGGAAAGTCAAACAAACCCATGTGTTTCTTCTGAATCACATTATAATAGAACTCATCTTATGCTTAGAGTGTGCTGCTGAAATGCTAAATTTATTTATTTTAAGAAATAACACATTTTATAAAGTGATTTATTTTGTTCTGTGTCTATCCTGGAGTGGAAGGCCTCTGATACAAACCTGCATTTGTATTGAACAATACTTGGCAGTACTTCATCCAGTGACATTCTTGAGATATAAAGGTATAAAATACAGGATTGCAGCAGCTGTAGCAGTTTGGTTCATGTCACTTGGATACACTCTGTTCCAGCTCACCACAATGGCTTTCCCTGATCCTTTTATCAACTCTCTGTTCATCATGACATTGGCTGCGATTTCATTCTGCTGTGTGTCTGTGTTGCGTGCTCTGAAACACCCAGGGCCAGGAGATGCACATACCAGAAATCAGACAGGTAGAGATGTAGGGAACCAACAGAAGAGAAACGCCTTTAATACTATATTTTCAGCATTGCTTCTAATCCTGTTCTCCTACATTCCTCAGGCATTATTTAACATTTATACTTGTTTTAAACTAGATCAGATATTGTTTGAATGTGATATTGCTCCCTTTATGACTTCTTTTAATGTCTTTGGTGTGATGGTTACACCATTCCTGAAAATGTATAAGGAAGGTTATTTAAAATTTCTAAAGTATCAGAAGGAAATGAAAGAGAATTGTTGAGTGGAATCTGTGAGCTTCACGATCATTTTACACAACCTTTTGGAAAAATCAGGAGTAATACAAATGATTCACCAGCACAAGGGCAAACAAGGCTACATTTAATAGATTTAGAGATAAAATTTCAAATTAAAAAAATGGTGTAATGCTTAGTTTACTTGCATAAAAGTAAAAATCTCTTTTAAGAACCACAGCTAGAGAGACAAGATTTGATTGTCTTTTTATTTATTTATTTATTTATTTTATTTTTATTTTTTTGTACTTTCATACAAAAATAGATTGGCTATAATTCACTAACATAATATCACTTGATAATATAATGAAAATGAAAACATATTCACTTAAATAATGCAAATTGCAAACAACCTTGGATGTGGCCTGTATGAGATCAATGCAATTGAGCTGCATTAAACTGAAATCAAAGAAACCTATTTAGTGGAATGTCTGGGACTCATTTAACAAAACTTGTTGTAAAATGCACTAGTAAAGTAAATGACAGACAGGTACAAGAAACATCAGGGCCACAAAAAAAAGATGAATATTTTGGTTATGACAATGTTGATTTTGTTTTTATGATTACTCAACTACTGTAGACCAATTCTACCCTATCCTATTTTGTATTTGAACTCCTAATTAATTCCAATGGTTATGTAATGTAATTGAACATGTCTGCTACATCTTTTCATTATAAATGCTAACTTCAATATAATAAACCAAGATTATGGACAATGTGTACTCCAGTACATTTTTAACATATAAATGTGAATGTAAAAAACTTCCCAACTTAATACCTACTTTAAATGAAATAAGACAGCATAGAATCCAATCAGTCAAATAAAATGAAAAGGGGAATAACTTTAAATAAAAGTGATTGAACTTGCTTAGTGATTAATTTAGTCAATTTCCATTTAAGGTATGTCAAAACACATGTCAAAAACATTTGAATAGATTATTAATTCTAATATGTGTTTTAATGTGACAGGTCAGGGCTGTTCAACACAAAAGTCATGTTTTCATTTGGGAAGATAATTTGAATTTCAAACAAGGTCCAATCTCATTGCTTTACAATCTCGCTGTTGCACAGAAAACTCTTAGAACTCTTACATCAGTCCACAGGTAAAACTTTTTAAAACTTTTTCAACCAGGTATAAGTGTTCAGTATGTCATTGATCTCTAGGTAGTACATGCAAGATGATCAAAATGGCAGGAAGTAAAAAAGTAACGTTACAGACTTTTAAGATCTTTTTCAAGTTTCTGTCATCATCTCATTAGCCCTAATGTTTCATTTGTAAGACTTCACACCTTCTTTTGTTTTCTCTTTACAGAATGACTAATTTATCTGAAGAGTTCGTCAATTCCACTCTAATTCCTCCAACTCCATTTAGTTTTACTGTGTGTCTAAACGGAATTCATTCTGGATTTATTTTCTTCTGCTGTGTCATGACATTTTGCTTTCTCCTTGGTACTCCAGCCAATTCATGGTGTCTGTGGTTCTACTTTTGCACTGAGCGGAAAGTCAAACAAACCCATGTGTTTCTTCTGAACCACATTATAATAGAACTCATCTTATGCTTAGTGTGTGCTGCACAAATACTAAATTTATTTATTTTAAGAAATAACACATTCTTTATAGTGATTTATTTTGTTCTGTGTCTATCCTGGAGTGGAAGGCCTCTGATACAAACCTGCATTTGTATTGAACAATACTTGGCAGTACTTCATCCTGTAACATTCTTGAGATATAAAGGTGTAAAATACAGGATTGCAGCAGCTGTAGCAGTTTGGTTCATGTCACTTGGATACACTCTGTTCCAGCTCACCACAATGGCTTTCCCTGATCCTTTTATCAACTCTCTGTTCATCATAACACTGGCTGTGATTTCATTCTGCTGTGTGTCTGTGTTGCGTGCTCTGAAACACCCAGGGCCAGGAGATGCACATACCAGAAATCAGACAGGTAGAGATGTAGGGAACCAACAGAAGAGAAACGCCTTTAATACTATATTTTCAGCATTGCTTCTAATCCTGTTCTCCTACATTCCACAGGCATTACTTATCATTTTTACTGGTACTGGAGTAGATATGTTATTGTTTGCATGTAATATTGTTCCTTTTATGACTTCTTTCAATTTTTTTGGTGTGATTATTACACCATTGCTGAAACTGTACAAGGAAAGTAATCAGAAATGTGTAAAGTATCAAAAGTAAATTAAAGTGACTGCATGATCTCTGAGAATCTTCAACTTTCTACAGGTTTGGCTGATCATGCTGGTTATACTTTTTTAGATTTTTTTATTCCAGTTACATTAAAATTAAACATGCTTTTAAAATTAAACATGCATTGTTAAACATGCTTAAGACCATTTCTTGCTTCATTCATGAGCAGCACAACATGTTTCCAAAAGATGTTACTGGATGTTTAATTTTTTTTATTACATATGATTAATAATGTTCTTTTTCTTTCTTTCTTTTTTCTCACTTTGTGTTAGCTAGGTAGAGCAGGATGCCATGTGTTATCTTGTGTGATCTTGTGGTTGTGTTATGCTCTTCACCATACAGGGTAACTTTCATGCTACAATAACATTTTGGTAGCCAAGCAAAATAACTGATTCGCTGTTAAGTTGTTATAAAGATACCTACTGTTGTATGCTATCATCCACCATAATATTTCTTTTCTCAACTGATGATGGTTTAGTCTCATATAGTCTTTACAACATATATTGTATTTTTATATGTATTATTATATAGTATATTTATGCTAGCAATACAAAATGCTGCATATTTTCATTTACAGCTTTTTTGTACCATGAATCTAAAAACATTTCAATATATAGTTATCCAGAGTTTCAACAAGATCGTATGGGTGTCATTGTTGTCATTAACAAGTGTTTATTTTTTTCCACTGTATTTTTCAGTTGTATGTACCATCAAAAATTTATTTAAAAATAAATAAATAAATAAATAAATAATAAAAAATATATATTTTAAACATTTAATAAGCATGAATTCATGCTGTGGTTTTGCAGATGTTTCTCTTATTCATGAACCTGAACTAGGTCTAGAATGGTATTAAGTACATTTTTTATAGATTTGCTGGTAAAGTGTGCTATGTAGGTTTCAAAGATTCACATAAAAAAGGTGTTATCTTCAGTTTGCTTGCATAGATTTTTTGGTCGTCTTAATTACTTTCATGTCTGATGGTTACATAAAAAGAAGAAGAAGAAGAAGAAGAACTTATTGTCTCATACTGTTAAAAGTGCTTAAGATTAAAAAAAATGTACACATTCATAATAAAACAATTTTGTATTACCATCACTAGTGACAGTTAAATCATTCAGCCAGTATTTTATCTCAGCAAGCAAGTCTTTTATTAGCTACAGAAAAGCATTGTACGTGAAGGAATTGCTACTAAAGGGCTTAGTGTTGTCAACTGATTTATTAAAACGGGAAATACTTTGAAAGGGAATAGGGCATAGATTAATGTTCATTATGCACATTTCATTTATACCACATTCCATATATGCAGTATATCAATATTTACTCCATATATACATATATGAGCATGAACCACAGGAGAGGAAGGTAAGGTGCACAAGTGACTTTTATTTACAGATGCAGGAAGGGTACGTTGGGTAAATGAGGTGCCGGGTGGTAGCGCAGGAAAGGTTGCAGTGCAGCGGCGGGACACAAGGGGCTCTGCGGTTGCCAGGCAGACAGGTTGGAACTGCTGAGGGTGCTGGGAGAGTCATCCTGCTTGTTGTCTGCAAGATGCAGAGAGAAGAGCATAAGTGTAGGGCATAAGCCTGAGACGGTCTTTCTTACCCATACCGCAGGCCCCTTTTATACTCTCCCATCTTCACAAGGAGGGTAGGGAGCCGCCGCAGCCCTCATTGGTTGCCAGCCATGCCTGATTACTCTGCCCCCGGCAGCCACGCGCTCCCGTACTCTCCACAACACGGGTGGTGCTGAAGTGGCGCTGTCCTTTCAGCACCACAGCGGCAGTAGAGTGAGAAGCGCTTGCTGGTTTATGTGCGCGGACAGTACCCCTCCTCAGCTCAGAGCCTCCTGCCAGTGCATGTCAACCCCAGAGTGCATACCGGCGAGATAGACCGTCAGCATTCCCATGCTGAACTCCCACCCAATGTTGCACCTTGAAGTCAAAGTCCTGTAGAGAGAGGAACCACTGTGTCAACCAGGCATTGGAATCCTTAGCCCTGGCCATCCACTGCAGGGGGGCATGGTCAGTCACAAGGGTGAAGGGTCGGCCAGGCAAGTAGTACCGTAGCTCCTCCGCTGCCCACTTGATGGCCAGGGCCTCTCTCTCTACATCGGCATACTTTCTTTCAGCGGGGGTCAGCTTCCGACTGACATAGAGGACTGGGTACTCCTCCCTTTTGAAGGTCTGTGATAGCACAGCCCTGTCTCTAACGCGTCTGTGTGCACGGTGAAGGGAAGGTTGAAGTCGGGGTTTTGCAGGATGGGAGAGCAGGTCAGCGCCTGCTTCAGGGTCTCGAAGGCCTCTTCAGCTTCCCGACTCCAGCACACCTGGACCTGCTGGCCTTTCTTTGTGAGGTCTGAGAGGGGAGAGGCAATCAAGGAGAAATTGGGCACAAAACATCTGTAATACCCGGCCAACCCCAAGTAGGCACATACCTGTTTCTGCCTGGTCACTCGCTGGTAGTCTCTGATGGCTTCCACCTTCTTCTCTTGTGGCATCATGAGCCTTCTACTGATGCGATATCCCAGGTACTGTGCCTCTGTGAGCCCCAGGTGATTTTTTTGGGGTTTGGCAGTCAGCCTGGACTTCCGGAGCTCTCCTAGGACCTCCCTAAGATGGTGGTCGGACCACGTGGAGGAATGGATTATGACATCATTGATGTAAGCGAAGGCGTACTAGCAATGGGGCCACAGGACGATGTCCATAAGTCACTGGAACGTCACGGGGGCCCTGTGCAGGCCAAAGGTGAGGACCTGGTACTGCCAGTGGCTGCCAGAGGTGGAGAACACGGTCTTTGGCTTGGCCCCTGCCAGTACCCTTATGTGAGGTCCAATATGGAGGTGAACCGGGCCCTCCCCAGCTGCTCCAACAGGTCGTTGACCCTAGGGAGGGGGTAGCTGTCAAAGTCCGAAACCTGGTAGAGATGCTGGAAGTTGTTGCACAGCCGGATGCTTCCATCAGGCTTGGGCACCACGATGATGGGGCTGGACCAGGGGCTGGTGAACTCTTCAATGATGCTATCGTGATTTTGACTTCCTCCTCGAAACCCTAGCCGGCCGGCTCTCCTTTCCATCCTGCTCTCCAATCTCTGCTCCCTGGACAATAAATTGGATTACATTCGACTCCAGCAAACTATGTGGCGTGAGTTTAGAGACTGATGCGTCTTTGTTTTCACGGAGACGTGGCTCAGCGACAGAGTTCTGAACGCCGCCATTCAGCTAGAGGGGCTAGCCTCGTTTCGTGCCGACAAAAACACAGCTCTGTGCGGTAAGGCTCGCAGCAGCGGCTTGTGTGTTTACATCAACACGGAATGGTGCAAGAACTCGGTGCTAGTTTCTAGTTACTGCTCATCGCTGGTGGAGTTTGTGACTGTTAGATGCAGACCATTTTATTTACCACGGGAATTCACCACTGTCTTTATAATCAGTGTGTACATTCCTCCCAGTGCTAATGCTAAAGACGCGCTCTGTGAATTGTATGGGGCTATTAGTGAGCTGCAGAATTCACACCCTGACGGACTGTTTATTGTTGCTGGAGATTTCAACCATGCAAATCTCAAGTCACTGCTCAAGTCAGTGCTCCCTAAATTCCATCAGCAGTTGTGGACTTTGCAACGAGAGGGAAGAACATGCTGGATCTTGTTTACACAAACATCCCCAGTGCGTACCGGGCGGAGCCCCGCCCCCACCTCGGCTACTCAGACAACATCTCTGTTATGCTAATTCCAGCATACAGACCGCTCAATAGATGCTCCAAACCGGTTCTGAAGCAGGTGAAAACCTGGTCAGCAGGAGCCATCTCTGCTCTTCAGGACTGTTTTGAACACACTGACTGGCACATGTTCAGGGAAGCGGCAACTGACGGCGACTTCACCAACTTGGAGGAATACGCGACATCAGTGACCAGCTATATCAGCAAGTGCATTGATGACATCACTCTCTCCAAGACCATCACCACACGCTCCAACCAGAAGCCGTGGATGACTGCAGAGGTGCGTGCGCTACTGAGGACCCGAGACTCCGCCTTCAGAGCAGGCGACGAGGCGGCCCTAAGAACAGCGAGGGCCAAACTGTCCCGGGCCATCAGAGAGGCAAAGCGCATGCACGCACAAAGAATCCACAGCCACTTCAAGGCCAGCAGAGACACGCGGCGCATGTGGCAGGGCATCCAGGCCATCACCAACTACAGGACAACATCACCTGCCTGTGACAGTGATGCCTCCCTCCCAGATGCGCTGAACAACATCTACGCTCGGCTCGAGGCACAGAATGGCATGATGACGAGGAAGACCACCCCTCCTCCCAATGACCAGGTGCTGTGTCTAACCACGGCCGATGTGAGGAAGACTCTACACAGAGTCAACCCGCGGAAGGCTGCTCGACCAGACAACATTCCTGGCAGGGTGCTCAGAGGATGTGCAGACCAGCTGGCAGATGTTTTCACGGACATCTTCAACACCTCCCTGAGCAGCATCGTTGTTCCGATGTGCTTCAAGGCCACCACCATCACCCCCGTGCCAAAGAAGTCTTCAGTGTTCTGCCTCAATGACTACCGTCCCATTGCACTTACACCCATCATCATGAAGTGCTTCGAGAGGCTCGTCATGAGGCACATCAAGACCCTGCTGCCCCCCTCACTGGACCCCCTGCAATTCGCTTACCGCCCCAACCGCTCAACAGATGACGCCATCACCACCACCCTCCATCTGGCTCTCACCCACCTGGACAATAAAGACACACATGTTCGAATGCTGTTCATAGACTTCAGTTCAGCATTCAACACAATCATTCCTCAGCATCTGATTGGAAAGCTGAACCTGCTGGGCCTGAACACCTCCCTCTGCAACTGGATCCTGGACGTCCTTGAGACCTCAGTCAGTCCGGATCGGGAACAGCATCTCCAACACCACCACACTGAGCACTGGGGCCCCACAGTCGAATCCCCACAGACGAGTCAGCATACAGAGAGGAGGTGCAGCGGCTAACGGACTGGTGCAGAGCCAACAACCTGTCTCAGAAAAGTGGACAAAACTAAAGAGATGGTTGTTGACTTCAGAAGAGTACAGAATGACCACTCTCCGCTTAACATCGGCGGCTCCTCCATGGAGATCGTCAGGAGCACTACAGGAGTTCTACAGAGGGACTATCGAGAGCATCCTGTGCAGCTGCATCACTGCCTGATTTGGGAATTGCACCGTCTCGGATCGCAAGACCCTTCAGCGGATAGTGAGGACAGCTGAGAAGATCATCGGGGTCTCTATTCCCTCCATCATAGACATTTACACCTCACGCTGCATCCGCAAAGCCACCAGCATTGTGGATGACCTCACACACCCCTCTCACACACTCTTCACCCTCCTGTCGTCTGGTAAACGGTACCAAAGCACTCGGGCCCTCACGGCCAGACTGTGCAGTAGTTTCTTCCCCCATGCCATCAGACTCCTCAATACTCAGAAACTGGACTGAAGGAACACACACACACATACATATATACACACTCAACTGAGCATCCTCCATCCTCTTTGCAATTTTTTTTGCAAGTTTTTGCACATTACATTATGCTGCTACAATACTTATTATACTGTACATAGGCTGCTACTCTTATGTTTACACTATTTCAGCTACTTGTATTGTATTCTTGTACTCTTTGCACTATTGTCACTAGGTTCACTTTTAAACAGAACTGTGTACTGGTCGGCGCTGTACTGGGACTTACTGTGCCCACTGTCTGTCCCAGTAGTCATTGTACTGTCTTGTGCTGTCTGCATATCTTTGCACTTGTGCACTTTATGTATAAATTATGTAGTCCCTTGTAGTTCTGTGTTGTTCTGTGTTTGTCTTATGTAGCACCTTGGTCCTGGAGAAACGTTGTTTCGTTTCACTATGTACTAACTGGCTGTATATGGTTGAAATGACAATAAACTCCACTTGACTTGACTTGCTCCTGCATTTCTTGCACATAGTCGATTAGGGAGCGGTGAGTGGAGGGCTGCTCTTCTGAGACCTCCCGGGCCACGTCCAGCAGTCCCCGAGGTCGCCGTCCCAAGAGGAGCTCAAAGGGGGTGAAGCCGGTGGACGCCTGAGGAGTCTCCTGGATGGCGAAGAGGACGTCGGGGAGGAGAAGGTCCCAGTTCCTCCCCTCTTCATCTACCAGCCCATCTGTCTGAGGGTGGTAGACAGACGTCCTCAGGTGCGTCACCTGCAACAACTGACACAGATCCCCCATCCGTGAGGATGTCCTTGGGGATTCCAACCCAGCTGAAGAGGAGGAGGAGCTCTTGGGAGATTTTCCAAGAGGTGGCCTTCCGAAGTGGCACTGCCTCAGGGTATCAGGTGGCGTAGTCCATTATGACCAGGATGTACTCGTGCCCCCAGGCAGACTTTGGCAGCGGCCCCACGAGATCCATGCCTATCCACTCGAATGGGACACCTCTAATGGGGAGAGGGATTAAGGGAGCAGGAGCAGGCTGATGCGGGCCGTTCTGTTGGCACTGGGGGCACCGCTGGCAGAACAACTCTAATTCTGCATCCATTCCCAGCCAGTGGAAATGGTCCCGCAGCATTTCCAAAGTGTTGTGGACCCCAGGTGACCGCCCAGAGGATGGGTGTCTCCCTTGCTCTGGGCCATCCAGGCCCGCTGGACCCTCAGCCGCATGGTCTTCGGTCTTCTCCACTGCCGCCCCTTGGAAGTTTGGGTGGCGGGGAAGCCCAGCCAGTCTTGCGCGAGGAGCAGGGGTACTGGGAGTTCTGGGATGAGACCCATGAGGAGGGGCCATGCCCCAGCCTGGATCTGCACGTGGACCCTAGCAGCCGGTACCTCCTGGACACCCCCTTGCATGCTCGTGACCGCCAGGGTCCCCGTTTCTGTCGGTGGGGTGGTGAGAAGCAAAGGGCGGGCGAGGGTGATCGTGCTTCTGGAGTCCAATAGGGCAGAGACTGGCTGGCCGTTGACCCTGATCTGCACCATGGGCAAGTGGGGTGTGGGCGCATTATGAAGGGTGCAGCCGACCAGCCAAGGCTTGTCCAATCTGGAGGTGGTGGCGGCGGGGTCTGGCTCGGTAGGCATGGACTCATCAGGGGGGTGTCCCATAACTGGGGAGGTTGATGGGCCTCCTCTCCCCGCTGCCTGGTGGGTCTGGGAGCCGGGGAAACGGTGGCCTCAGGATGTCGGCCGTTCACCACTAGGGCACATTCCAGAGCCTCCAGCATCTCTCAGGGGTTGTAAATGTGAATGTAAAAAAACTTCCCAACTTAATACCTACTTTAAATGAAATATGCCAGCATAGAATCCAGTCAGTCAAATAAAATGAAAAGGGGAATAACTTTAAATAAACATGATTGAACTTGCTTAGTGATTAATTTATTCAATTTCCATTTAAGGTATGTCAAAACACATGTCAAAAACATTTGAATGATTATTAATTCTAATATGTGTTTTAATGTGACAGGTCAGGGCTGTTCAACACAAAAGTCATGTTTTCATTTGGGAAGATAATTAGAATTTCAAACAAGGTCCAATCTCATTGCTTTGCAATCTCGCTGTTGCACAGAAAACTCTTAGAACTCTTACATCAGCCCACAGGTAAAACTTTTTAAAACTTTTTCAACCAGGTATAAGTGTTCAGTATGTCATTGATCTCTAGGTAGTACATGCAAGATGATCAAAATGGCAGGAAGTAAAAAGTAACGTTACAGACTCTTTTTTAAGTTTCTGTCATCATCTCATTAGCCCTAATGTTTCTTTTGTAAGACTTTTTTTTGTAACACCTTCTTTTGTTTTCTCTTTACAGAATGACTAATTTATCTGAAGAGTTCATCAATTCCACTCTAATTCCTCCAACTCCATTTAGTTTTACTGTGTGTCTAAATGGAATTCATTCTGGATTTATTTTCTTCTGCTGTGTCATGACATTTTGCTTCCTCCTTGGTACTCCAGCCAATTCATGGTGTCTGTGGTTCTACTTTTGCACTGAGCGGAAAGTCAAACAAACCCATGTGTTTCTTCTGAACCACATTATAATAGAACTCATCTTATGCTTAGTGTGTGCTGCACAAATACTAAATTTATTTATTTTAAGAAATAACACATTCTTTATAGTGATTTATTTTGTTCTGTGTCTATCCTGGAGTGGAAGGCCTCTGATACAAACCTGCATTTGTATTGAACAATACTTGGCAGTACTTCATCCTGTAACATTCTTGAGATATAAAGGTATAAAATACAGGATTGCAGCAGTTGTAGCAGTTTGGTTCATGTCACTTGGATACACTCTGTTCCAGCTCACTGCAATGACTTTCCCTGATCCTTTTATCAACTCTCTGTTCATCATAACATTGGCTGCGATTTCATTCTGCTGTGTGTCTGTGTTGCGTGCTCTGAAACACCCAGGGCCAGGAGATGCACGTACCAGAAATCAGACAGGTAGAGATGTAGGAAACCAACAGAAGAGAAACGCCTTTAATACTATATTTTCAGCATTGCTTCTAATCCTGTTCTCCTACATTCCTCAGGGATTACTTACCATTTTTACTGGTACTGGAGTAGATATGTTATTGTTTGCATGTAATATTGTTCCTTTTATGTCTTCTTTCAATGTTTTTGGTGTGATTATTACACCACTGCTGAAACTGTACAAGGAAAGTCATCAGAAATGTATAAAGTATCAAAAGTAAATTAAAGTAAAGTATGAACTCTGAGAATCTTCAACTTTCTACAGGTTTGGCTGATCATGCTGGTTATACTTTTTTAGATTTTTTTTATTCCAGTTACATCAAAATTAAACATGCTTTTAAAATTAAACATGCATTGTTAAATATGCTTATGACCAGTCCTTGCTTCGTTCATGAGTAACACAGCATGTTTCTAAAACTATCAAAGATGTTATTGGATGTTTAATAATTATTTAAAAGATTACACCTGATTAATAATGTTCATCTTCTTTTTTTTCTTACTTTGTGTTAGCTAGGTAGAGCAGGATGCCATGTGTTATCTTGTGTGATCTTGTGGTTGTGTTATGCTTTCAACTATACAGGGTAACTTTCATGTTACAGTCACATTTTGGTAGCCAAGCAAAATAACTGATTCGCTGTTAAGTTGTTAACAAAGATACCTACTGTTGTACGCTATCATCCACCATAATATTTATTTTCTCAATAGATAATGTTTTAATATTAGTCTCATATAGTCTTTACCATATATATTGTATTTTTATAAAGTATGTATTATTATATAGTATATTTATGCTCACAATACAAAACGTTGCATATTTGCATTCACGGCTTTTTTGTACCATGAATCTAAAAACATTTCAATATATAATTCAACAGATTGTATGGGTGCATGGGTGTCCTTTTTAACATATGTTTATTTTTCCATTGTATTTTTCACTTGTATGTGCTGTGAAAAAATGATGGCTTTTGTACTATTTTAACCATTTAATGAGCATGAATTCATGCTATGGTTTTGCAAATGTTTCTCGTATTCATGAACTTGAACTAGATCTAGAATGGTATTACCTACATTTTTATAGATTTGCTGATAAAGTGTGTTATATAGGTTTCAAAGATTTAAATAAAAAAGGTGGTACCTTCAGTTTGCTTGCATAGAATGCTTGGTTGTCTCAATTACTTTCAAGTTTGATGGTTATAAAAGAAGAAGAAGAAGAAGAAGAAGAAGAAGAAGAACTTAGTTTGGCTGCTATTGAAACCTAATGGAAATGGCAAACAACCTTGCAATTTCCAGAAAATGGTAAAGGTGCTTAAGGGAACAAACAATGTGCATCTTCCTAATCAAACAATTTTGAGCCATCATCACTATGGACAGTGAAGTAAAGCATTTTTCTCAAAATCTTTTGATAACCAGAAAAAAAAAATCTTTAAGTACTTTTTCTACTTTAAGTACTTGTTACTACAGATATTAGTGTTATCAACAGATTCTGAAAAAAAAAAATAGGAAATATGTTGAAAAGGAATAGGAAGTAGCTTAATGTTCATGATGCCTATTCCATTTACACCACTGTAGATTCCATATACTATACAGCATATTGATGTTCATTCCTATATACATACATATATATATATATATATATATATATATATATATATATATAAATATATATACACCGATCAGCCATAACATTATGACCACTGACAGGTAAAGTGAATAATATTGATTATCTCGTTACAATAGCACCTGTCAAGGGTTGAGATATATTAGGCAGCAAGTGACCAGTCGGTTCTCGAAGTTGATGTGTTGAAAACAGGAAAAATGGGCAAGCGTACAGATTAGAGAGACTTTGACAACGGCCAAATTGTGATGGCTACATGACTGGGTCAGAGCATCTTTAAAATGGCAGGTCTTGTGGGGTGTTCCCGGTATGCAGTGGTTAGTACCTACCAAAAGTGGTCCAAGGAAGGACAACCGGTGAACTAGCGACAGGGTCATGGGCCCCCAAGGCTCACTGATGCGCGTGGGGAGTGAAGGCTAGTCCGTCTGATCTGATCCCACAGAAGAGCTATTGTAGCACAAATGGCTGAAAGTTAAAGCTGGCTATGATAGAAAGGTGTCAGAACACGCAGTGCATCGCAGCTTGCTGCGTATGGGGCTGTGTAGCCACAGACCTGTCAGAGTGCCCATGCTGAGCTCTGTCCACTGCCAAAAGTGCCTGCAATGGACAGGTGAGCATCAGAACTGGACCACAGAGCAATGGAAGAAGGTGGCCTGGTCCGATAAATCACATTTTCTTTTACATCATATGGAAGGCCGGGTGCGTGTGCATCGTTTACCTGGGGAAGAGATGGCACCAGCATGCACTATGGGAAGAACGCAAGCTGGCAGAGGCAGTGTGATGCTCTGGGCAATGTTCTGCTGGGAAACTTTCGGTCCTGGCATTCATGTGGATGCTATTTTGACACATACCACCTACCTAAACATTGTTGCAGACCAGGTACACCCCTTCATGGCAACGGTATTCCCTAATGGAAGTGACCTCTTTCGGCAGGATAATGCGCCCTGCCACACTGTAAAAATTGTTCAGGAATGGTTCGAGGAATATGACAAAGAGTTCAAGGTGTTGACTTGGCCTCCAAATTCCCCAGATCTCAATCCAGTCAAACATCTGTGGGGTGTGCTGGCCATCATGTCCAATCCATGAAGGGCCCACCTCACAACTTACAGGACTTAAAGGATCTGCTGTTAACGTCTTTGTGCCAGATACCACAGCACACCTTCAGGGATCTAGTGGAGTCCATGCCTCGACGGGTCAGGGCTGTTTTGGCAGCAAAAGGGGGACCAACACAGTATTAGGCAGGTGGTCATAATGTTATGGCTGATCGGTGTATATGTACACATATACATATATACACACACACACAGGTGTTGTTTAATTTTCTATAACAGAGCAGAACACAGACACAGGAAGCAGGTTAAACAGGTTTTACTGACAGCTTGAAGAGGTGGGATAGTGTGGGAATGGACCATGGAATTTGTGTCAGTCAAGGTCAGGATTTGAACTCTGGTCAGCAGTATGAGAGGCAAATGCTCAGTTGAAGCACCGTGGGGAAGGAGAAATACGCAGGAGCTCTGGCCCGGACCATGACAGTACTCCACTCTCAACGGGAGCCTCCACGGGACCTACCAGGCTTGTCCGGATTAACCCATTGGAACTCACGGATGAAAGATGGGTCCAGGATAAAGGATCGGGGTACCCAGGTCCGCTCCTCCAGTCCGTACCCTCCCAGTCCACCAGATATTGCAGGCCCCGTCCCCTACTGCGCACATCCAGCAGCCTCCTGACGGTGTAGTCTGGGTGATAGTCCACAACCTGGGTGGGTGGAGGGGGGTCAGAAGGAGGGCTCAGCGGGCTGACATGGACAGGTTTTAGTTGGGAGACATGGAGGGACGGGTGGATATATAAGGATCTGGGGAGCTTGAGCTTGATGACAGAGGGATTGATAATGCTCTCAATGGTGAACGAGCCTAAGTACTGGGTGGAGAGTTTCTTGGCATCCGTTCTAAGTGGGATGTCCTTGGCTGAAAGCTACATCCTTTGACCTGGCTGATAGTTAGGTGCTGGAACCCAATGGCGGTCAGCCAGGTGACGGTTGCAATCAGTGGAACCGGAGCAGGGTGGAACGGGCCTCTCTCCATACCTTGCGTCAACGGCGAAGGTGGGCTTGCACAGATTACTTACCATTTTTACTGGTACTGGAGGAGATATGTTATTGTTTGAATGCAATATTTTTCTCTTTATCACTTCTTAACAAATGTTTTTGGTGAGATTATTACACCATTGCAGAAAATAGACAAGGAAGGTAATTTTAAGTGTCAAAACTATTAAAATGGAAATTAAAGTGACTGCATGAGTGGAATCTGCTAGAGATATTAATGTGCTGTTGTTATTGTTGTTTATTTGCATTTGTAGCTTTTTTCATTATGAATCTAAAATTTTTGATATATTCATTCATTCTTTTGTTCATCTTCATTAAGTGATTTATCCTGGTCAGGGTGGTTATGGATCCAGAGGCCATCTCAGGAACACTGGAAATGCACCCTGTAAAAATTGCAAAAAAATTTTGATAAATAAATAAATAAATAAATAAATAACGTGCCTGTATGTTAGCGTTCAAATTATCATTTAGTGCATGGGTTATTCATTTTATCTTTTCATTGTGATGAATTGTGCCCACAATTCAGGAGGGAATTAGTGAATATATTCACTTTGAAATATTTGAATAGGTGATATATAGAAAATGCACCTGTTCAACACAAAAGCGGTCTGTAAAACAACACTATTTAAATAGCACACATGAGTTGATTTCATTGCATGAAGTCTTGCTGTTCTTGCGGCAGTCCACAGGTAAAACATTTTAAAAACTTCTTTACTAATTTTAAGTATATGTGCTATAAAATGTGAATAGGTAGTGTTAGAGAAATACTTGATGCATTTAATTTAATCTGTCACTGATAGCTGTGTAATGTATGCAACATCACCATACACATAAATGTAGGAAGATGATTCACTTTTCAAAGATTGTTTCCTTTTATACTTTCTGATATCTGCTGATTTTAGGAAAAATTTCTGCATACACAGTATATTGCACAAAACATTTCTGAATCATTTTAAGTTCTTATTTTTGTATTTTACATATGCATACTTTATTTTCATTTCTGGTAGACAGCCTTTTCATGTATCTTTGTAAGTTTTCAGACATTTCCCATTGGAGCAGAGTTAATACAGAATGGCTAACACATCTGAAGAGTTCGTAAACTTCACTCTAGATTTTTTTTATCTCCACTGATGTTTGAAGACTGTTTAAAGGGAAATAATTTTGGATTTATTTTTGGCTGCTTGATCATGGCACTTTGCTTCTTACTTTGTATTCCAGGCCATTTGTGGTGTCTCTGGTTCTGTTTTTGTATTGAACAGAAAATCAAACAAACTCAGTTGTTTTGTACATGTATAAGGAAAGTCATCAGAAAGGTCTAAAGCATCAAAAGGAAATTAAAGTAACACCATGAGTGGAATTGTGAGATCCACTTGAATGTGAGGCTTGAATGCTCTACAAAGAAATGTAGCTTTGAAGGAGATCATGTTGGTTTCAATGTTTGATTATCTAATTAACATTGACCAGTCCTGTTGGAAAATATTAAGACTTAAACATACTCAGTTAAGACCAATAAAGCAGCAGAACAGAGCATTCAAATACCTACACCTGTCTCAAGGGAAATGGAGAGGTTCCAATGTGTTGTTGTTGCTGTTGATGTTGTTGTTCCTGTTGTTGTTGCTGTTGTCTTCTTATCTTTTCTTGCAAAATTTCCTGGGTTATTTCTTCAACGTAACATTCATGACCTCCTTAACAGTTTTCAATGTGATGATTACACAATTGCTGAAATAATCAAAAGGAAATTCATCACATCTCACAAGCGGAATCTGTTAACTTGAAATACAAATTGTAGCATCCCGTTCTGTTTTAAGTGAGCTATATAATATCTGGTTGTACACTGGTGTTAGAGCAGCCTGTTAAATGCTTATAGATGTTTAATGCAATACCTGAAAACCTGTATGTTCCAAAAAAGTGTAGTTAGTTATCAGAATTACATTATTAATAATTCAGAAAGTATCTATATGCTTAGTAAAACATAAATATGTGCTAAAACAAAATTTCCAGATTTTTCATTCAGAATAAAACATTTTGTTTATTGACTGTATAGTACAGTGTGTTCATTTGGAATAATCATTATGATCCTTTTAAACTTCCAGGACTCTTTGGCATGTCCAGACATTCCTCATTCTATAACTTCACATCTTTCCTATTAGTTTTATTGTAGTTACTTAGTAAATGTGTAGTAATTACTAGTAATTGTCTCCGAATTGTCTTTGAGATAAATAACTAAATAATATCTGAGGAATAAGAGGACAATGGAGGAGATAGCATCTTAATTGGAGACATTGCTTATCTCAAAGACAGAATTTTTATAAATAACATTATCTACACTTAAAGAGAACCGTAAGCATAGCTAATATGCACTGAGTGCTCAGTCAGCTTAACCTTGACAAAATTTGGCTTTATTTTATTAAATCTACAACTCAAAATAGCAAATTAGATTTGGCCTCTCATGGCTTCATTAAATCGTGTACACAATTAAGTGTTGGGGCATGGTTGTTGTGTTGATGTGCTGGATAAGCTTCTGATTAGTAAGGGTTGAAGCCATATTTTTAAATTAAACCAAATTTGCAGTGATTAATGTGGTAGTTACAATGATTCAGTTTGACAATAGTATTTGAACAGCAAATGCAATCCGTTATCATTGCTTTAAACAGAAAACAGAAAAGCTTAGAAATCTTTCAAACAGGTTTTTAAAAATGCCTACTGTAATTTATTTGGCTTGGCATTTGTTGTTATGCAATGCTTGCAAAATGACCTAAGATGAAGAAAGATTAACAAAAGTAGCATTCAACTTCAACAGATGCCTTGACTTTTTGTTTGACTATTTTTTGGCTTGTTACTTAATTACTTATTTTGTCTTTACAGCATAGGATTAATATAGAATGGCTAAGACATCCGAAGAGATCTCCACTCTAATGTCTTCATCTCCATTTTGCTGACTGTTTCGAAGACAATAATGTTCTTCTTATTATTTTTTTGCCTCCTCTGCTATGACAGTGCTGGTAACATAACTATAACATCTAGTGCTCTTTTTGCATTGAGTGGAAATTTTTTTTTCTGAATCACATTGTAACTGAGCTCATTGTCTTTATAGTATGTGCTGATAAAATACTTGAAATATAAAGGTATAAAATACGGGATTGTAGCAGTTGTAGCATTTTACTTCATGTTCCTTGGCTGCAGTCTCTTTCAGCTCACCAGAATCACTTTCCCTGACCCTGAGCTCTGTGTTCATATCATAACATTGGCTGTGATTTCATTCTGCTGTGCAACACCCAGGGCCAGGAAGTTACAGTGACCTCATGTAAGAAATCTGTCTGTGAAGAAATCTATCTGTTTTGGGTTGATCATGTTAATTTTGCTGTTTGTTTATTTGTTTGTTTTTAAAACAATTAAATTAAGAGGTAAACATGCTTAGAACCTATAAGACAGCACATTTTACTTCTTCATGGATAGTTCATGAACAACGGAGCATGTTTCAAAATCTGTTTCAGTGGCATTGTTACTGAATTTTCACACTGTTTTTAAAAGATTACACATGATTAATAAAGCTCTTCATTGTTCATCTTTGTGCTAGCAAGAAGCTCAATGCCATGTGTTATCTTGTGTTATGTGTTCTCACCCATACATACTGGCAAAAATATAACACCAGGGTAACTTTCATGGTACAGTAGCATTTTAGAAGCCAAGGGAATAATTGTTTTACTGTTAATAATTTAGTGCATATGAAGATACGTACTGTTATTTGCTATCATGCTCCAGAAGATACCTTTCTCAATTGATGATACAGTATTACAATTATACTTTTGTAACTTTTGCTCGCATCACAAAATATTGCATTTTATTTTTGATACATTTGCAGCTGAGTCATTTTGTATAATGAATCTAAATACATTTGCTTTACTATATCTTAGTAAGAAATTCTGATGAACTGGAATAACACCAACCTAAACAATATTATAAATATGTATGTGTGTAATATATATATATATATATATATATATATATATATATATATATATATATATATATATATATATATATATAGCAAGTGGTCATTTTTCCATTATATTTTTTAATTATATACTTTTATATATATTTTTCCATTATATTTAACTGTATACTATGAACACATATTTGGCTTTTGTACTATTTTAAACATTTAATGAGCTGGTTTATGCTGTGGTTTTTCAGATGTTCCTCTTAGGTCTAGAATGATTTTTGCTGCTTTCTTTTGTCTTATTAACTTCAAGAGAGAGAGAAAAAAGAAGATGCTGATGAGGGAATGACTGTTTATAGCTCCTATAACATAAGTGATATCAGGAACTAACTTGTGATTGGATGTTCTACATCACTAAATGTAACTATAATCTGATTTTTTTTTTTAAAAAGTATGAATATTGCTGCGGTATAAAGCACTTTGTTATTCGATTAAATTAGAAAATAATAAACTTTGAGGTGGTAACTGCCATCCCATTGTGTATTCCTGCCAAACAGGAAGTAAAGTTTGAACAGTTTCTATACAGACAGACAACCAATTAAAGGAAAAACAGGTGGCTCTGTTATGCTGTAGGAACATGTATTTTACTGGCATGACTTGTCCCCTTAGAGCACATGTGTCAAACTCAAAACCTGCAGGCCAAACACATCCCGCTGTCTTGTTTCATTCAGCCTGCTCATGCAAAAAAATAGTAGTATCCTATACTAAACATTTTCTCACTATCCACAGCAGACCTTTAGTGTGTACAGCATGTACAATGTGTATGGGCTTACATCTCACTGTGCTGACATCCCGGTTAAAATGGACACCTACTGTATCTGCGGTGTTTGATGCAAGTCTGACCTGGATGTAAAAAAAAAAAAAAAAAAAAAGGATTCAGAAATGTGTTGCGTGTTGGCCTTTAGTCTGACTCAATGATTAAATCCAAATCCTAAAATGTATCACCCAGTGTACAGACCTTCAAATACAGTTGTATGCAAAAGTTTGGGCATCCCTGGCCAAATTACATATTTTGTTGATTTTTGAAGTGAAAAGAAGTACACAACATCTGCAACAAGCACTTAAAAAATTCTGGAAATGTTACTGCACAGTTACTTTATATTTGATGAATTTAAAAAATAGAAAAAAAATAGTAATTGTGGAATCTGCAAAAGTTTGGACACCCTACAAAGTCAGTATTTAGGAACATCCCCTTTGGTAGATATCACAAATTGCAAATGCTTTTTGTAGCCAGCCAAGAGACTTTCTTTTTTACTTAATTATATTTTTTCTCACTATTCTTTGCAAAATGCTTGTAGAACAGGGCACACTAGAACAGTACACTACCATTCCTTTGTCAGCTAAACCTTCTTGCATATGGGGGTTTTGTTTTGCCTTGCTGACTAGCATATGAACAGTTTTATCTGAGAGTTTTCTTGGTCTTCCAAACTTTGCCTTGATTTCCCCTCGAACTGTCATTTTAATGGGAAGTTTCTGACAGTGGAAATTGTGAACTGGAAGCACTTTGATATCTTTTTATAGACTTCCTATGTTTTGGAGGCATCAATTAGGTTCATTTTCAGAGCCTCAGTCAGCTGCTTAGAGAAGCTCATGGTTGAGTGTTAGCACAAGGTTTGAAGAGTCAGAGAATTTATTACACTCTGGATTTGTTATATCCTAACAAGTTAATTAATTTCTAAGACTTTACAAGTGGAAACCTGTCCAAACTTTTGCACATGCCACAATTACTATTTTTTTCTATTTTTTAAATGCATCAAATATAAAGTAATTGTGCATTAATATTTGCATAAAATTATGTTTATTAGTTGTTTTTTTTAAGCAGCTGTGTTTCCTTCTTTTGAATTTAAAAATCTAAAAAATATGTCATTTGGCAAGGGGCGCGAGTTTGCATACAGCTGTTTGTCAGAAAAAGAACATTTAATGGAATGTAATACATAAGAAAATTAATAGTGTTTCATTAAGGCCCTTCAAAGGCTCACAAAATTCCGAAGTGACCCTGGCAGAGTTTGAGTTTGATACCCCTGTCTTAGAGAAGCATCACTGCAAATCAAACTTTTCCTGACTGTTCATTCTTATCCTATAATGAAACATTTCTATCCTGATGGGAGTGTTCTCTTACAGGATGACACCACCCCATCCATAGGGCATGACAGCTCACTGAATGGTTTGATGAGAATGAAAAATGATGCAAGCCATGACAGTCATATGACAGAATTGACAGTCACCAGATCTCGACCCAATTTAGCAGCATATGCTTAAGAATATAAGGAGCTTAAAATTTTCTGCATGGAGAAGTGGACCACGATTTGCTATGAGAATTTTCCTACATTACGTGACATATGAAGTGCGAGTTTTCAACACAAAAGTAGTCTTTAAATAGGGCTTTAAAAGACCACTATTTGAATGGCAAATGTGATCTGATTTAATTGCTTTCAAATCTTGCTATTTTGCAGGACGTTTTGCATCAGTCCCCAGGTAAAACTTTTTTAAAATTTCTTTTAAGCATACACGTTGCAAAATGTGAATAACTAGCGTTATAAAAATACATTGTGTGTTTTTTTTTTATTCTGCACTGATCGATATGTGTAATGTACATGAAATAACATATATAGATGTAGGAAGCTGGTTTAATTTTCCAAGTTTGTTTATTTCTTTTCTTTCTGTATCTGCTGACCTTTAGGAAACATTGATACAAATATATGACACAGAAAACATTTTTATACCTTTTGGGTTCCTGTTGTTTTGTGTTGTTTAGGTTCTTATTTGTATTTTGCATATGAATGCTTAATTTTAGTTTCTGTAAGAAAACCTTATCCCAAAGCCTTTTCATGTACTAATTTTGTAAGTTTTCACACGTTTCCTTGTTATCCCTTTGCAGAACAGAGTTAATACAGAATGGCTAACACATCTGAAGAGTTCGTAAATTCCACTCTAGATTTTTTATCTTCAGAGACATTTGAGGACTGTTTAAAGGGAAATCATTTTGGATTCATTTTCTGCTACGTGATCATGGCACTTTGCTTCTTACTTGGTACTCCAGCCCATTTGTGGTATCTCTGGTTCAATTTTTGTACTGAACAGAAAATCAAAGAAACTCAGGTGTTTCTTCTGAATCACACAATTATGGAGCTTATCTACTGTCTGGAGTGTGGTATAGAAATACTGAACATGTTTATTTTCAAAAATGACATATTGTGGTATGTGTTGTATTTCTTATTTGGCCTGTCCTGGACTGGAAGACCACTGTTACAAACCTGCATTTGTATTGAACAATACTTGGCCGTGCTTCATCCAGTAACATTCTTGAGATATAAGGGTATAAAGTACAGACTTGCAGCAGCTGTAGCAGCTTGGCTGATGGCCTTTGCATATGGTGTATATGAGATCAAAGCAATGATTTTCCCTGACTTTATTTATACTTTTGTATTCAGCATAGCACTGGCTGTGATTTCATTCTGCTGTGTGTCTGTGTTGTGTGCTCTGAAACACCCAGGGCCAGGAGATACACATATCACAAAGCAGACTGGTAGAGATGGCGGAAACCAACAGAAGAGAAATGCCTTTAATACTATATTTTCAGCATTGCTTCTAATCCTGTTTACCTACCTTCCTCAGGCATTACTTATCATTTTTACTGGTACTGGAGTAGATCAGTTATTGTTTGAATGTAATATTGTACCTTTTATTACTTCTTTAAATGTTTTTGGTGTGATTATTACACCATTGCTGAAACTGTACAAAGAAGGTCATTTTAAAATGTCTAAACTTTTAAATAGACATTAAAGACTGCATGAGTGGAATCTGCTAGAGAATTGAACATTCTGCAAAGAGATGTGTTTGGGGTGATCAGCTTGGTTTTTATTGTTTGATTATCCAATTAATTTTGACCAGTTCTGATGCTAAAAAAATTAAGTAAATAAATTGTTTAATTAAATTATAATAAGATATACAAATGCAGTTAGAACCAGTAACACAACACAAAGGAGCATCCGAATACCTGAAACTGTCAAGAGCAATTCGAGTGATATTAATGTGCTGCTGCTGTTGTTGTTGTTGTTGTTGCTGTTGTTTTTTTCTAATCTTGTAGGAGATGTAGGGACCCAAAAGAAAAGCAATGTCTTTATTATGATCTTTTCAGCATTGCTTATAATCCTGTTACTCTACCTTCCTCAGGCATTACCTTTTAAAAATAATTTTTACTGTGATAAAAAATGGGTCATTTCTGCAGTGCAATATTGTTCCTTTTATGACCACTTTATGAATGTAATGTTTACATTATCACTGAAAATATACAGGTAGGATCATCTAAAATGCTAAATCATTAAAAGAAAACTTAGCAGGCCTAGCAAGCAAGTGAACTATATAGTAAATGGTTGTATAGTGGTGTTAGAGCAGCCTGTTAAACTGTTACATCTTTTAACTGTATATATTTAATGCATTACCTGCAAACCTATGTATATTTTTCCAAAAATTATAGTTAATTATACAGACAGAAAGTATCTATATAAGCAGAAAAACATCAACATATGCTAAAACAAAATCTGTTGAATATTTTTCAGTTTTCAAAATAAAGCATTTTCTTTATTGACTTGTACTACAGTGTGTAGTTAATCTGGAATTATCATTTACGATCATTATAAACTTTCAAGACACCTCAGCATGTCCAGAATTACATTCCTCACTCTACAAAGAGTGGCTCTGGAGGACCCGAAAGTTCAGAAAAAAAAAAAAGAAAATTTAAAAAAAGATAAAGTCACATAGCATGAAAGCAGCTAAGTAATAAAAGAGGAGCAGTGGTAAATAAAAGTAGCCACTGGACATATGAATATGCACATAATAAGCTACCTGCAGAATCATGAAGATTTATACGTACGTGATAAGAGGTTGTGTTGGGCTAACCTTAATTAGTCATGTTTGAAAGTATTTCTTTTTCCCCTTTCTTTTCTTTGTTTGTTATTTGCTATCATCAACCATAATGTTGCTTTTCTCAACTGATTATGTCATACTAATCTCATACAGTCTTTCCAAAATATATTTTTTCATGCTCACAGTACAAACAAACAAAAAAACTATATAATGTTCATGTAGGTTTGAGTTCATAATATCACTTATTGCATAGGTTATTCATTTTATCTACTCATTGTGATGAAAGGTGCCAACAATTCAGGAGGAAATTAGTGAATATATATTTGAATAGGTGATATATAGAAGGTGCACCTGTTCAACACAAAAGCAGTCTGTAGAACAACACGATTTGAATAGCACACATAAGCTGATTTCATTGCATGAAGTGTTGCTGTCATGCAGCAACTACTGGAAGTCTTCATATGTCCACAGGTAAAATGTTTTAAAACTTCTTTACTAATTTTAAGCATATGTTCTGTAAAATGTGAATAGGTAGTGTTAGAGAAATACTTCATGCATTTCATTTAATCTGTCACTGATAGCTGTGTAATGTATGCAACATCACCATACACATGTAGGAAGATGATTCACTTTTCAAAGATTGTTTCCTTTTATACTTTCTGATATCTGCTGATGAAAATTTTCTACACATACACTATATTGCACAAAAACTTTTTTTAAAAAAATTCATTTTAGGTTCTTACTGTGTTTGTATTTTACATATGCATACTTTATTTTCATTTCTGTTAGAAAGCCTTTTCAGGTACTAATTTTGTACGTTTTCAGACATTTTCCCTTTACAGCACACAGTTAATACAGAATGGCTAACACATCTGAACAGTTCGTAAATTCCACTCTACATTTTTTTTTTTTTTTTTTAATCTCCACGAACATTTGGGGACTGTTTAAATGGAAATCATTTTCGATTTATTTTTGGCTTGATCATGGCACTACTCCATCCCAAGTACTGTGGTGTCTCTGGTTCTATTTTTGAATTAAATGGAAAATCAAACAAGTTGCAGTTGTTTTGTACATGTACAAGGAAAGTGATCAGAAATTTCTACAGTATCAAAACAGTATCAAAATTATGAGATCCAGTTGAATGTGAGACTTGAATGTTCTGCAAAGAGATTTGAGGGTGGTCTCGTTGGTTTAAAAGTTTAATTATCCAATTAATCTTAACCAGTCCTGTTGGAAAATATTAAGAGTTACACATACTCAGGTAGGACCAATAACAAAGCATTCAAATACCTGCACCTTTCAGGGGGAAATGGAGAGGTATGTTTTGTTGTTGAAAAATTAATTTAATGAGCCAGTTTGTGCTGTGCTCTAGAATGTTTTTGTGGCATTTCTTGTGTCTTATTAACTTCAAGACAGAGAAAAAAGAAGAGGCTGATGAGGGAATGACTGTTTATGGCACCTATAACATAAATGATATCGGGAATTGACTTGTTTAGTGGATGTTCTACATCACTAAATGTAACTATAAATTGATTTTAAAAAAGTATGAATATTGCTGTGGTATAAGAGGAATAAAACACCTTGTGACATAATGTTATTAGAAAAGAATCAACTTTGAGGTGGTAACTGCCACTCCATTGTAATATTTGAACAGTTTCTGTACAGACAGATGACCAATTAAAGGAAAAGCAGGTGGCTCTGTTATGCTGTAAGAACGTGTATTTTACTGGCATGGTTTAGGTCCACTTGTCCCCTTAGAGCACTCAAGACCTGCAGGCCAAGCACAGCCTGCTGTCTCATTTCATTCAGCCTGCTCAGACATGCAAAAATAATGCTGACTCAGCTGGTAGTATCCTACAATATACATTTTCTCACTATCGACAGCAGACCTGTAGTGTGTACAATGTGTACAATGTGTATGGGCTTACGTCTTACTGTGCTGACACTCTGGTTAAAATGGGCACCTACTGTATTTGCTATGTTTGATGCAAGTCTGACCTGGGTGTAAAAAAAAAATTCAGAAATGTGTTGTGTGTTGGCCTTTAGTCTGACTCAATGATTAAATCTAAATCCTACAATGTAGGATTTTACTGCACAGTTTTGACCAATAAAAAAAAATAGGAAAAAAAATAGTAATTGCAGCATCTGCAAAACTTTGGACACCCACCCAAGTCAGTATTAAGTAACATTCCCTCTGGTAGATATCACAGCTTGTAAATGCTTTTTGTAGCCAGACTTTCTTTTTTTGTTTAATTATTTTTTCTCTCACTATTCTTTGCAAAATGCTTGTAGAACAGGGCATAGTAAAACAGTACACTAACACTCCTTTGTCAGCTAAACCTTCCTGCATATGAGGGTTTTGGTTTGCCTTTCTGACTGTCACAGCAGATAAGCCGAAGCAGATGCAATTGCCAGGAGAGTATTTTATTAAACAGTTCACTGGTAAACAAATCCAAATTGACAATTAGAATCATAGTCAATAAACAGGCAAAGGATCAGGTGATGTGCAAAAAGTATAATAAGGGCAAAACCAAAGGACAGAAATGTAAATAAGGTTTCCGAAAACAGGATCAAAAAACAGAATAGCAATATACAAGAAATGTACAGGTGTGTGTGATTAGAAGTCAGGTGAGTATGAAAGTGCCAAAGTCCCTGTGTGTTGGGAAGTGTAGCCTTCGTCGGCCATATTAGTAGGGTGAGGTGTGTCCTGCGAAACTGAGTTCTCTATGGGTGCAAACAATTGATTGGCCTGACAGAACCCCCACCTTCAATCTCAAGCAGTCCTGGGAGGGTTGTTGGGGGAATGTTGGTAGCCAGTGGTCCCTGCAGGACGGGTTTCAGACACGAAACATGGAAGGAAAGAGCAATGCGGCAATCTTGGGGTAAGTTAAAGTTTATGGGTGACTTCATTGAATTGTTCCAAAGTCTTGTAGGGTCCAATGTATCTTGAGGTCAGCTTCTTGCAACTGTGAAGGTTTTGAGGTCCTTATTTGCCAGCCAGACATGGTCCCCCGGTTGATAGCATGGAGTTTCTCCTCTGTGACAGTCAATATGTTCCTTGTTGCTGTGTGCTACCTGTTCTAGGTACCAGTGTGTGCTCTCCCACAGAATGTTCAAAGAAAGTGACCTATTTCCTGGTTAGCCCTCTCCACTTGTCCGTTGCTCTGTGGATGATAACTGACGTCGGGCTTACGGTTACCCCAACTTTTCCATGAAGCTTGACCATACTTGTGATGTGAATTGCATGCCTCTATCACTGACTATGTCCTCCAGGATACCAAAGTATAGAAACAATTTAATTCAATTCAATTTTATTTGTATAGCACTTTTAACAATGGACATTATCACAAAGCAGCTTTACAGAAATAAATACATTAAAATTCAACCAAAATAAATTGTAAATGTGTGAATTTATCCCTAATGAGCAAGCCAGAGGCAATGGTGGCAAGGAAAAACTCCCTGATAGGATATGAGGAAGAAACCTTGAGAGGAACCAGACTCAAAAGGAAACCAATCCTCATCTGGGTGATAATGGATAGTGCAATTATAAATAAATCCCTTCTATAACTGTGTACTACATGGACAAATAGTGAAATTTTGCAACCAGTAAATTCATCACAGTTTTCAAGTGAAGTCTGGTTTTTTGAACCTCTCCAGTGTCCACTGATGGAGACCTGAGTGCAAATCTGCTCGTGGCAGCCGCAGCCCCAAAGCCACCACAACACATCTCCCCATATGAGATCCCCAAGCCATCTCCTTGGCCCCCAAGCAGCACCATCCCCTGCAATCTCAATGATCTTCAGGCTGTCCATGTGGGGCCATCCCCAGCAGCAGCGAGCGATCTCCAACTGTTGAGAACTCAAACCAGAAGTAGGGCATCAGGATGGATCAGGCAGGTCTGGAGAGCAGAAGGGGCCAGGATCACTGGTATCTCAGAAGTAGCATGTGTAGCTTGACAGAAAGAGAAAGAGAGAGATTGTTAGGTAAGCTTTTGTCCCGTAATGGTTAAGGACAAGGTACTTTGCGTGCAGATTGCAAGCAGGGACTCCGGCAAGACTAGCTGTGACAGCATAACTAAAAGGGAGAGCCAGAAGGTAACACAGACATGAGGGCACCCTGGGACATAAAGCAGCCAGCCACTCCACCATCAACAAACCTGAGTGAACACGTGAGAGTGGGGTGGTGACAGCATCCAAACATCCCAGTTCACCACAACACTCTATGCCTGTGAACTCTCCAGATCTGCTCCTTTACCTAAGACAAAACTATTCACAAAGGGCTTGACTAAAAAAATATGTTTTCAGCCTAGACTTAAACAGTGAGACTGTGTCTGAGCCCCAAACACTAATTGGAAGTCTGTTCCATAACTGTGGGGCTTTGTAAGAGAAAGCTCTACCCCCTGCTGTATTCGAGGTACCAACAAATAGCCTGCACCATTTGATCAAAGTAGGCATGGTGGACAGTAAAAAAAACAAAAGTTCGCTCAGCTACTGAGGCGTGAGACCATTCAGTAATTTTTAGGTCAATAGTAGTATTTTATAATCAATACGAAATTTGATTGGGAGCCAATGCAGTGTCAATAAGATGGGGTGATGTGGTCATTTCTTCTGGTTCTAGAAAGGACTCTCACCGCTGCATGCTGGACTAACTGGAGCTTGTTTATGCACCTACTGGAACATCCAGACAGCAATGCTTTACAGTACTCCAACCTAGAGGTAACAAAAGCATGAACAAATTTTTCTGCATTGTGTAGTGACATTATATTTTTTATCTTAGCAATATTTCTGAGATGAAAGAAAGCTATCCTAGTAATATTATCTACATGAGCTTCAAATGAAAGACTGGAGTCAATAATCATACCAAAGTCTGTTACTTCAGCACATGATGAAACAGAAAGGTCATCCAGAGTTATTATGTAATCAGAAAGCTTACTTCTAGCTGCATGTGGTCCTAGTACAAGTACTTCTGTCTTTTCAGAATTAAGTAAAAGAAAGTCAATAAGCATCCAGTGTCTAACGTCCTCTACACATTCCTCAACTTTATTAAGCTGGTGTCTGTCACCTGGCTTTGATGAAACATACAACTGTGTGTCATCAGCATAACAGTGGAAGCTAATACCATGTTTATGAATAATTTTGCCCAGAGGTAGCATATGTAAAGAAAAGAGCAGTGGGCCTAAAACAGAACCTTGCAGAACACCAAACTTTACCTTAGTATGCGTAGAGAAGTCACCGTTTACATCTACAAACTGATAACGATCAGTCAAATAAGACCTGAGCCAGGAGACGGCCGTTCCCTTAATGCCTACATTTTCTAGTCTATCAAGGAGAATAGCATGATCATTGTATCAAAAGCTGCACTAAGGTCAAGCAACACAAGCAAGGAGACACAACCCTGATCAGAAGCTAGTAGTATGTCATTTACCACTTTAACCAGTGCTGTCTCTGTGCTATGATGAGGCCTATATCCTGACTGATACATTTCATGAATATTACACCTATGCAGGTATGAGCATAACTGCTGTGCTACAACCTTTTCTAGGATCTTGGAGATAAAGGGAAGGTTTGATATTGGCCTGTAGTTGGACAATTGACAGGTGTTGAGGTCAGGTTTTTTAATCAGGGATTTGATAACTGCTAGTTTAAAAGATTTACGTACAGTGCTAAGTGAAGAATTTATTATTTTTAGAAGAGGTTTAATTGCTTCTGGAATTATCTGTTTGAAGAAACAGGTAGGTAAAGGATCTAGTATTCAAGTTGAAGATTTTGATGAGGAAATTAGTGAAATTAGTTTCTCGAAGGGGAGTAAAACATTCTAATCGTTGATCTGATATCATTATATTATTATCTATATCATTAGTTACAAAACTATCAAGTGATCTAATGATCTGTTTTAAGGTGTGTGTGTGTTCATTATACCAGGGTGCTAGCTTTTTCTCTCTAATTATTTTTTTTAAGTGGAACTACCTTATCTAGCGTATAGCAGAACATTGATTCTAAGCATTCAGTTGCCTGGTCAAGTTCTTCGGGATCGGACGGTGATCCAATTATGGTTGGTAACCCTGGGAGATTACTGACAAAACTATGTGCAGTTGCTGTTGTGATTGTATGTTTGATGCGGTAGCGTGGCAATTAGCATATATTATGATTCATATATGAAAACGCATTTTAAATGAGATGAGATAATGATCTGAGATAGCTTCAGTCTGTGGAAATGTGACTATATTTTCTATATTTAATCCGAAAGTTAGTCTTACATCAAGAGTGTTTTAACAATAGTTCCACCATGGCGAAGGCTCTGGGCAAGCTGGGCAGAGGGATGAGACGTAAGAATTTGGAGAAGCAGTATGTGATGACTAATATTTCTGTATTATTGTGTGACTCTGGGAGATCAGTGATAAAGTCCACTGCCAGATGAGACCAAGGTCACTGTGGCATGGGTAGTGGCATGAACTTGCCAGCCAGTAGGGTATGACGCACCTTGGCTTAGGTGCAGGCGGTGCATGATGAGGTGTAATGTTGCACGTCAACTAGCATATTTGGCCGCCAATACTTGTCCCGCAATAGGTGGTATGTTCGCTGTGTGCCTGAGTGGCCTGTAGCTAAGGCGGTGTGTGCCAATGTGAAGAGTCTGTCTTGTAGAGTGGAGGGTACAGACTTTTTGTTGGGTGGACATGATCATGGAATCTGCTGTGGAGAGGTACGTGCTATTTCTTGGTCAATGTACCAGGTAATAGTTCTTAAGAAGCATGAAGGTGTAGTTTGGGTATTTCTCCAAATCTCTGGGGGAGAACGGCCACGATGCCTGGCTCAGAGGCATCTATTTCCACTATGAATGGTTTAGACAGGTTGGGATGTTTGAGGATCGGGAAGGTGGTGAAGGCAGTTTTGAGTTTGTTGAATGCCTCCTACACTGCCTCGTTCCAGGCTAGCCGTTTGGCCCCTTTCTTGAGGAGTGATGTTAGAGGGTGGGTTATGGAGCTGAAACCTCTTATAAAAGCCTATGGTTGAGTGTTAGAACAAGGTTTGAAGAGTCAGAGAATTTATTACACTACATTAGGATTTGTTATTCCTAATGACAATTCTTGACATGAGTAACAAGTCCTAATGAGTCATTAAGGCCTAACAGGTTAATTAAGTTTTAAGACCTTACAACTGGAAAGTATCAAATATAAAGTAACTGTGTTACTTGCAAAAAAATGTACTATTACGTTTGCAAAAAATAGAAAAATGATTATTTTTTTTAAGCGGCTGTGGTTGCATCTTTTGACTTTAAAAAATCAATAAAACATGTAGTTTTCTAAAGATTTTGCATACAACCGTATGTAAAAAAAAGAACATTTAATGGAGTGTAATGTAAAAATACATTAAATTAATAGTGTTACATTATGGCCCTTCAAAGGTTCACAAAATTCCGAAGTGACCCTGGCAGAGTTTGAGTTTGATACCCCTGTCTTAGAGAAGCATCACTGCAAATCAAACTTTTCCTGACTGTTCATTCTTATCCTATAATGAAACATTTCTATCCTGATGGGAGTGTTCTCTTACAGGATGACACCACCCCATCCATAGGGTATGACAGCTCACTGAATGGTTTGATGAGAAAGAAAAATGATGTAAGCCATGACAGTATTGACAGAATTGACAGTCACCAGATCTCGACCCAATTTAGCAGCATATGCTTAAGAATATAAGGAGCTTAAAATTTTCTGCATGGAGAAGTGGACCACGATTTACTACAAGAATTTTCCTACATTACGTGACATATGAAGTGCACCTTTTCAACACAAAAGTAGTCTTTAAATAGGGCTTTAAAAGAGCACTATTTGAATGGCAAATGTGATCTGATTTAATTGCTTTCAAATCTTGCTATTTTGCAGGACGTTTTGCATCAGTTCACAGGTAAAATTTTTTAAAAATTTCTTTTAAGCATACATGCTGCGAAATGTGAATAACTAGGGTTATAAAAATACTATGTGTGTTTTGTTTATTCTGCACTGATCGATATGTGTAATGTACATGAAATATCATACACAGATGTAGGAAGCTGGTTTAATTTTCCAAGTTTGTTTATTTCTTTTCTTTCTGTATCTGCTGACCTTTAGGAAACACTGATACAAATATATGACACAGAAAACATTTTTATACCTTTTGGGTTCCTGTTGTTTTGTGTTGTTTAGGTTCTTATTTGTATTTTGCATATGAATGCTTAATTTTAGTTTCTGTAAGAAAACCTTATCCCAAAGCCTTTTCATGTACTAATTTTGTAAGTTTTCACACGTTTCCTTGTTATCCCTTTGCAGAACAGAGTTAATACAGAATGGCTAACACATCTGAAGAGTTCGTAAATTCCACTCTAGAGTTTTTATCTTCAGAGACATTTGTGGACTGTTTAAAGGGAAATCATTTTGGATTCATTTTCTGCTACGTGATCATGGCACTTTGCTTCTTACTTGGTACTCCAGCCCATTTATGGTGTCTCTGGTTAAATTTTTGTACTGAACAGAAAATCAAAGAAACTCAGGTGTTTCTTCTGAATCACACAATTATGGAGCTCATCTACTGTCTGGAGTGTGGTATAGAAATACTGAACATGTTTATTTTCAAAAATGACATATTGTGGTATGTGTTGAATTTCTTATTTGGCCTGTCCTGGACTGGAAGACCACTGTTACAAACCTGCATTTGTTCTGAACAATACTTGGCCGTGCTTCATCCAGTAACATTCTTGAGATATAAGGGTATAAAGTACAGACTTGCAGCAGCTGTAGCAGCTTGGCTGATGGCCTTTGCATATGGTGTATATGAGATCAAAACAATGATTTTCCCTGACTTTATTTATACTTTTGTATTCAGCATAGCACTGGCTGTGATTTCATTCTGCTGTGTGTCTGTGTTGTGTGCTCTGAAACACCCAGGGCCAGGAGATACACATATCACAAAGCAGACTGGTAGAGATGTAGGGAACCAACAGAAGAGAAATGCCTTTAATACTATATTTTCAGCATTGCTTCTAATCCTGTTCACCTACCTTCCTCAGGCATTACTGATCATTTTTACTGGTACTGGAGTAGATCAGTTATTGTTTGCATGTAATATTGTTCCTTTTATTACTTCTTTAAATATTTTTGGTGTGATTATTACACCATTGCTGAAACTGTACAAGGAAGGTCGTCAGAAATGTCTAAAGGAAATTAAAGTAACACCATGAGTAGAATTGTGAGATCCACTTGAATGTGTGGCTTGAATGTTCTACAAAGAGATGTAGGTTTGAGGGAGATCATGTTGGTTTCAATGTTTGATTATCTAATTAACATCGACCAGTCCTGTTGGAAAACATTAAGAGTTAAACATACTCAGTTACGAACCAATAAAGCAGCAGAACAGAGCATTCAAATACCTACACCTGTCTCAGGGGGAAATGGAGAGGTTCCAATGTGTTGTTGTTGTTGTTGCTGTTGTTGTCTTTCCTTATCTTGCAAAAATACCTGGGCTATTGCTTCGATGTAATATTGTTCACTTCATAACCTCCTTAACAGTTTATATCCTTAACAGCTGAAATAATCAAAAGGAAATTCAACACCTCTCACAATCAGAATCAGAAGTGGAATCTGTTAACTTGAAATATAAATTGTAGCATCCTGTTCTGTTTTAAGTGAGCTATATAATATGTGGTTGTACACTGGTGTTAGAGCAGCCTGTTAAATGCTTACAAATGTTTAATGCAATACCTGAAAACCTGTATGTTCCAAAAAAGTGTAGTTAATTATCAGAATTATATAATTAATAATTCAGAAAGTATCTCTATTTTTAGTAAAACATCAATATGTGCAAAAATAAAATCAGAATAAAACATTTTGTTTACTGACTGTGTACTACAGTGTGTTTATCTGGAATGGACATTTACTGTATGATCCTTTTAAACTCCTAAGACCCTTTGGCATGTCCATACTCAAATTCCTCACTCTAAACCTATACATCTTTCCTGTTAGTTTTATTGTGGCTACTTCATAAAAGTATAGTAATTACTAGTAATTACAATATAATAATATCTGAATAATAAGAGGACATTGGAGGAGACAGCATGCACTGCAATAACAGACACATTAATTTAAAAACCACCAGCTGCCACTGCCTTTGCAAGTATTCTTACATATCCTATGAACCTCACTGATATCATATTTCCAGGAGTTCTTGCAGATACTGACTGTAAAATATCGCTCTTGTGAGTGTACTGAAAGAATGTGAAATATAGTAGTCATACTAAGAAGAATGCAGAAGTATTTGTGCACCCAGGCTTCCAGTAGCAGTTGTTGCAGTTCCCATTTTTAACCACTAGGTGGAATAACAACTCTATGGAAGCTAAAAGGGGCAGTGTGCGCTCTGCCCCACGATTGTGCAAAAATCTAGAAAGGTGAGAAATTCAATGGATCATTAGCATATTTCTGTCAAATAGCAACAATTTTTTAAAAAAACTTACAAGAGTTAATTACTTTTCCAACCTGCCCATTTGAATGAGCTACAACTGTGTCGATTTATATATCTACCATCTAAGGCCTTGTCAAATGTTTGCCCATACCTCACAGGAGTATTGACTCCTGTTTCATGTTCATGCCCTTGTCAATTCCTCCATTAATCTTTAGTAAGCACTTTATCCTGGAACACTAGGGAGAATTCATCCTGGATTGGACGCCAGTCCATTGCAGGGTACTAGCACACACATATTCATATGCTTGTTCATAACTAGTGGCAATTTATCATCGCCAAATCCACCTATCGGCATGTTTTTGGGAAGTGAAAGGAGACCTTGAGAATATGGCGGGATGAAATTCGAACACAGGGAGAACATGTGAAACTGAGAGTAACCAGAGCTCAGGAATGAACCGGGGACCCTGGAGCTGTGAGGTGGCAACACTACCCCATGCTCCAGTTGTTAAGCCATGCATAAATCCTTAATGGTTTGAATCATGTGTTTGCAAAGCTTTGCATGTTGTTGGTTATTGAGTTTATTGGTTATTTTTGGTGATCTTATTTTCAGTATGTTCTGAATCTAGTGATTTATGTTTTGTTTTATTATAAAAACAATGTTGCACAATTTTTATATGATCTTTTTTCATGCCCAAGTACCTTTTAACAAAAGCTAATAGGTTGTTGAAACACTATAGGCTTTGCATAATGATGATTTCACTGATGGTTAGGGACATATTGTTTTTGTTAATTGTTGGGCTAGACACGCATAATGGTCTGCCGTCACCAAATAATAATTTGCTTTTTAGCCTTTCATGTGCTCAGTATGAGGAGCATCAAGTTCACAATAAAAGCATTGAACAACATTATTTGTTAAGCAAATGTGATCCACCTTTATTGCTTCGAAATTATCCGTATTTTACAGAAACACTCAGATCTCTGCAGCACATAAATATTGCCACAGGTAAGACAGCATTCTTTTAAAAATACGTTTATTATACCACAGCATTGTTGAATTCTTGACTATGATTGGTCAGAAGGTGTGGATTCATTTTCTTTAACAGCAGCTCTAACAGTAGTGCTGACTGAAAGAGTAATTACAGGTTTATATTGATGTGCTTGGTTATTTCTACAGTAACACAGGGGCCTGTACAGTGGAAGGTCAGTATAAACAGATTTTAAAAATGTGTAACTGTTCTGCACAGATCTGGTGAAGTATCTGTGAGGAGACATTTATTTAGCATTTTTGAAAGGAGTCTACAGTGTCAGTGCTTTGTAACAGTCACAGGTAAAGCTGTAACTATGAGCTGTCTGACATGGAAAAGTCTTCAGATAGTAAGACAAGCCATATTATTTGGCTTATTAACCTCAAAAGAGAGAGAAAAAGATGGAGGAACAATTGTTTATAGCTGTTATGAAATATTGATAACCGGAACTAACTTGTTTCATGAACGTTATATGTAACTATAAATGGATCAACCATATGACTTGTCATTTTTTAATATCTTAAAAAATTGTTAGCAAATTGCTGTGGAATAATATGAATAAAATTGATTTGTAAAGTATGCAAGCATGCAAACATAGCAATATACACTCACTGTCCACTTTATTAGGAACACCAGTACACCGGCTCATTTATCTAATCAACCAATTATTTAGCAGTTGCACAATGCATAAAATCATACAGGTCAAGAGCTTCAGCTAATGTACACATCTTTGATGGGGATGAGGAAAAACTTTGATGTCAGTGACTTTGACTTTGACCTTTGCGATGTGGTACAATGGGAGATACACAGCAGTAATGTGCAGCTGACAAATCCGCAGCAGTTATGTGCTGTGATCATGTCAACATGAACCAAAAGCTAAAAGGAATGTAAAGGCATATATTGTTTTTTTTGTTGTTGCTGTTTTTTTTTTAAAGGAGAGAGCCTTAAATTTTTTCTTGTATGTCTTACTTTCTGCTTTGTTGTCTCTGCAGGGCAGGAATGATACAGGATGGCCAACACATCTGAAGAAATCATAAATTCCACTTTGGTGACTCCATTCGGATTTAATGCATGTTTAACTGAACCAGATTATGGACTTTCCTGCTACTTTATCATGTCAGTTTGTATCCTTGTGGGAACACCAGCTCATTTGTGTTGTCTCTGGTTGTAACTTAGTTTTGATGGCAAAATCAAACAAACTCAAGTTTTCCTTCTGAATCACACTATAATGGAGCTTCTTTCCTGCATAGAATGTGCTATTGAAATACTGAATGAGTTTATATTCAAAAATATCAATTTGTTACTAGTGACCGGCTTCATTTTTGGTCTGTCCTGGACTGGAAGGCCGCTGATACAAATCTGTATTTGTATTGAACAATACTTTGCAGTGCTTCATCCAGTAACATTCTTGAAATATAAAGGCATAAATTACAGAATTGCAGCAGTTGCTGCAGCTTGGTTAATGGCTTTTGGATATGGTCTGTATGAGGTCTATTTCCTGACATTCACTCATCCTATTTTTAACTCTGTATTCATCGTGGCATTGGCTGTGATTTCATTCTGCTGTGTGTCTGTGTTGTGTGCTCTGAAACACCCAGGGCCAGGAGATACACATATCACAACACGGACAGGTAGAGATGTCAGGACCCTACAGAAGAAGAATGCCTTTAATATGATCTTTTCAGTTTTGCTTATAAACCTAGTGACCTATGTTCCTCCGGGATTCCTTAGCATTTTTACTGTGGTACAAATACACTGGGTGTTACTTTATTGTAATGTGGCTCCCTTCATGACTTCCTTGAGCATGCTTAGTTTGATTATTACACAACTGCTGAAAATGTACAAGGAGGGCTATCTGAAAAAAAAAACCTAAACCAGGGAAATTAAGAAAAAAATGAATAGACCACATGAGGGAAAACTGTAGGATTCAAAAACTATTCAGTGATGGGGTGAATTGACTATACTGGCCTATACACCCAGCAGTCTGCAAGATTGTAACAAGAACTGATCATCTTTTTTTCTAATTAAACAGAATAATTAGGCAAGTTCCAAAAAAGACAAAAAAATATGATGTCAGAATGGAAATAATATATAACAATAATTATAATAATAACACTAAAAAAAACTAAGTAACTAACTAAGCAACTAACAAAGCAGTAAAACCGCAGGGCTGTAAGAAGATGCAATTTTGAAGATGCATTTGTAGTGTTAGTCTTTACTCTTTTGATTATTTAATTAATGTAGAACACTTTTGAAGACTATTCCTATTATATTTTAGGCTCAGCAGTCCAGGATCTCCAATGAGAGACCAAAATGAGTGCATAGGGGTGTGTGCTTAATTGAGGAAGCAGCCCGTTCAAGGGGCTGGGTTTGCCCGTTCATGGGTGAGTGCTCATTTAAAAGGCAGGCTGTTTAATCAAGCAAGGACTCTGGCTTCATGCCAGGGGTGCATGCTTAATTAGGAGGCAGCCCGCTGAAGGACGCAGCCCATTTAAGGGAGCCGGGGAGTCACAGCAGGTAGGGTCGCTGCCTCACAGCTCCATGGTCCTGATTCGATCCTAATCTTGGATTACTGTCTGTGCTGAGGTTCAGTGCATGTTCTCCCCTTGTGTGTTTGGGTTTTCCTCTAGGTTCCTCTGACCTCCCAAAAACATGCCAGGTGGATTGGCTGTGATAAATGTGTGCGTGCATGGTGTCCTGCAACGGGTTGCTGTCCCATGCATGGTGTATTCCCACCTCATGCCAAGTGTTCTCCAGATCCACCTCAACCTCAGGATGAATGAGTGGATCCTTTGAAAGAAATCTGTAAGACTCATAAACATTATTCAAAACCACTGATGAATAGAATGGATTAAACAGGATAGTCCAAATGAACAATCTGCAAAGTGTAATGAGGGCTGATTATCTTACAATTCGAACAACTCAAAACAGAAGATAAAGATGTCAAAGTGGAGAATGACAATAATAATGCAAATTAACAAAAGTTCAAGGCTACAATAAGATGTGATTTTGCCATTTCTTTAGTCTTTTGATTATTAAACTAGTAAGACAACAAAAAGATAAGACAATCTCTATTATGTTTTAGGAAGCAAATTGGCTCAGCAGATTGTTTTCTCCCATGGGTTGCACTGGCTTTAACTAGTAGAATTTATATAATTCATATAAATGGTCATATAATAGAAATAAATGCCTGCTGACCTGTTAATCTGGAGAGATTGTCTTTTAAGAGCTCTTTAAGCTTATTAGACTACTTCCTTCTCATTCCAATTGTAAATTCACTGCAATGCTGACAAATCTCCTGAATGTGTGTTGGACAAAATTTTGTTAATTGTTTTTAAATATTTAAATGTAAAAGTCATGAAAGTAATGCAACTTTAATATATTTAAGAAGAAATGCTATGATTTTGTAAGGGTTTATCAGAATAAACCATACTGGCCATAATGTCAAATCATTATCTCAGACTCCACCATCATTTTCCTTATTTATTAATGTAATCTTTGGCATATCTGTATGATCAAACTCACGTCTGGTCAGCTGCTTCGTATTCTGGTAATGCTTTTATCTTAGTAGAATAAGTGTTTGCTGTTAAACAGGATTGTTTGGTTGTGCATGCCAGTATAATGTTATACCAGCATGCTATTTGATGTTAGTTTATGTTCACCATCAGCAGGAGTCCAGTGGGTTTTGCTCAGTTTTCTGGCTAACCAACAAGCATTTTATTTGTTATTTAAGTGTGTTGTAAACAGTTTTATAAAAGAAATACTTAAACTGTCTATATGTATATTCCAAATGTATTTCATTTATAAAATGTTCTTAATCAATAAAATGTTCTTAACATTTTATTCCATTCTTCATTTATTGTCTTATTGCCTTCATTGCATTTTGTGTTAGTTAGCTGTGTAAACGTTTCCTGTAGTTAAGATGATCATTTTTTTGGTTGTAGCTATGTTACTGCAATTGTGTGCATGTAAAATGTAACCACCCAGTAAAGTTGAGGAAAAATAAACTTCACGAGAGTTTACAATAAAGTTCTATTCTGTCATTTTCTATTGTTAAATTGAGACCAATATGTAATCTTACCCATGTAAAAACATATATTTTTATAAGTATCTATTTGAGTGAAATAGTGCAAAATATATACAGGCATAACTCTAACTAAAATAAATCCCAGTACTTCAGTTTAATTTGTGTTTGCACGGTGCCCTGCAGTTGACTGGCGTCCCACCTGTATTCCCTCCTTGTGCCCTGTATTCCTGGGACAGGCTCTGGATCTACTACGACCCTGAACACAGGTTACTGTAGATGATTGAATGAAAGAGTATTTCATTAACACAAAGATGTAGCAAAACACACAAATAAAAACAGCAACTCAACACTAAAAAGAACACAAAATGGCATAACTAAAGAGTAGGGAAAAACATAAACTAAAGATTTTACAAAATGAGGAACTGGATTAAACCAAAGAGCAAGAAACCAAACAGAGTACAGGGCACAAGAGCTTTACACTCACTTCTGAAGATAACTTAAAAGCAAGTAAACAAGATAATGTTACCAGTATGATATGGCTAAACAACATGTACTAAACCTGATAACACTGTCTCTTTTGCACCTCACACTTAATGCTACTTGCTGTTTTGCTGCATTTCGTTGACTTTGTACTTGTACTCTGTTCAGTGACAATAAAGTTGAATCTAATCGAATCGAATCTAATCTAATAACATTGAGAATAAGAATGACATTAACAAGGAAGAAACATAAATGAAGACATTTGTCAATTTAATTTAATCATGGGCATTACATTAACAAGACACTGACAAGTTATAAACAATTCCAAGAGCTTTTCTGGTTATTCCTTATGACAAACTTTAGTTTGAAGCATACTGCATGAATGGTAAAGGGAGCGCACAAAAGGGAAGCTTACCTCCTACCAAACTGAGTCGATACTCTGGCATCGCTCGATGAGAACTGTTTATTCAGTGCAATGCATTTAACATCTGGATTTTACAATATTAAAGAGGATAGCCACAAATACACTGCCTGTACCAAGCCACTAGGCCTTTAGAATGTAACCTGGTGACTCACAGGCTCTAGTCCAACCACATTTTGAAGAATATTTATGTCCATATTTGGGGAACAAAACTACATCTTCTGTTTGCAAGTAGTAATATAAAACTTGCCCCCAAGAAATGCCACTTTCCCAGGCATACTGCAAAATTCCTGGATATATCTCATGTAGGCATCTAGACAACAATAAGTAGAATGGAAATCTCTGATCTAATGAGGAGGTTAGGAAGACATATGAAGTAAAGAACACACAGTCATTTCTCAGGATGGTGAATTATTATTTGTATTTCATCACATGCCAGAATTGCTTAGCCACCATTCCAGTTAAAAGCAGGACAAAAGCACAAACAGGGGACAAAAACTAAAGGATTTAGTTTGTGTAGTTCCTCAAACTTGTGAAAGAGGACTGGAGAAGTGAATGCCAGGGGGTCCTGGTACAGCTGAAACTGGCAGTTTTTAATTCATTGGGTTTGGTACAGGTCAATAATCAACAAAGAACAACGCGATAACAAAAATTTGCAACGAAATGTGCATTAATATTGAGTGAGTGTGTGCAAATTTAGCAGATTATTTGAAAATGTTGCAACTGTACAAATGGACTGAAACCAGTAGCAGAAGGAGTGATTGTTGTAGATGTGTAGCATTAGTGACTATGCATCAATACCATCAGAAGTAAGAAGTCTTTGCAAACATTAAGGCAGTCCAGATGGAAATAACCAGGGCTTTGCAGCACTCTCTGCAAGCATTTATGAGTTGAGTTTTCTGATGACAGAAAACTTAGTTTCGAGACTCTGTATCTTTTGCCAGGAAAAGGGGCAGAAATATGAGCTGTGCTGGGTGGGATGGTTCAGAGGACATTTTTAAAGTTCTTTTTTGATGTACATCTCGATTGTTAATGAAGTGGTGTTGGCAGACCCTGATTTCAGAGATTACCTGAGGCACTGAGAAAATATGTAGTATAAAAAAAGAATCTTTTACAATCTGTGGTACACTTTCACTTAAGGCAGATGCAATGCCACACACAAGCAGGTTAAGGAGTACATTGTGGTGTTGATACAGTAAATGCCATCAGCAAAACACCACAGCAAAATAGATATGTAGATATCTGTATTTTGGGCTCAAATTAGGCAAAAATGATGCTCTAGGGTTTTTTTTTTGTTTTTTTTTTGCTTCTATTGTGAATCCACTTACACTATAAGCCCACTTCAGTTAGGATCAACCTAACCTGGATTGCTGAAATTTAATCAGCTGTTAAACTTGACATGTCATGTTGAGTTTATTCATTCATGCATTCATTCATTCATTCATTCATCTTCAGTAGCCACTTTTTCCTGGTCAAGGTGAGGTGGGGTGATATGGCAACGCTATCCTCTGTACCCACAGTTCAATCAAGTGAAGTTAATTAATTCACGTGAAATACAGTATGTCCTGTTTTATTTCCTTGTTAAGAAATGTATAACTATACATAATGTTTACTGTACTGAAGGTACTATGCATATTGTTGCACAGATTAGGATGCCACCTATTGGACAAACACAGTAGCATGCCTACAACACATCATTTATATAAGAACAATAAATAATCAAATACACTGGTTTTTTTCCAAATTTGAACCTGTGCTCAGTTTGTGGAACATGAATTATTCCTATTCACAACAAAAACAGTGGTCATGTTCAAACAACAGTTTTTGAATAGCAAATGTGCTTCATATTTATAACTTTGACAGCTTGATATTGCACACAATCTTTCAGAAGTCTGGCGGAACTCATACATTGTTCCACAGGTAAAGATGCATTTTAAATTCTGAAAAATATTAATTACATATTATTCTTTATGCTACTGTTTAATGAATAATATACCATAGTTAACCTAAAATAAATATAAAATGTTTTTAAAAAATGAGTAATCTTGAACATTACACTTATCCCTTGTGGAAAAACTATGCATATGCTTTTATGATTTACACAATACTACAGTGCCTTGGAGAATTATTGGCACCTTTCATGAAAATGAGCCAAAATGAATATATAAATGAATGCAATGAGTGATATTTTGAACTTAAACAAATGGTTAATGCAAAACATGAGTTTGTATATCATTAATTATTTCTATTTTTGGATAATGCTTGGACAGTGTATTGTGCATGTGTACTGCGTTCTTGTTCCCGATGGTGTCAAATTTGGCTTGGATGTGCCAAGGCTTTTTGTAAATCATCCATCTCCTTATGTATAGATTCGTGTAAGTCTAGTTTGCTGATGGGCTGAGGCAAACTCAGATCAAGGTGCAAAAAGATCATCCATGTATCTGTCTGTGTGTAGCAGAATCTTCTTCCTGTTTTTGGGGTGATTAGTTCCATTTTCTAGATTGCAAGTTTTGCATTTGTTGGCCATTATATCTTTCACAAATCAGTTTTATCCACAAAATTCTCAGGTTCTTCCACTTTAAAACCTCTTCTCAGAGATTCATCCTTTTTCTTTAGTCAAATGTTTTAGCAGCAGAATTCGGGCATGTTAAGTCCTTTCAATTATTGTGGTGTTTAAGAACTCATGTTGCATAACAAAAAGAAATGTTTATTTTATGCAATCATTTTTGCTTACTTTTATGAAGTTTGCCTTAAAAAACTGAAAAATTCATATTTTTAAAGACTTTGAGCCATTTCCTGTCTCATTATTTACACTGACTCTGCATATGCAAACATTAGCTGTGCGGATATATTTGCTTTTTCCATGTCCTCATACATTCCCTTACTGTCTCTCTCTGCAGAACAGAAATAACACAGGATGGAAAACACATCTGAAGAGTTCATCAATTTCACTTCAGCTTTGTCTCCACTGGGTACAAGTGACTGTTTAAAAGACGATACATATGAAATTATATTGTGCTACTCTGTTATGCTACTCTGCTTCATTGTGGGAACACCAGCCCATTTGTGGTGTCTCTGGTCGTATCATCACTTTGACTGGAAAAGCAAACAAAGTGCACTTTTCCTTCTGAATCACACGATAATGGAGCTTCTCTTCTGCATGGAATGTGCTCTTGAAATACTGTATGTATTCTGCTTCAAGAATGACAAATTGTTAGTTGCAGTTACTTTTATTTTTGGCCTGTGTTGGACTGGAAGACCGCTGATACAAACCTGCATTTGTATTGAACAATACTTGGCAGTGCTTCATCCAGTAACATTCTTGAGATATAAGGATATAAAGTACTGGATTGCAGCAGTTGTACCAGCTTGGTTGGCAGCCTTTGGATATGGCCTGCATGAAACCATGGAACTGATATTCCCAGAGCCTGTTATAAATGTTGTCCTCTTTACAGCATTGGCTGTGATTTCATTCTGCTGTGTGTCTGTGTTGTGTGCTCTGAAACACCCAGGGCCAGGAGATATGCGTATGACCAAGCAGAGAGGTAGAGATGTAGGCAACCTACAAAAGAAGAATGCCTTCAATATGATCGTTTCAGCATTGCTTATAGTCTTGTTGACTTACCTCCCTTACCTAATAGTTAGCATATGTGCTGCAGCACAAATAGATAAAAAAATGCTTTATTGTAATATCCTTCCCTTTCTGAGCTCTTTTACTGTTTATGGTGTGATGATTTCACCTGTGCTGAAAATGTACAAGGAAGGCCATTTAAAATGCTTTAATCGGTCAAATTAAGGGCAATCAAAGAGACCTCATGAGGTGGAGTTAATAAAGCAATAAGCATTAAAATAATAGCTGACTTTGATTGATTTTACTTTGAATACAGAGATGAGTGGAAGGGTTGTACGTCAGGCAGTGTAGAGCTCACAGCTCTAGGGTCCCTGGTTTGATCCTGAGCTGGCGTTGCTGTCTGAGTGAAATTTCTTTGCAGGTCCTCCCTGTGTTTGCATGGGTTTCGTCTGGTTTGTGTAGTTCTTCCGGGTTCTCTAGATAGACTCTGTGACCCTGCCCAGGACAAAAGCGGTTACTTAAGATTGATGAATGAATAATAATGTCTATTTATATACTAAATTTAAATTTGTACAGCAAAGTAAAAAGTACTTTACATACAAATAGCATTAACTACTGTGTAAGCTATGCTGTGCTGTAACCCATTACACACATTCTCTCTCTCTCTCTCTCTCTCTCTCTCTGTCTCTCTGGCTCTGTATTGATTTTTGGTTGCTGTTGTGCATGTTGCGGTTTTAAGGTTGCTCTTAAATGTTTACTCTTGTTTTATTTTACCAAAAGATACACTATATGGCCAAAAATTTGTGGATACCTGAACGTCACACCCATATGTAGGCCTTCCTTAAACTGTTGCCATAAAGTTAGAATCACACAATTATATAGAATGTCTTTGTATTCTGTTGCATTAAAATTTCCCTTCACTGGAATAAAGAGGCCCAAACCTGTTCCAGCATAACAACGCCCCTGTGCACAAAGGGAGGTTCATGAAGACATGGACTGCCAAGGTTGGAGTGGAAGAACTCGAGTGTCCTGCACACAGCCCCTGACCTGAACACTTTTAGGATGATCTGGAACACCGACTGCACTCCAGACCTCCGCGACCAACATCAGTGCAGACCTCACTGATGCTCCTGCGGCTGAATGAACACAAATCCCCACAGCCATGCTCCAAAATCTAGTGGAAAGCCTTCACAGAAGAGTGGAGATTATTATAACAATAAATTATAATAAATGTGGAATGAGATGTTCAAAAAGCACATACGAGTGTTACAACATTTAGTCATTTAGTTAATTATACGTTCATGGAAATTATTATAAATCATGAAAAGTAAATGTAATATTTATTTCTTCAGCTTTTCACTGGCTTGCTTTATAATAAAAGCCTCTTTGTTTTGTTCCTGCATTTATTTACTTTTTTTTTTTTTTGACCTGTCCGCCTGGGGACTTTTATTTTGATGAGTGTTTAGTAACCCGGAAGTTGCTGCTACATTGTTTCTCGCCTGATACTGGTTCAAAAATGGCAGATGTCAGAACCCGATGGAGTATCACCTGCGTCCCGTTCATTTTCTCCGGATTTTTGGTGATTTCCTGAAGTGCGTGGAGTTTAAAGCGGAAAGTCACGTTAACCTTTGTCGTGTTATCCCTTATTATTTGCGGTATTTCACATTGGCCGCGCGCGACTTGTTGCTAAGCAAACTGGCTAATCCGAAATTTGTAAACATTGGCTAGCTAGCGATTCATTCCCCGGGCTAGCTAAGCTAACGGTTTAAAAAAAATGGCCACTATGGAGAAATTAATGAAAGCCTTCGAGTCACTCAAATCATTCCAGCAACAACAGCAAGGTCCGCTGTCTGCAGAGGAGCTTGTCCAGAAACAGTAAGTAAAGATGTGACATTTTCACCAAGCATAATGTTTGTATTGGTAGCTAGTTAGCTAAAGTTAAGTGCTGACAGCGCTAGCTTATCCTAGCCGTTAACGTTTTCACGTGACCTATTTCTGGTCGAGCGGTTTCTAATCCTGATCCTGAACTAATGTTAACATGAACATTCCACCTGCACTGATCTCTCTCACACACACACACACACACACACACACACACACACACGCGCGCGCGCGCGCGGTTAACCTGATGAAGCGCTTATTTAACACCGTTATGTGATGTAAAGTGTACTTAAAGGTGCAATAGTCAATATTTTTCATTTCGTACTAATATAAATAATGTGGAAAATAATGTAGAAATGATAAATAATAATAGTTTAAGATGTTGTCTCAGGACAAGTGTATTACGTGGATGAAAAAAACCCAGTTTGGAAACCTGACTTCCGGTCCGGAATTGTTTGTTTGTATTTGGAATGGCCTCTTGTCAGTCATTTTAAAGACACGCCCCCAACACCCTGTCACATCCTCATACATCATTCTAAACATGCAGCTTCTCCTCATAGAGTTGTAACTTTGGTTTTAAAGCATTTTGTTTTTGTTGCAGAACAAGAACACTCACATAAATATACATACAGAGAATTTACAAAACATACCCGCTGTTCCAATCCTAGTAATGCCAAAGAAAATACAAAAATGAACCAAATACATTATCACTTAACGTATTAATAACTTATAAAGAGGAAAGATTTCAAGTATTCTATACAATCATTTTGCTTTTTTGATTTCTTGGATCTTTTAGAGTCTAAGTATCTTGCATCAGTTCAGTTTTATATTGCAGGATGTTAGGTTTTAATGCACTTGAATGTCCGAGTGCATTGGAAAGTGGTGTCATAACAGTTCTTCATAAGGGTCACTCTAGTTAGCATGCTAACTTTAGTTTAGCCACAAGCCATAAGTTTTGGAGGGTGGAGCTTTGTGGAAATGGGAGCAAGCTCAATGAGAAAAAAAAAATTATTCAAATCTTATTCAGCTCCACCCATTTAACTGAGACTGATTTTTCACAAATCTTACCTAATGCATCTTTAAGTAAGGTACTGTAAATGCTTTAGCTCAATCCAGTTTTATTTGTACAGCATTTTAACAGTAAACATTGTCCTAAAGCAGCTCTACTGAAATCCGGATGGACAGTACTGTGCAAAAGTCAATGAAGAAATGCTGTAAATATGTGAATATGTGAATGCTGTATGTATCGGCTGCTCCTGTGAGGGGTTGCCACAGTGGATCATTGGTCCATATATTTGATTTGGCACAGTTTTTTGCCGGATGCCCTTCCTGATGCAACCCTCCCTAATTTTTATCCGGGCTTGGGACCGGCACTGGGAGTGCACTGTCATGTTCAACCCCACTATCATGTTGGGGTCGGTTCCCTGGCTGGGAATTGAACCCGGACCGCGGCGGTGAGAGCGCCAAGGCCTAACCACTAGTCCTCCAGGAACCCTAAAGACGCCTTCAAAAATAATGAAATTAAACATTTCTACATAGAACAATACTCTAAAGAAAAAACGTAAACAGTAATAAAGTAAGCAAAGTTCATATTTGGTGTGATATAGTAGCCTCAGGTACAGTTTGTGAAGTTTTGTAAAGAAATTAGCTGTAAGTTTTGCTGAGCATCATGTAGAATCTGCCACAGTTCTTCTGGAGGCTTTGACTGTCACGCTTGCAGGTAAAACCCAACAGACTTCATTGTGTTGTTTTTTGTTTTTTTTTTGTCTGAAAAGTGGTCTGTTATGAAAGATGTTACTTTCGTTACTGACATACCAACACGTTCCTGCAACATTTAATTTTTAGTTGGAAAAGTAATGTTCAGAAATATAAAAAAGTTGTTGTTCTGACTCAATAATACAGAAATTATAAAATAAACTGTAGCTGTGGATCCCTAATGAGCAAGTCGGAGGTGACAGTGGCGAGGAAACACTCTTTGAGAGGAACATTTAGAGAAACTCCAGACTCAGAAGAGAGGACTGTTCTGGGTGACACCAGAAAGTGGGATTATTAATCAGTGTCGTTGTAATTAGTGGTGTTACAGTGAGAAATTTTAATGTTTGATAACCTAATCTAAAAATATCACAGTTTCACATTATCACAGTATTAATCAACTATTTAGAAACACAGTGCAAATGATCTTGAATACTTTGTCCAAATGTTTCTTTGCACATCCTTGCATATATAACAAAAAGCAAAATGATTGCTCAAATCCCCTAATTTATCCTTATTTCTTAAAGATATTTTTTGAGAATGATTTTACCACATAATCTCTTATTATCAGCATTTGTCATGTTATAATCTGAAAGGGAGAGTGTCTGAAAGACAAGGTGACTCGCTGAGCCAAAAACAAAACATAAAAATCTAACTAGCCTAGCAGTGTTCAGCGCTCCTTAGTCAAAAATAGTTTATTTTGTGTAGTTGTGGTCAGCAGTGCTGTGTTTTTCTGAGCATTTACTAGCTGTCGTATATGATAAGGTTCTGAACATGCTAGAAGTGACAGCAGAACAGTAATATCTCGTACTATGTTGCTTTCTGACTGCATACAGTGTTTACAGTTTATTATTATTTTCACTTGCGTAGATCACATTAATAATTTTGCACAGTCTTTTGTCTGTGTTCAGTGTTTATAGGTTGCTACTTTTGTACTACCATTATCATTTTTGAGCTGTGTCTGGGTAGGAGTGTGCAGCTGTAGCACAAGAATTTCACTGTATATAGATGCTTAAAGCACTCTTTATGCACATAACAGTAAACCTGAAACTTGAACCAGTAGCGGATGAAATGGTTAAAAAAATTTGGCAGAGAATTGGAGGAGGTAGTTGTATGATTTAGGGCGAGGAGTCCAGGAGGAGGGGGCTGTGAAAATTTTGTAGAATCTCAGCCAGACACAAAGGGGATGAGAACCGCTGGAGTAAGGAGTTTGATTGTGTGTGATGAACAGGTAAAGGGCAATAGACGGAAATGTAAGTAAAATTTATTTATATAGCGCTATTCTAGATAGTAGTCACATAGTGCTTCACAGTATATGACAGTAAATGTATTTCAATCATCATTGGTGAGGTAACTGGCTGATAATACACTCTGTCTTACTGAGAAACCGTGACACTATAACAGCCCTAGTTTTCATATACAGTACAGTATATTTAGTACAGTGTGTATATTATAGTACAGTATAGTTAATGCTCCAGCTTGCATCTGCACTACTAACCAGCCAGATGTTGTAGCTAAATTTCCTGTGCAGGAACTAATGCTGCATTCGACTTACCTCGGAAATGGGAAGTCAGAGTCGGAGCTCGGAATAACGTCATTTTCGAGCTATAAAGTGAGAAGAAAAACATGGAAGACTCCATGTCTTTTGTTAGCAACAATCTACCCAGCTAACTATGATGAGTGTTGTATATTTTCCTCCTCAAACAGTGATCTGTGTAGTCAGTGTTATAGATTTAACAAGTGAATGTCTGTGTGTTGATTGATCTAAAGCAAATACTTGTATATAGACTATAACTCATTTAAAGGGAAGAAGAGCTGCTTTGTTTACTGTTCATGCCGTGAGAAGCCACGTCACTTGCTGAACTCGGGGTTGAGGAGACCATCCCGTGTAGGAAGTCCTACCTTTCCTAATCGGAGGTCAGAAATTACAAGTCGAATGCAACATAATAGCTCTACCTGGCCACTTCAGCCACAGAGTTTTACAAATAATACAACTTGACTTTGAACTTATTAGTAGTACATTGTAAATTCCAAAAACATACATTATATGTGTGGAATTCACTTTTTTGAAACAGTGTTGCAAATGATTTTCATTGTCACAGTATTGACACTTGTAACTCGAGGTGCGCTGATCTGATATTCGGGCTGAAATACTGGACTGGAGTCAGATTTGATTTATTTGCTGATTATCATGTGAGCACTGGTGATGTCTACTGGCACGCCACTTGTCTTAAAGCCTGTCGCAGCATGACCTGTGAGATTTTGCATTACTCGGCGTAAGAAGTTTGCGCCAACGCCAACATGGAAAGGCGGCAGAGGTGTATCCTCAGTGTAATGGATCTGGAGCATCAAAAACAAAAAAATTAAACATAAAGTCTTAGTAAATGTCACTTTGATTAGATCTCTGAGTCTGCTTTTTTTTGTTTAAACATGACATGCACGTCTTAGACTTATGTGATGTGCGAATCTTTGCTCAAGGAAGTGCATGTGCATGATTTCTGCTTTCTTATAGCAAGCGTTACGATGATTTCAGCTTGTGATAAGGAGTGTTTACTGAGGTACTGTTTTGGAGCCCTGGACTGATTTTTTTTTTTTTTTTTTTTTTAACTGATGAATTGTAATCAGTGAGCACTCTCTGTTGTTTCAGAGTATGTCTATATAGCAATCTACTGATAAATGCTCATTTACTAGAGTACATGTCTGTAGACCTTACGTACGTAATAAATGCTTAACAGTGTATTAGGCGATATCACAAGAATAATTTACATGTAAGGAATGTAACACATGACCGATCGTGCTGCTATGCGAAACTAATCCATGTGCAAGTGTGGTAAGTGTGCGTATAACAGCATGATCTGAAGTGTGTGATTCTGCTTATACCACAGCGATTTGTCAAAGATTACAATGTTTAAATACATGTGTTGCATTTTAACGGTTTATAGTTAGATTAATGTTGTCAGATGTCTGAGAGACATCTTAAGAAGAAGTTACAAGTTAATTCCTGTTCTCACTTATCTTATAGCTGTGATAAACAGTTATTTCTTCACCAGTCTCTCTATCTCTCTATCTCTCTCTCTCTCTCTCCTTCCAAAAAAAAAAAACACAGCTTGTCATTTTACTGAAAAACTGGAAAGCGTAAACCCCTCTGTCCTGAAAACTTTCCTGAGAAACTCTGACTTTTACAAAGCGCTTACAACTGAGACTCCTTCCATAAATGTTAAATAAATGTCTCCTAAAAAATGTCACCACATCAGAGATTTGTTAAACATGTTTTTTTCCCCATTTGTTACTAGTCTATAGTCTTAAACTATAAAAACTATAACATATTAGACCAAACACATTAATATAAACCTGAAGTTCATGTTACAGCTGAATCTATTGTCCGAGCCATGCTGTTATGCAGAAATAATGCACACCTTCTGACCAATCAGATTCAAGAATTCAACCTCACTGTGGTATAAGACCATTTAACAAGTATACTTCGACATACAAAGAAACCTCATAAGTCCTATCTGCATAGGATCGGTGTCTCTAATAACATTTTCACACATCTCTATCATCTTCTTAAATTAACACAGGACAAACAACTTTCTGCAGAGTTATTTTCCCTTCGAACCTGGATGTTTGCAAAACATCACACATCATATACAGTTTTTACAGCATTATCAGTTTGAATAAAGAGAACATTTGATCATTTTCAATGTTTTGTCTACCTTTGGATGATTAAGAAACTGACAGTGATATGACTGTTCATTATTTAATTAATATAAACTACATGATATTGAGAAGTACATGAATATAAAGTGGTTTTATATCTGTAACTATCATTATAGTAGGATCTTTAATTAGCTTGCTGGATCAGGCTCTTCAACAGACTGTTAAGTCTAATGTGCAGAGTTACAAACGTCAGTCAGACATTATAGTGCGCCTCAAATCTTTATTGACTTGAAGGACCATTGAATAGTAATGTGTAACTTATATAATGTATAAAATGATGTACAAGCTATTTTCTCATGTGTTTTTCGGATTGTTGATTTGATACAGTACTGTATAAAAGCTTTTCATTTTTCTCTCCAGGAAAAAAGATCTCGCGACAACCAAAAAGGACCGAGTGACTCATTGTTTAACGATATGTGAGAACATCGTAGCACAGTCTCTGAGGTAGGAGGCAATCTCACAGCCAATTCATTTTAGTTTTTATAAGATTTGGTCATGAGTCATCCTCAAAAAAAAAAAAAATCATGTCCTATTCATGAGTGCTCAACAAATATACATGTACACAAGTACGCAAATGTAACTGCTGCACAAAATGCCATTCTGCCATCCTAACTATCCCAACAAGACAGAATCTTAATCTTAACCCATAGTTGAGTTCATTACTGAGGACGTGTTTATGCTGTGTACAGTGAGGAGAACTGAACAGAGCATGTTAGTCCTCGTGTCATTAATACTCAAGGAGGAAAGAACCTCATCAGTCACCTGATTGGAAATGAACATTTTAGGATATTAATATATGAACGACTGATTTATTCCGGGTCTCAGATTAACGCGGATCAAAATGCCACGCTGGTTAAAGGGCAGCTCAGCAGACATTAATATCCTCAGGATGATGACAGACGGTCAGGTGCTGTGTGAAGATTCAGAAGCGTACCAATTCACAACACGCTTAGCAGCTCCGACTGTGCTTTGGTTACTAAGGAAACCACTTTTTCCACTTTATACTTGAAAACAAACCTTGGGAGGGTTTTAAGGTGTAGATTTGTGGGTTTCTCTCCTTATTGTTCCAATGTGCTAGTTACTGTACGTTACAGTAATCATGTCACCTGGACTGTGCTCTTTTCTGTACAGAAGTCAACAGCCTTGTTCTATCATCCTGATTTTTTTACAATATGATTTAGATAATTCAACCAGCTGCATGCATTAAAAAACAAAACAAAACAAAACAAAAAAACACTTCAAATGTAAAATGACAGACAGGCAGCATGGTGGTGCAGCAGAGGCCAGGGTTCAACCTTAAGCACTGGCTACTGCCTGCATGGAGTTTTGCATATATTTCCTGTGGTCATATGGCTTTCCTTTGATTGGCTCCTCTGAATTGCCCCAGGTGTGAATGAGTGTGAGTGTGTACAGCATTGTGCTCTGTGTTCCAGGAAAGGCGCAATGACACACATACACACTCCATGACCCTGAACAAGATAGTTAATGTAGAGAAATAAATAAACTGAATGAATTAGAGGCATTGGCTGAAAAATAATTAAACCTTGAGGACAGCATTTTTTTTTTCCAGCAAGAACGTCATTTAAAACTTAACAATTTAAAGCTCTGAATCCAGATTGTTACATTGTAAAAGCAACTCACCCTTTTTATATGTTCAATAATAAAGTCATTAATTTACGAGTGTTATCTTTTTGGGGAATATTTTGTGGAATGAGTGTACTTATTGTTATTATTATCTTTTTTTTGTCTAATGTACAAGACCTAGTCAAATTCCTGTATGTACATCATACTGGCTATTAAAGAGATTCTGATTTTGATCTGATTCTGATCATGTCTCTCACATGCACTACGGCTCTGGCACCAGGACTTCCCCAGAGTTCCAGAAACTTCTGGGAATTGCCATGGAAATGTTCCTGCTGTGCAGCGATGACAAGGAGTCCGACGTCAGGATGGTTGCAGACGAGTGCCTGAACAAAATCATTAAAGTGAGTTCTTCCATGCTTCTAATTCCTGAAGTCTGTGCTTGGTTATCTTTTTCCTTTAAAGGAGAAGTCTTGAAATGTATTTAATTATTGGATTTTTTTTTTTTTTTGAAAACCTATTGACGTGAAAACGCAGAATGAAATTTTATTTATTTCTCTCCGTTCTCTCTCTAGGCGTTGATGGATTCCAACTTGCCTCGATTGCAGCTTGAACTTTATAAGGAGATTAAAAAGGTGCAGTAGACGTGTTTTGTTTTTCCTCAGTAAAACGCATTCCATGTTCATCATAGTCATGAAAAATGTGCATGTACAACATTGTTATAATGAGATGGTATACAGTTGAGGTCAAAAGTTTACATCTCCCTTTCAGAATCTGCAAAATGTTTATTATTTTACCAAAATAAGAGGGATCATACAAAATGCATATTATTGTTTATTTAGTGCTGACCTGAATAAGATATTTCACATAAAAGATGTTTACATATAGTCCACAAGAGAAAATAATAGTTGAATTTATAAAAATGACCCCGGTCAAAAGTTTACATCCACTTGATTCTTAATACTGTGTTGTTACCTGAATGATCCACAGCTGTGTTTTTTTGTTTAGTGATAGTTGTTCAATTCAATTCAATTCAATTCATTTTTATTTGTATAGCGCTTTTTTACAAACGTCATTGTCTCAAAGCAGCTTTACACAAACAAAGTAAAATGAAGTGTGTGTGTGTGATGTCTCTGATGAGCAAGCAGGGCGAGTCCCTTGTTTGTCCTGAACAGTTAAACTGCCTGCTGTTCTTCAGAAAAATCCTTCAGGTCCCACAAATTCTTTGGTTTTCCAGCATTTTTGAGTATTTGAACCCTTTCCAACAATGACTGTATGATTTTTAGATCCATCTTTTCACACTGAGGACAACTGAGGGACTCGTATGCAACTATTACTGAAGGTTCAAACGCTCACTGATGCTCCAGAAGGAAAAAACATGCATTAAGAGCCGGGGGGTGAAAACTTTTGAACAGAATGGAGATGTGTACATTTTTCTTATTTTGCCTAAATATCATATTTTTTCATTTAGTACTGCCCTTCAGAGGCTACAGAAGATAGTTACATGTTTCCCAGAAGACAAAATAAGTTAAATTTA
>CM040456.1:8111496-8162077 GCA_022758105.1 Pangasianodon gigas | reverse complement strand
GGAGGAACTCTGTAAAAAATGGCTGTAATTCCTAAACGGTTAATGCAATATTTTTGTTAAACCCCTTGAATTAAAGCTGAAAGTCTATGCTTCAGTCACATCTTGACTGCTTCATTTCAAATCCACTGTGGTGGTGTACAGAGGCAAAATTACCAAAACTGTGTCACTGTCCCAATATTTATGGACCTGACTGTATGTGATAAGTAACATTTTACCAGTCCGGGCCCTAAAGCAGCAGTCTGAAAAGAGTAATCACATTTAATATCAGGATTTTGCCTAGGTTAGTTTAATTCAGCTTTGACCCTGCATGGACTTGGGTTGTGTTTATCTAACCAGTAGGGAACGAGACTCCTCTTCTGAGTCTTTAATTTATTAAACACAGACAGGTACAAGACTATTCGAGTTTTGTTTATATATGTGGTCTTAAAGAGCAAAGATCATAAAACTATTCTAAGCTGCTCACACAAAATATCAAAAATCACACGTTTTAAAATCTGTTTTTAAATATGAGTCCCTGTGTAAGTTGTTACTGTGGAAATAATAATGCATTAGAATGAACCCATTTGAGCAGACACTATTGTCAGAGCTGTCATTATAGACAATTAATCCACAGCTTCTGACTAATCAGACTCGAGAACTCAACAGCACTGTGGTATAAATGGAATTGCAAAAATTTCACAAAGAAATCCCACAAAGTGAAACTCTGCTGTGAGACCTGTTTAACACAAAGCTCTTAACATCTCTAACAGTGTTTCTTTACTTTCATGTACTGTATGTACCTCATAACTTGCATGTGACTATTGAATAAGTGTTTCTATTATTCCACTTAATGTCCTCCTGGAAAACTCATATCATTCTGTGAAATAATCACTCATCTGATTTCAGTTACTTCTCCTCTGCTTTGTCTGTTGACCTAATCTTTAACTATCTAAACTCCATTTCCCTTGGTTTCTGGGGCTTTTTGCTGCTCTCGCTACTTCCTGTTGCATGCGTGCAGCTGGTGGATCTACATCCAGTCCACTCGTCCTCAGGAAGCAGAAAGGTGATGTCCTGCCTGACCTTTTAAACTTTCTATCACTCATCCTTTTGATTCCATCACCATTTTAAGAGAAACATGCAGAAATAGAGCTGCAGGATTTACTTTATTTATTTATTCATTCATCATGCTGCATTATTGCTTGTAGTGCAAAAATTAATATCGGCATATTGATTTACCTTTATGAAAAATGTGTGTCAGTCTAAAGTTATAACTTTTTGCATCGTTGTGTACCAAAGTAGTTACAACTGATAGTTGACTAGCTACGGCATGTTATATTTAGTGAAGTAGGTGCTATTTTTTGACCTTGCTTCAGCAACTTATCAGACATTGAGGGACATTTTTATGTTGGAACATGTCGTTCTGTTGTAATCTTTTAGGTCATTTAAAACTGCATAATATGCACTACAGTTCATACCTTTATGGGGTCATTTCACCGACATGCTGTAACTGTTTCAGGTAAACTCCTGTCAGGGGAAGAGGAGGGTCTGGAGGATGATCCTGAGAAGGCAGAGGTCACGACAGGCTCCTTTACAGGTAGGACTTAAGACCTTAAAGTTCATTATGTCTATTCAATAAATAACATAACGAATAACACACTTGGGGCATGCTGTTATAGGAAAATAATCAGCGAAGGGGTGATGTGATTATTTTTCCTATAACAGCAAATCCTGAAGTGTTTTATTCCTCTTAAATTAAAGCAGTTGACCAACAATGAAGACATCTCATGCTTTTAACCATTTATAGTTCCAGTTAATGTTGTGGAACAGTCACAAAACAAGCTAGTTCCTGTTATCACTTACGTTATAGGAGCTATAAACAGTTGTTCCCTCACTTGCCTCATTTTTTCCTCTCTTAAGTTAATGAGACAAAAAACACAGCATTTCATGTAACTAAGAAACTGCAAAGTGCAAAGTCCTTTGTCCTATAGACTTCCCCATATTGCACAACTTACTGACAGAGTGTTACCAAGCCCTGACACTGGAGACTCCTTCCGTACATGTTAATGTCTGTTTATTATTAGGTGTGGATTGTCTGTGATACAAGTTCCTGTGAATGAGTTGTTGCTATAGAAACGATAACTGGTGCATTAGTATAAACCTGTGATTTGAATAACAGCTGTAATAGAAAATTGTTCAAAATGTTCATTCATCAATTATTATTTTTAATAATATTAAAAATAGTAAAAATTGTAATAATAAAATTTTCATTTTATTATTAAAATCGCATTATTTTTATTTATCTGTTGAACACCTGCAGCCTCAGTGGGAGGGGAAAGCTCCAGCGACGCCCCCTCCTCATCAGGTGTGTCATCCCTCAGCCAGGCCGACATAATTACAGAGCAGCCGCGCTCTTCCCAGCGTGCCCTGCAGCCAGGCGACTCTGTAGACCTGAGCGCATCATCAGAACAAGGGGGCGGACCTGATACACCCGACGAGGAAGACGAAGACATGCTGAGTCGCAGCTCGAGCAGTGCTGCCAGGGCCGTGGGTGCCACCACTGACTTGCTCTCCGAGACCAATCCTTCTTCAGTGGGGGCGGGGTCATCGTCACCTCCTAGCGACAGCTCCCAGACGACCACGGAGGGGCCGGATTCGGCCGTGACACCTTCGGACTGCGCTGAGCTCGTAAGATACACTTCCTTCCACTCCGACAGCGAGGCCTCTTCATCCTACACAGCCTCCTCTTCCATATCTTCTTCTTCTTCCTCTTCTTCCTCTTCTGCCGTCTCCTTCGCTAGCAGTAGTGACAAGGTCAGCAGGTGGCAGAATGAGGGTTATGTTTTAATCTTCCCATCCTCCTGTTTGAGCTCATCTGCGTTTTTTTTTTCAATAAAGCTTTCTTCCCCATGCACGCACATATTGCACAGAAAGCACAGAAAATCAGTCAAGTGCATTTTATTCTTTTAATGAGTTTTTACTTTCTCCTAAAAGAAGGGTTCAGAAGTAACCCTCTATACTTTTAATTCTGACATTCAGTAAGAAGCATGTTGGTGAGATCTCCTTCTTTGGGTATTTGGATTCTAGCACCAGGAATGCATGTTTGTGCATTTTTGAGGTTCATCTGTTTGACTTAGCACTAACTGCAATTACATCTCTGCAACTATTTTTCCCAATAAAAAACAGAGGGTATGCACTGATTTTGTGTACAAAGTGTACAGTTTTTGGCTGAATATTACATTGAATCCATTAGTGCTTTGGTCTTTCATAGCAACTTGCGAACTGGACTATCCTGATTCCGTGTTTATGTAAGAAACAGTAATGCATGTCTGTCTGTTTTTGTGTTATTTTTTCTTTATGCCTGTGTTTGTGGCCATGTCTGTCTGTGAATGTTGATGTGTTCTTGGTTCTTCATGCTCTTTATCGGTTTGCTGTGTGTGTGTGTGTGTGTGTGTGTGTGTGTGTGTGTGTGTGTGTGTAGGTATTGGATGGTAGTGAGAGTCAGTACTCAGGGATGCAGATAGGCACTCTGCAGGATGAGGAAGAGGAGGGAGTGGCTCCTGTACCTGATGAAGCTCCAGAGTCTTTTGCTCACTCTGTGCTGGGTACGATCCACATTCAGGCAATACACACAGAGACACACATACGCAGAGACGCCAAAAATCATGGACACATCATTGCATTTCTGAACCTTCCTATGGCCTGTTAGCACCACTATACATGACCTTACAAACGATTTTTAATACAGTTTTTATCTAGCAAAATCTTTATCTACTACCCACCATGTAGTGAATTCACTGCAAAACTTCACTACAAGCTACATACACTGTCTTGCTCTCTTTTAAATAGTTAAATGTGTGGTTGTCCATATTTGTTTGCCAGCACTGAGTAAGCCTCACCTACTGGAGGGTAAAGGCCACAACAGACAAGCTTCTGATAGCAGCGTGGATCGCTTTATACCAAAGGATGAGGTTCTGGAGCCAGTGGACCTCGATAACAAGGTTAAATCACACACATAGTACAATGTTAGATTATAAATACAAACACACATAATATTTAGCCTGTTCAAAAAGTCATGAATGACCTCATGAATGCTTTAATTTTGGTTGCTGTCTCCCTAAACATCACCTAAACAGGCTTTCTGTACATGCAGGGCTTGTTTATTCGTGGTATGAAAGAGTTTAGTAATCCATTTGTCATAGCCCACTGATTATAATTTTGAAATTAAATAGCTGAAAGCTTCATGTGCTTTAAAAAAAAATACAGACTTTTGTCTCTTCCCATTTGTCCTTCATTTAAAATTCTAATCTCTAGTGAACTCTTTTTTTTTTTATCTACACTGCTGCCTTTTCTTTATTTTCACAAAAGAACAAACTAATGCTGAAAATGCATTTTAAATTTTTGTGTGCTTTACCTGTGTGTTATAGCTGTCTAGGGTTAAAGGGGACATTGGACACTACACTGATCCGGCAGAGGCGCCTCTGGTGCACTGTGTGCGGCTGCTGTCAGCCTCCTTCCTGCTCACCGGCCAAAGAAATGGTAAGAACTGGAAGAACATCACCCATTCATTGTGCCTAGAAAGTGCTGTGACACGTGAGAAGAAATTCAGGGTTAAATATGTGCAAATGAAATTTTGGTCAGCAAGTGTACAGTGGTTTTAGAAATGAGCCTGTGACATTTTATTTTGACAGTTTGTGCATGTGCTTCACAGGGCTGGTTCCTGATAAAGAGGTCCGTGTGAGCGTGAAGGCTTTAGCTGTCAGTTGCGTAGGAGCAGCAGCAGCTCTTCTCCCTGAAACGTTTTTTAACAGACTCTACCTGGAGCCCCTGGATGGACAGCAGACAGATGGTAAGACACTGGAATATGTTTGGAATATAATTATATTAAAAAAATGCTGAAAAATTAATATGCTGTTTATTGTTGTATATTGCAACTGGAATTACATACCAGTGTACATTGTTCTACATATGATACTTCTACATGTAGACTACATTTATGTTATGTGTTATGTAACATAGTGTAGCTTTTTACCGGTTATTTTGATTGTAACTGAGTGCTTTGTTGGAGCTCTGCACTCACAAATTTCATTCTCATTTTATTTCTTGTGTAGTCTGTGACATGACAGTAAATCCAAATGAATGATTTTTAACACATTGATATAGCCGAAATCTGTAGTCTAACCATATGGACTTCGCTACCCCATAATGCAGATTGTCACATTGTTAAAATGCTGCACAATCTGGGCCTACAATAACAATTAACCTACAAAGGTTTCTTTCTTTTGCCTGCCAGAAGCACGTAGCTCCACAACAGATTGACTCACCGTTCAGTTGTCTTGAATGATTTTCAGCATGTCAAGCTAAATTTGCTCTCACTGTGGTGACAAAATGAACTCTAATATGTGCTGGGGTGTTTGTTTAACAGAGCAGCAGTACATCAGTGACATCCTGCGGTACATTGAGCACGGGGATCCTCAGATTAGGGGAGCTACAGCCATACTGTGTGGAGCTTTGATCCAAGCCATCCTGCTCAAGACTCGCTTCAGCACAGAGTCGTGGCTCGCACGCCTCCGCAGCACCACTGGTGAGAATCACAGAAAAACTATGTGCAAAGCTTCAAAAAGATAAAAAATAGAAAAGAAATTCCGTACTAATTAGGAGAAGCTGCACAGGTTAAAGGAAAACTCCACCCTGAAACACATTGAATATGTTTATGCTGAAATATTTGTAATGTGTTTAGCATTGATTTGTTGGTTGGTATTGTATTTTCATTGTTCTTGTGAGAAGATGACGTCAACTTTTGCATCAATTGTTTTCAACAATTGCAAACCAAGGGATAATGGTCATGTTTTGTTGTTAGTGCCTAAAAAAAAAAAAAAGAGCAAGAGCTTCATTTTTTTACTCTTTTTTTTTTCCAGCAAAGATCAATGTCATTATTGAGAAATCTAAGGTAGAAGTAGTAGAGAGAGCAAACGTTTGTGTCAAAGTCCCACAATGCAGTGCAGCTGTACAGCACAGTTGTGCTGATTCACGGCAGAGACTCGGCTCAGCTCGGCTAGTGAACGTTCTATGAGATGACAAGCATGTTGGTGGTATTAGCAACTTTGAAATTTAAAACTTTGGAACTTTATATGTTTGAGCAGAGTGTACAGATGAGGTAAGAGAGCTGGACAGACTAAAGAACTAAAGTGCCACTGCATCACCCTCTTTAGGTAGCGATAAGTTCCAACTGCCGCCACTATCAGCAGCTAGTTGAACAGCATTATGGGTAATACAAGGAACTGTTAACCGAAGTGAAAATAGACCAACATGTTGATGAAAAGTTTAATCTAAAGAAGTAAACTCAGAATTTCACCATTAAATACATCATGGACACAATTAAAGATCACATGTTAATTATGAAGATTAATATGCAAGTTGCTCAGGGTGGGTTTTTCCCATTTCCTTTTGTGTGAGATTTATTAAATATAAAGTGTGAAGAGCCTTTGTTGTTCAATGCAGAGTAGTGCAGCGGTGTTGCTTCTAAATGATTGAGTTAAGAACTTAATTTTAGTACAGAGTTTAAACTATTGATTTTCAGTTAATGTTCTCAGCCCTGATGTATTACTTACAAAATATTTAAAACTTTTTTTTTTTTATTGTATTCTCTATCTTGGCTCAAACAATTAAGTACAGCTTTAGTCATCACTTTATCTCTGACTCTCGCGCATTCTTTTTTTTTTTCTCTGTGTCTCAGGAAACAAAGTGTCTCTGGAAGACATTGTACCGTTACTACAGCGCAGTCTGAAGGATGAGTCCTCAGTGACGTGTAAGATGGCCTGTTCGGCTGTGAGGGTGAGAACATGTATTTCATGCCAGTGTAGCCAATCAGCTACATGTTTGTATAAAAATACAAAATAGTTTTCTCTAGACTCAGGTGTGTGTATGAATGTGTATTTCTCGTTTCAGCACTGTATCATGGCTCTGTGCAGCAGCTGTCTCAGTGAGCTGGGTCTCCAGCTCCTCATTGACCTCTTAACCCTGAGGGATTGCTCTTATTGGCTGGTCCGTAATGAGCTGCTAGAAACCCTGGCAGAAGTGGACTTTCGGTAAGACGAGTCTGAGGTTAACTCGGCTTTCAGACTCAGATTTGTCGTACTGCACTTAATACTGATATTAAAATACTGTTAGGTTTTTATTCTTTTATAAATGTGTTGCTTTAACATTACATCACTACAGTGTTAAAGCAGTGCTAAAGACTCTAACATGGCTACTCTCGATTGCAGGTTAGTGTGCTTCCTAGAGAGGAAAACAGAGAAGTTGCACAGAGGAGAGCATCACTACACTGGGGTAAGACCACACAGACCTCACTCTTACTGGTAATGGTACATTTTTGTCATGACCTTGCCCAATCAGGTAAACAAGTCTGTCTAATGCGGCAGTGTCAATCTTATGCTGTTCTGTCACTCCCCATGCCTGGAGTATACCAGTGGCGTCAGACAGCGTTGCTACTTTTTTTTTTTTTTTTATTCTCTATAACACTGTAAATTCTGTAAATCTGTAACACTGTAAATCCTCTATAGCACTGTTGTAAACGTGCAGTAAGCAAATTGTTTGATTTCTCTTTTGCACAGAGTCCCAGTTTAATATATGTTTCTGTGTGTTCTCTATCTCTCAGTTGTTGCGTCTGCAGGACAGAGTATTAAAGGATGTAGTGCTTTACCTTCTTGGTGATGATGATCCACGTGTACGACATGTTGCGGCTTCTATTGTTACCAGGTAAACAGCCATAACTCTATGTTCACGCAAACAAACAATAAAGGGACAGGGACAGGGCAGTGACCATTCATATGATAAGTACATTCACAACACAGAGCTGCGATTTTAGTGTCACGGAAAGCTATAGGCAACAACTGAATTGAGAGCTTCTTAATTCTGTGCAAATTAGGTATAGCAATACCTAACAAATCCAAACGAGTGGCTCAAATGATTCCTCTGACCAATCATAAGGCATGTGTAGTTTTTTTTTTCCCTTCAGTTTCCTACTGACAAACCTCGTTCCAGTCTGTAAATAGTTCCTATTTACTGTTTGACATGCAAAAAATGGAAAAAAAAATTAAAACCATGCTTTTGTCTTATTCTGTCATGTATGAGCTCTCATTAAATACTGAGTTAGTTTCTTAGTGCCTCTGGTGAAGATATGTAACTAGTACAGTTAACTTACTTTTCTAATCTGCCAGCGAAGTGACAACGGTGGCAGTTGGTACACGCCCACAAAAGACAAACTACAAGTGACACAAGCGATTTGTCACTTGCTTGGGTGAATGTGCTTGCTTACTGAAAGTACCAGACATTTACCGACAAGGAACTCCTTTCTGAGGTGGTATTGACTTTAACGGCACACTGTATTTGTGATCCTGGTACATGACAAAAAGAAGCCAAGCCGTTGTTTGCTGTCTCTGGCTGGCTGTGCTACCTGATTTCACGCAGAGGGAGAATGCAGTCTTTTATCAGTGGAAAGCCAACAGTCTTTGTACGATGTGAACATCTTTATTCTTTTTTTCACTTTACAGTTTATGCCCGTTGAAATTAAAAACCTGTGTGTGCCTCTTTCTAGGCTGGTGTCTAGGTTGTTCTACGATTGTGACCAGGCTCAGGCAGATCCAGTGGTGGCCATTGCACGTGATCAGAGCAGTGTCTACTTGCAGCTTCTAATGCATGAGACCCAGCCACCGTCTCAGTTTACTGTCAGCACCATCACACGGTAAAAACACTATCGACGCTATGACATATAACATCACTGTATAACATTTCAAGGTAATATATTACGAGATACACTGTAACATTGCATACAGTGTAATGATCAATTGCGAAATGAGTTAAACCTGATATTATTTCTGATATTTTTTCCTCCAAATGACTAATGCAACGCATGTGTTTTCTAATAGGACATATCGAGGATACAGTCTGTCGCCGGGTGTGTCTGACGTTACAGTGGAGAACAACCTTTCTCGAGTCATCACTGCCATCTCTCACGCGCTTACCTCCTCCACCTCTAGAGCTCTGACTGTAAGTTTGAGAAGGTTGAGATTTGAGTTCAGTTTCCTCTGTAGCAATACAAATTGAGTCGATTGATAATTTCTTCAAATATACATGAAACTCAGGGCATAAATTTATCTTAATTGCGTTTTCTGTTCTCTGTTCTCTGTTCTCTCCAGTTTGGCTGCTGTGAGGCACTATGTCTGCTATCCTTCACTTTCCCAGTGTGCACCTGGAGCACAGGATGGCACTGCGGCTTTGTCAACTCTCCTGTGTTCCACTATGGCCGTTCCAGCCAGTACCGCAGCCAAGCACGCTCCTACAGGTGAGCACAGAGTATTTCCTAGACAGTAAGTCGCTCCACAGTATAAGATGCATCACCCGTAAATTCCACAGTATAAGATGCATCACTCATAAATCACTCTTAGAGAAAAAAAAATGTAATATACTTATTATTGGTGTACTTGCTCTAACAATATCATTGTCATGACAACGTTTGTAGGACTTAAGAGAGATGCGTAACAAACATTTATATAAAAATTTAACACTATATAACTATACTAAACATATATAAATGTTAATGTTACAGTTTTACTGTGAATGTTTCAGTAAAGATTGTTGTGGAAAGCATTTTAACTAATGTAGTACAACTTAATGTTGCAGTGCCTGCTAGATGGCAAAACAGTGCCTAAAAGTCTGGGAAACAAAAGCACATCATGCTTATTTTACACTGTATCTTGTTAACACTTATTACTCAAAGTCTTAAGCTGTATAATCTGTGCTCTCTCTCTAGTCTATCTCAGAGCCAGGGCGGCAGCAGTGAAGACAGCCGCAGGTCGTTGATTGTCGGTGTGGCCAGCATGGTACTGTCCCTGCTCTCCTCCGCCTGGTTCCCACTGGACCTCTCTGCTCATCAGGATGCCTTGATGCTGGCTGGAAACCTGCTTGCTGGTACACACCTGAAAATAATCGATTGCCATTTCTATTAATTTAATGCTGCCATTTTAGCATGAGCACAAAAATACTGCAATAGTGCACATACACTTTTAGCACGTACAAATTTTAGCAATGTGATTAGGGCACTGTGGGAGGAACTGAGAGAACAAATTATTTTCTAGATTGGCAGAGCATACAAAAGGATGCCCCATTTTATCTATATTTAAAGATACAGTGTACAGTGTGCTTTATTTATTGTTAAAAATAAAATAAATTACATTATTGAGTCAAGAGGTCCTGAGCTTGTGAGTCATCCTGACAGTTCTATTATTTTAATGTGTTAGGGGTGTCAGGTAGGAATTGGCAGGGAATTTGTACACCTACTTCATACACCAGCTCAGATATGTCAAACACCCTCATGCCTCAAGTTTAGTCATGAAAGAAATCCAGCTACACAGTGACAGGACCCACAGCCAATCAGGGCAGAGAGTCAGAGAATGGAAGTGTAAGCAAAGAGGAGTGAGAGATTGAAAGAGTCTGGTGTTATACTATAAGAGGACAAAAAGCATACAGGACTGATGGAAATTGTAAAATCTTACATCCTGTTGTTTAAATTTGAATCAGTTGGTACCTAAAAGGAGCAGATATGTGACATAAGTACCATATTCTTCAAGGTTTGTTCTTGTGGGTTTGATATTTGTTGCCTTACCTGTCTGTGTCTTGCTTCCATTCTGAAACTCAAGCTGCTGCACCAAAGTGCATGAAAAGCCCATGGGGTGGTGAGGAAGAGTCCAGCTCTGCTCCCTCCAAACAAGAAGAGGCGTGGCCTGCTCTGAGTGACCGTTCCCTAGTTGCTATGGCAGAGCAGTTGTTTTCACACTTGCTAAAGGTCCTCAACATCTGTGCACATGTGCTGGATGACACTTCCCCAGGCCCAGCTGTGAAGGTAATACAATATTAAGATGGTCCTGAGCAGAACAACACTGCAGTAGTTTTAAAAACAAGAAATGCTTTGAATATATTTCATATTTGCATTTGTGATGATATTTTGCCATGTTATAAATCACTGTATGAAACTATTTGTGCTTTGAGATCTTCAGTAAACCATTAATTTTTATTTATTTATTTTTTTAAACAGGCTACATTGCCATCACTGACCAACACTCCATCTCTGAGTCCAATCAGGCGAAAGGGCAAAGAGAAGGACACAACTGAGCCCAGCACCACTCCCATGAGCCCAAAGAAAGGAGGAGAGACGAATGCAGGTAAGATGAGATGACACATGACACTTCTCATATCTAAACAAGTATTTACGTCAGTCCGGTTGCATTTTTATTGCTAGTTGTGGTCGGCAGTTCCTTTAACTAGATCAGAATCAGAATTAGCTTTATTCGCCAAGTGTGTGCGCAGACACACAAGGAATTTGTTGTGGTTTTTTAAGGTGCTCTTGGTACATACATGCATGCATACATACATACATACATATCTGACATGAGAACAGAAAAACATTTAAATAGTAAGACTTAACAATAAAAAATGATAATGTGTATGAATCCGGAACAGAAGATTTATGTACAGATTTGTGCATTATTTACTCTATATACAGCTGTATAAATAAAGAGATATGCATATGTATTAACATAATACTTCAGAAAGAGGCAGTAATTAGAGATGGAGGATGAATTACGGAAATGAATTACAGAACACAGGTAATGATTCCTGTGTTAGCTGTTTAAGCTGGAGATGGCATGGGGGAAAAACTGTTTTTATGCCTAGATGTTCTAGTGCACAGAGATCTGTAACATCTGCCTGAAGGGAGAAGTGCAAACAGGTTGTGGCCGGGGTGAGAGGGGTCTGTGATGACGTTACCTGCCTGTTTCTTCACTCTGGAGTTGTACAAGTTCTGAAGGTTGGGCAGGTGCACACCAATGATCCTTTCTGCTGTCCTAACAGTCCGTTGCAGTCTTCTGTTAGGAGAGCAGAAAGTTGTCAAAAGTTGAACATGAAAGCCCCCTTAACAAAAAAAGTGACCACCTTTCTCCACTGCAATTTTATGCCATTCACTTTGAAGCTTGAATTAACTGCCAAAGTTCGACAAATTAACTTCTTAGCCTGAAGAAAGAGGGCTTGGCATTTTATAATCCATGACTGAGAAATTTTCTTATTAGTCATAAACTTGATAAGGGTGAATAACAATCCAAACAGCATGTTCACTGAGCCTCTTTCAGTGGTACAGTTCTTGAATATGTTGACTTGAACTTGTTGGTCTGTTTAAAAAAAAATGTCTGCTTAATTACAAGTATTCCTAAGTCTCAAGTAATTGTAAAATATCAAAAAATATTAGGAGAGGCCTGTTTTGCATTTTACTGTTGAGAACTTAATTCTTGGAACATTCTCTGTTTTTAAACAGGCAGACCAGCGGACAGCACAGGCACAGCCCCTGCGAGCAAATCCACGTCTGTGGGCAGCTTTTATCACCTGCCTCCTTATCTGAAGCTTTACGACGTGCTCAAGGCCACTCATGCCAACTACAAAGTGAGACAGCTTAGTGTCTGACGTCTGATTATTTCATCTGAAGGTTGTATGACCTCAGAAGGACGTCTGTGCATTATAAACAAATAAATAAATGAAAAATCTTGTAATGGGTAGTTTGTCACGTCTGACTTTGTGGGTGTTTTCAAGGTAACACTCGACCTCCACAACACCAGTGAGAAATTTGGCAGCTTCCTGCGCTCTGCGCTCGATGTTCTGTCCCAGCTGTTGGAGCTGGCCACGCTGCACGACATTGGCAAAGTATGACTGAATGTGTGACGTTTATGTAATTACTTTGCTTGTTGGAACCTCTAATCTCTAACCTCAACCTCATCTGCGTCTGCAGACAGGAATTTTGACGCATTTGCCTGTAAAAGGAAAAGAACATAAAATTAATTTGCTCAAAACTCACTTAAATAATGAAAATCTGGGGTAGTTGTTGATCTCTGTCAATAACCGTTTAAATTACAATGAAGGATGAAACAAATGCGAGAGACTTTCATACTAAAGCTGTTCATGAGTTTATTCAGCTTGCCGTTACTATAACAATACAATGAAATATAATTCAGGGTACTTATGCCTTCCCTAAGCTTCTGTGCAAATTATGCGAAAACTGGTGTACATGGTGCCAGATAACTACAAATCCCTTCCTCAAAAAGTCAGAAAGGACTAATTTTACAAACTCCTAAATTAGTGTTTCACATAAATGATTATTTACTTCCCCAACAATTGCCCTTAAACTTCCATTCTTTATTCAGTCTAGGAAACTGCACATATATTACAGATGTGACAGATGGAGATTAGGCTGAAGAGAAGAACTGCTGGAATATTCTTTTAGCACTGGTTATTATTTAATACTGGAATCTGATTAGCCAAAAGGTGATGATTAATTTATAAATTATAACAGCGGCTCTGACAATAGTACCAGTCGCAAGGCAAATCACAGGTTTATCTTAATACGCTCATTCTAATAAGTCTAATAAGTTATTGTTTCTATAGTAACAGCTAATTCGCAGAGATATGTATGTTGGACATACCATGTAGTCTAATTCTAATAACAAACACTAAAACTTGTTGTTATTTAATGAAGAAAACATATAATCATTGATATAGTGAAGCTTTCTATGAGGAGATTTCCTTTTCTCTATGAGGAGATTTTTATTTAAACATAAACGGAAAGAGTCTCCATTGTCAGTGCTTTGTAAGCCATAGGTAAAGCTGTTTCTTTAAGTTTTTTGGAACGTCTGGAACGAGGGATTTTGCAGGTTCTTGGTAACATGACCAGCCACATCTTTTTGTCTTATTAATTTCCAGAGAGCGCCTGTATATAGCTGTTATTACATACTACGAGCTAACTTGTTTCATGGGCGTTCCAAAACATTAAATGTAACTATAAATGGATAAAATGTATCGTCTCATTCTTTATTAAATGTAAGTTGTAATTGTTTGCAAATTGCTGTGGTAAAAGAGGAATAAAACGCTTTATGACGTGCTGATATTTAGGGGTGGTACCAGAAACTCTGGTTCATACCAACCTGTCGTTGATTATTTTCTTGTAACATCACGTCACGTCACGTGTTTTATTCCTTATTTGTTTCTGTGTATATTGTAATGTGTTAATATGGATAAAGAGAATGAGAGTCCATCCTCTGTGTTTTGCATTCAGTGTGTGGAGGAAATCCTGGGTTATCTAAAGTCCTGTTTCTCACGGGAACCCACTCTAGCCACAGTGTGTGTCCAACAGGTGTGTCACATGCTCACACCTTCACACTCACACATACACATCTCTAACTGTAACATGTGAAAGCACTGTGATATTCTACTGAGCCTTACTGTTTCTCTCTCAGCTGCTTAAGACCCTGTTTGGGACTAACCTAGCCTCTCAGTACGACGGGACCTCCTCGCACCCGTGCCGCTCCCAGGGGAAGGCCCTCCGTCTGGGCTCGTCCAGCCTGCGACCAGGCCTCTATCATTATTGCTTCATGGCACCGTATACACACTTCACCCAGGCTCTTGCAGACGCCAGTTTAAGGAACATGGTGCAGGCTGAACATGAGCAAGATGCATCAGGGTGAGTAAAGACACCTGAGTAAAGACACACGTAAGGATTCACATGCTTTTGTAGAACCTTATGTAAGAGATGGTGTTGTATGTGCACTCCTGCAGGTGGTTTGATGTAATGCAGAAAGTGTCCAATCAGCTGAGGTCAAGCATCACTAATGTGACACGTCATCGAGGAGACAAGGTAAAGAAGCTTAGAGATTGTAAGATTTTCTTATTTCTCAGCCTCCTGTGGTCAAGTCTGTTTAATTTTATGAGATTTCTTAGTTAGTCCATGAGATGATCCCATAGGTAATAATGATAAGTGTTTAGATTAACTCAATAATCTCAACTTTTGTAACATATATAACAGATCTTTTAAAATTGGAATTAAAATGCATCTTTATAGTGACTTTATAAATCTTTAGACAATACAAATTATATTATTGACTACAACTTTAGAAATATTTACATTAGGGCTGTACAATATATTGAAATTAACGTAAATGTAAATATGCATATCGCAAGGGCTTGATGATTGAATGATTTTAACACTTCAAAAAGTTACAAAAAGTTTTAAGTTTTAGGGCGATGCAGATAGCAGAGAATGCTCTCTTTTCTGCAGAAGAACATGAAAAATGTATTCTGGTTATGTCATAAATGTAATATTTATCGTGCCTCATACCGCATTATTTCATGCCTCATATCGCATTATTTACCAAGTTATTGCATATTGCATTTTTCTTCAATATCCTGCAGCCCTAATTTACATGAATTTCTTAGTTTTTGGTATTTCCCCTTCTTGCTTTAATAACAGTGTGCCCTCAAGCTGGCATGGCCTCCACGTGTTTGTGATCCATTTGTAGATCAAATCCATGGGAGAGTCGTCTGAAAGCATGCTTTAATAGAAGAGATTAGGCATGAGGAAAATCTGACCTTCTGTACAACCCAATTAACATGGTCAATATCACAAATATGCTAACATTTACATGGGGACCTAGAAATGGTACAGAATCTTGAATATTAAATATTCAAATTAAAATATATCATTTTCAGAACTACTGTATGTACATAGTCATCTTTTAGACATATATTGATTGTTTTTTTTGTTTTTTTAAACCAGCGTGTTTTTTTAAACTGGCACTAAGATTGCCTAGTGAAGATTAGAACGTTTTGGTGAAATACATTTATAGTTTTTAAAGTCGAGGTGTCAGAAAATGTTGTAGGCAGGAAAAAACAGTTTTGTTCAAAACCAATAGGCTGTGCACTAGAATTCAGCCACAGTGACATCCAAGGGGTTTTCCCTAACCGCACCCCAACCCCCTCAACACACACACACACACACACAATACCATAGTGGGTATGTCATTACTAGTTTGCCAAAAGTTAAATTCTAAAGAACATTATAATTGCCTTTTATAATCTACTGGTGCTCATATTTGTATTTGTTTGATTAACTGGGTTTATTTGATTAATGGATTGGTCTGTTAGGTGTCAGTATATATTTCCATCCATAAAATGTTTTGATGCATGACGGACTTATTGCATCATGTGTGTGTTTCAGAATGCTATCCACAATCACATCCGTCTGTTTGAGCCTCTGGTGATCAAAGCACTGAAGCAGTACACCACCAGCACCTGTGTGGCCCTGCAGAGGCAAGTGCTGGACCTGCTCGCTCAGCTAGTACAGCTCCGAGTCAACTACTGCCTGCTCGATTCTGACCAGGTAAGTCACACAGCTTCATCCGAAGTACTGAAATGTACTAAAAGTACTTAACCCTGAATCAGATCAAAGATCCAGGTCCACTAGTGCCTGCTAATAAAATTGTTAGGCACATTTTTCCACTTATCCCAAATATATTTGATCATCTAAGACATGTTTGGTGCTGCGGTTTGCTAAATCAGTACAAGGCTAATCTTGCTAGCAAGTAAGGGGAGCTTAATTAAATTTAAATGAGCACACTCTTGCCTTAAACTGCCTTAACTGAGTTAAGTAAGTAACTTCATATAAATTTGACAGTGTAACCTACATTTGAAACTAAATTATGTATAATGTAATGTAAAGTTTTATGTAGACATGCAATTTACACATTGCCCAAATTGGTATCTGTATGCTTACTTTACTTTAGGACTTTCTAGAGCAGTACTAAAAAAAAAAAAAACAAATGTCAGGTACCAAACATGTCATGGCTGATCAAGACGAAAATTGTGCAAATGATTGTGTAATGTTGTATTGATAAAACCTTAAGATCTTTCTTAGTTGTTCTGAGTAACGGTAAGAGACAAAACAGCTGCGTTTATGATTGAGTTTGTATTGCTTTTCAGCAATCCCTGCCCTGCAAACCATGTTTTTGTGCTGTGTGGCTCCAATGAGGCTGAGCTTTAGCCAAATAATAACATTAGTCTCCAGTGCAGCACTAAAAAAAAGCAAACATCAAGTGCCAAACATAAGGGCAATTGGGGTAAGAAGGAAATTGTGCAAGTTTTTATTTTTGGCTGAACTGTTTCGTCAAATCCAGGCTTGTGCAACAGACAGCCCATAACTACTGAATCTGAGAGTGTAAATTAATTAAAATCATCCCCATTTGTAACAACGAGGCTATGATGCTTAAAAGTAGATTTCGCCCAAATTTCAGTAAAAAGAGACAATCTTAGCGAGGAAAAAGTTAAAATGTACTGCAATGTGTGTTTCAGGTGTTCATTGGTTTTGTGCTGAAGCAGTTTGAATACATTGAGGTGGGGCAGTTCAGGTAAGCTGTAGTGGCTGAATAAATACACACCTACATTTAGGAATATTAACAGTGCTATGTACTTCTTATACCTATGTAAGCTTCAACTAAAACAAGATTACTAGCTTTTTTTTTTTTTTTTTGGGAAATATTTCCCTGGTGTACAAGCACCCTGTTGATGAAGATGGTTGTGTCTTCTTACTTACCAAGATCCTCTGGACTATTACTAATGTGTGCCTCATTACCTTGTCTCTTTATTTCTCTCTCTTCATTTCTCTCTCACTGTCACAGGGATTCCGAGGCAATCATTCCCAATATTTTCTTCTTTCTGGTGCTGCTGTCCTATGAGCGTTATCACTCCAAACAGATTATCAGCATTCCAAAGATTATTCAGCTGTGTGATGGCATCATGGCTAGCGGCAGAAAAGCGGTCACCCACGGTGCGTGATACCTCCCCTGGAGCAAACCACTTGCCAAAATGTCTTATTATATCATTGATGAAATGAATGCAGAATGTTTTATTGATAAAACCGTGAAAGAGTTGCTGCGAGTTGTTTTGAACTGTGTTACTGTGTTTGCATTGCTTCTCAGCAATCCCGGCCCTGCAGCCCATAGTGCATGATCTTTTTGTGCTGCGAGGCTCCAATAAGGCTGATGCAGGCAAAGAGCTGGAGACTCAGAAAGAGGTGGTGGTGTCCATGCTGCTACGCCTTATACAGCATCACCAGGTAGCACTGCATGCTAGAGTGTCTGCATTATGCACTGCTATGATGTGCTGAACTGTGTTTTAATGAAGGCATTGTGTGTGTGTGTGTGTGTGTGTGTGTGTGTGTGTGTGTGTGTGTGTAGGTCTTAGAGATGTTTATCCTGGTCCTGCAGCAGTGTCATAAGGAGAATGAAGATAAATGGAAGAGGCTGTCACGTCAGATTGCTGACATAATCCTGCCCATGATTGGTAAACAGCAGGTAAGACATTGTTGCTTAGCAGTATAATTGTCCATTAATTATTTATTAGTGACACATCTGTAAAGAGTATATGTGTGTATGTGTTTATGTGCATATTACAGATGCACCTGGATTCTCCTGAAGCATTGGGAGTGCTGAACACACTCTTTGAGACGGTGGCACCGTCTTCATTGAGACCAGTGGACATGCTGCTGAAGAGCATGTTCGTCACACCTTCTACAATGGTCAGAGTGCTCAGTTACACATAACCACGTTAAGCGACAGCCTGTCATCTCTTTTTTCATCATCGTGACTTTTCATTTTTGTATTTATGTCATATATGTACATATGTACATACATATGCATGCATACATAGACAGAAACATAGACAGACGGAAGGATAGACAGACTGACTGAATGTTTTACACATAGACACTAAAAAACAAAAGTGCCTATATACAGAAAAAAAAATAATTACGAAATCAGGTTATTATTATGAAATACAATTTTGTCATTTGAATTTTTTTAATTTGATGTAATTTAAATAATAAATGTCTTTTAATTTAATTCCAGGTCTTAAATAAACATGTAAACCAAGCAAAAAATGCTGTAACAATGAAATTTAAAAGGATTACATTGTTTTCTATACATGTTAATGCTGAATTTGTGACACATAATTAGAATTCTAATATTTATATATATTAGAATACTAATTTATTGGTATCGTTGCACATCGCAGCACTTTCGTGTTACTGATTTCATAATTTGATTTAGGTGCAAATGAAATTCTGTAGCTTTAGCTCTATTGTTTGCATTGTTACCACATGTACATCTACTGCTTTGCTAATCATCTGCTTTATTATCCAATTACATCTTCTGTACAAATATATAATTTGTCCCAAATTAAACCGTTTGTCAGGCATCAAGTGTTCTATCAAATATCTATCGTATATCATATCTTTATATGTTACGTCTATCGTATGTCATCTGTAGATTTTATGCCTGAATTCATTATGTTACTTTTTGGCATTTCTTGCTTGTCTGTATCCATGATGTTCTTTTGTTCTTTTGCTGTAGGTGTCGGTTGGCACGGTGCAGTTGTGGGTGTCTGGGATTCTGGCCATCTTGCGCGTGTTGATCTCCCAGTCAACAGAGGACATCATTCTGTGTCGCATTCAGGAGCTGTCTCTGTCTCCGTACCTTCTGTCATGTTCCGCCATCTGCCATCTTCACAACAATGATTCTTCTTCTCCAACTGCCCCGCCCACTGCTGATGTAGAGACCAGTGGAGAGCCACAGCGCTTTCTGCCTGAAGAGACATTCGCCAGGTGAGACTGGTTTTTTAAGAAAACTTTTTTTGGAGAACGTTTGAAAAATTCCTCTCATTTTCCTTCTTCTCTCCCCGCCTCGCTCTCTCAGGTTTCTTCTGCAGTTGGTAGGTGTGTTGTTGGATGAAATCTCCAGTAAGCAGGTGAAAGTGGATATGACTGAGCAGCAACACACATTCTACTGCCAGCAGTTGGGCACGCTCCTTATGTGTCTCATCCACATCTTCAAATCGGGTATATAACGAGCTCGTATCTTATTCACATTTTTCAATTTCCTGTTTCATATTTGATTTGTTCTGTATTGCAAGGCAAGATTTGTCCTGCAGTCATCGCTTGCATCATGTTGTACATGCTGTGTTCAGGAATGTTCCGGCGCATCACGGCTGCAGGCAGCCGGCTGCTGAAGGTGGAGGGGACTGAGGCGGGAAATTTCTACACCCTGGAAGGGCTTAATGGCCTGGTGGTGCAGCTCATCACCACACACCCCTCACTGGTGCTTCTCTGGTGCCAGGTGCTTCTCATCATCAACTACACTAACTACACCTGGTGGTCCGAAGTGCACCAAACCCCCAGGTATGCTGATCTTTCAAATACAGTTTAAATACAGATTAATTGGGTTATAGGTTTTTCTAATATTAAGATCCAAATGATGCTACAAAAATTGAGCAAATCTATCTGTGTAATCATGTCATAAGTCCTTGAGTTACCCATAATTTCTAAATCCTTTTTTGTCTCTAGGAGACACAGTTTATCCAGCACTAAGTTGCTGAGCCCTCACTCGTCTGGAGAGGATGAGGAGCAGCGGCCTGAGGGAAAGCAGGCCATGTGTAACAGAGAGATTGTTCGCCGAGGAGCACTTATTCTCTTCTGTGACTATGTGGTGAGCCTTATTTGACTGAGTTTTACAGCTTGAGGCAGTTTAAGGGTGTCCGAAATCAAAAAATGTAGGGCTGGAAACATACTCATAAAACTAATTCATTCACTGATATGGTGAAATATGGTAACACAAAAGCTAAATAAAACTTAAATAAAACATCACCCAAGCACAGGGCACACGGAGCTGGTACTAAATAAATAGTATTAATTAGTTTACAGCGTTTGTCATCCAGTGTTTATTTTCTCTTTTTGTCTGTTGTTCCAAATATCCATAACAGATCACATTTCTGGAGTCCCCAGGGTCTGTTGTTTGGCTCAGTGTAGCAGCTCACGTCTACAAAAAAAAAATTGTTATAGAGTGTTACAGAGTGCGATTGCTGTTTTCTCACCTGCACAAACAAACCGCACAGATGGAGAAAACACACCAGGGTTCAATACAAATGGACTAAGCACTGAATGTGCCTAAAAACCCTAAAGTTACCCAAAATTTGTTTTGGAGGTTTTAAGAAAAAAAGCATAGAAGCGCCTACCAATCTGAAGCTTCCCCAGACTTGCATTCCCATCTTCCTTTCCTCTCATAAACTGGTGTAATTTTTAACTGTCATATAATCTGCATTATTTTCTATGACACAATAACACTTATTAGTTGTCTTAGTATGTTAAATAGTAAAATAGTAGTTTTTTTAAATGAGTTTTTCCAGCGTTTTTTTTTTTCTTTTTTTTTTTTCTCTTAAAAGAATTCTGCAAAAACCACTGTAATGACAACTTTAACACATTCTGCACAGTCTGCACACTGTAAATCATTTAAGGGAAACTCATTTTATCATAAACAACATGGGTTAATTCAGACAAAGTAGTATCTAGCAGCTTGAGTTGTACAGTTTCTAACTTTAAAATATAGTGTAATGTAACTTTCTCTCTTCTTCAGACTTTTTCTCTGAGTTTTTCTTTCACACTCAATTCCAATACATTCTTATTGCTAATCGTCTCACTTACACTCTACTGCTCTTACTCATAAATTCTCTCTCCCGGTGTATCTCAGTGTCAGAACCTGCATGATTCGGAACATCTGACGTGGCTGACGGTGAACCATGTGAGGGATTTGATCAGTCTGTCGCATGAACCGCCCGTGCAGGACTTCATCAGTGCAGTGCATCGCAATTCTGCAGCCAGCGGCCTCTTCATTCAGGCCATCCAGTCCCGCTGTGACAATCTCTCTACTGTACGTCACACATAAACACACACCCCACAGCCAGTGACCTCTTTATTTAGGTTGTCTAATCTTTATCCATTAAGTGTTGCAGTGAGACATCAGTGTGGTAGTGAGACTTTCCAGTGTTTTCTGCTGTGCTCAAAACACATCCAGTAATGAGCTTTCTCTCTCTCTCTCTCTCTCTCTCTCTCTCGTGCACGCTTTATCTACTTCCTCTGTTTCTGTATAGCCGGTGATGCTGAAGAAGACTCTGCAGTGTCTGGAGGGAATTCACCTCAGCCAGTCTGGAGCTCTGCTCATGCTATATGTGGACAAGTTGTTGAACACACCCTTCCGTGTGCTGGCCCGCATGGTGGACACACTTGCCTGCAGACGTGTGGAAATGCTGCTTGCTGAGACTTTACAGGTTACATACACACACAAACACACATACACGCACACACCTGACATCATATACAGCAGTTTAAATGATACTTTTATACTCTGGAACATGGAAGCAAATGCCATGGGAGAAAGTTCATAAATATTTGATAGTGTATATTTTTCTAAATGTGTGTTTAGTATGTTGAGCTTTACAGCAAAAAGCAAAGAACTTGATTTATTTTGTCTATAATATTTATATATTGTCTATAGGCTATATTCTTGAAGGCAAAAGCAGTCAAAATCTGATTTATCCTCATATGTGATGCAGGTTTGTCTTTTTCTCTGAGTGTGAACAGCAAAATTCACATTGAATCTGACATTTTAAAAATTTGGGCTACTTTCATATGTGGTACTGAAATCCAGAACAGATCAGGTATGTGGCAAGACAACCTCAGTCTGAACAGGCTTTGTCCTAATTTTGGCTAAAGCGTTGTGTCAAATCACACAGTATTTATGTCCATTGACTTGAGTCATTGCTCCATTGTTACCATAGCAATGAGCTCCACACTCTGACTAGATTTTACAGACTGCTTTTCAGTACAGTAAACTTGTTTCAGATATTAAATTCTCAGAGGATGTGATCTCCTGTCAAGAACTATTACTGCACTGTTACCCTCTACTTAAAGACAGTGATGCAGCAGCGCTTTAGTCCTTTAGTATGTCCAACTCTCTCACCTCCTCATCTCTATACTCTGCCTCAAACAAAGTGAAGTTTTTCTTAACGCCACTATTTAACACAATTCTGTTGTGTGGATCGGCAGTGTTAACAATAATTACATGAATTACAGATAAAAGAAACAAGCTGATATTGATCTCTTCTCGGAATTGAGCATGTAGACTTGCAGTCTGACCGAAGCCATAGAAAATGCTGTTATATTTCCTGTACTAAATGGAAAAATGCCACTTATCAATGGGAATAATGGGATTACAAGCTCTTGTATGAAAACCTTCTCTCTGCCTTCTCTCTTTTTCCTCTGTAGAATAGCATAGCTCAGTTGCCAGTGGAGGAGCTGGACAGGATCCAACAGTACCTCCAGACCAGCGGCCTTGCTCAGAGGTAATTCTACGTTTTGTGATTTCCTGTGGTGTTTGCTCATGTCCCCATGCACTTAATTATTCATTTACTGTAGTGTGAGACTCATGTAGATGGAAGTGAAGACTCTGCTATTGATTAAAAACCTGTTTTTTGCTTTCCTCTTCACAGGCATCAGAGGTTCTATTCCCTGTTGGACAGGTTTAGAGCCACGGTTGCAGAGGAAACCACGAGCCCCTCCCCTCCCATTACATCACACCCGCTGGACGGGAATCCACCCCCTGCCCCAGAGAGTGTCACGGCCAGTAAGGTGAGCTTCATCACAGGGTTCATAACATTGACCTGATATAATGTTTTATTGTCTTTTTGTGTATTTTTATACCACAGCACTGTTAAATTCTCAAATCTGATTGGTCAGAAGGTGTTTATTCATTTTCTATAACAGCAGCTCAGACAATACTACAGGCCATAATTCAAATTACAGGTTTATGTTAATGCACTCGTTCTAATACATTATCGTTTCTGTAGCAGCAACTTGTTCACAGGGACTTATATGGTGGACACTCTACGTAAACTAAAAATAAATGGATCTAACAAAAACATGTTAGTTAACAAAGAAGTATAATTGTTAACATGGTGAAGCTTTCTCTTCACGTTTATTTAACATTCATGGAAGGAGTTTGCAGTATCAGAGCTGTAACAGTCAGTAGGTTTCCACCATGAGAGAGTCTTCAGGACAGAGGACTTTGTGTGTTCCAATTTCTCCATAAGAGCAGTTTATATCTGTTATAACGTAAGTGAAAACAGGAACAAATTTCCCTCATGGATGTTCCACATCATTAGATATAACATTGAACGTTATGGGATGAAAGTGTGTGTTTTATATTCACATTTATGCTGGTCCCAAGTGTTTTATTCCTTGCATAACACATACAGTACATAATTGTGTGTGTGTGTGTGTGTGTGTGTATGCTTGTATGGCTTGTGTGTTACAGGAATGGTATGTTGCTCTGGTGAAATCCCAGTGCTGTGTGAGAGGTGAAGGATCTCTATATGAGACAACTGACCTGCTAACCAAACTACCCCAGTCTGACTTAACCGCCATCATGTCCTGCAAGGTACTCATCATAAACCTGTATAAGGAATACATTGATGCTCATGTTTGACGTTTCCTTTACAGCACCATGCAAAAAGCAACTTAGCAGCTTTTGTACTGTCTTCTTTGTTAGCAGTACATTTCAGGGTACTATCGTATCTCTGGTACTAATTTGGTACGTCAGTACTGGTTCCATACTCTCTTCAGCCCTTCTGTTTGTGTCTCTGTCTCAGGACTTTAATCTGTGCCTGCTGGCTCCATGTTTGAGTGTTGGCCTGCAGAGGCTGTGCAGAGATCAGGGAGCGGTTCTTTTTGAGACCACACTCCAGGTGATTTTTGAGCAGTTGGCAAGCATCACAGCACTGCTCCCCTCCCCTCATCAGCCACTCCTCCTCTCTTCACAACCCAACACGGACTCTTCTTACTGGAACGCACTTAGCAGTGTATATGGTGAGTGTTCCAGCTTGTAAATGGCCCTGTTTATACGTGGTGTTAACATCCGAGATTTATAGATGCTCAGACCTGGTATTTTCATGGGTTTCAAATGTGTCTCCACTCACTACTTGTGATCTGGTTTTTTGACTAGGTGCCAGTTCTATGGCCCAACGTCTACAGTTTAGCTGTAGCATTTATGATTTTTAACCCCTTCCTACGGTGATACAGGAGACACCTGAAACCTACACTTTTCTGCTTTCTAAGCTAAAGCAGCGGTCATGCCAAATGCAGATAAAATTTGCTTGCTGGAAAATCCAGTTCACTGAAGGTCACATGTGGGCCCTGAAAGAGGCATGCACGTCTCACATGTGTTTTTCATATTGTGACGACTTTAGCTAGGTGAACTTTGACTTATGAATTTATGAGCCATGAACCTATTGCTGCTTTGTGCACATATGAATAAATAATTTGCCTTCCCATCCAAAATTTTTTTTGTGGTGAAATTCTGTTTTTAATCTGAGTCTGCTAGGATTTTCTTGTCAGCCTCTGTTGCCAAAAGAACAGTTGTGTGTTATTTATTATGTTACATTTTACTACTATTAAAAGTGTATGCCTATGTATGTTGCAGGTGAGGCGGGATTTTACCAAAAAGTGATGAGTGTGTGTAGTGCATTGAGTCGGTACCTTCTGTCTCTGCCCAAACTGCCCTCGGCTCTACAGATCCCTCCAGCCACCGAGCACCTGATCACCTCCTTCACCACCCTGGTCATAGAGGTATATACATATATATATACATATATATATATATATATATATATATATATATATATATATATATATATATATATATATATATATACACACACACACACAATTTGCATTAGAGTGTCCAATGAATTGCCTGCCACAGTTATTAATTATATATCAAATAAAATCAATGTTGGCCCACACTGAAAGTTAAAAGCAAGTTGTTTCTGGTTTGATGAGTGCATGTCACTAAAGCGTAAATCAGAATCTAAAAACAGATCACCTAGAGCTAGGCAATATAACAATATAGTATCGATATCATCATAAATTATGTGACAAGACACTATTCTGTGATGTTGCTGGTATCGTGATTTCTTGACATTTTAAAAATGCTTAAATATAACAGTTAAACACTATAAAAGCACGTGATTAGATGTTAATATTTTCTTAATATATATTAATGTTTTGAATTGTTAAAAATTATCATTTTTTAAATTTCTCCCTCCTTTTCATTGTTGATTTATTTTTGTAGACACAGTTTTTTAAAGGTTTATGGTTTTTAATTGCAGCACTACAATTTTCCTGGCTACAGTTTGTATTGTATTGTAGAATTGTCTTGTGATATTTCTGACACATTGCCCACCTCCGCATCAACTCTTGATCACTTCTTTACCCTCTTCAGTCTATTAATGATGTTAATTTTGTAGGTGCAGTAATGTTAGCATTAAAAACCGCACCTATCTTTGGATGCAGACTTACATTCCTCACTCTTTTAACTACATGCATTTGTTTTCTAGTAGATACTCAGTTCTTCATAGTAGTTATTATGTTCTAAGGTTGATAATCGAATAAAAAGAAAGTATAATGGTGATAATTATTTGCTTACAATTCTGTATTTTTTGTTATTACTCATAGTCTGTGGTTGGTGATCCATCCTTTTTCTCTATCTGACCCCCAGTAAGAAAATCTGGAGATCCTGACACTCTCTCTTTCTGTCTGTAGTTGGTGACATGGCGTTTGCTACAGGACCAGTTACCTCTCAGTGTAGATGTGCAGATGAGTGTGTCCTGCCTGTGTTTGGCCCTGCAGCAACCGTCAGTGTGGACAGACTTTGCCTCTCGAACCTACCTCACTCACACCTGCTCCATTATCCACTGCATCCACCTGATAATCTACGCAGGTATGTGTGAATAGAAGGTTGGCAAACTTCAAACATGTACGTAACTAGTTATATAGAATGTATGAAGCTGAAGGGTTTGCTTTGGGTGTGTATTTCATGCAGTCACAGTTGGTCCAGGTGATCAACTGGTAAGGCCTGAGAGAAAGACACACGCTGACCGAGACTCTGAGGAGGACCAGGTGGATTCAGCAAAAGGCAGTGAGTTTTACATATACACACACACACGCACGCGCATACACAACAACAGAGCACACTTTGTAGCAGGCACTAGGGATGGGCCCAAGTAATTACAACTGAATAATCATACTTTATTTATTTACTTTTTTGTGCATATATTGAGACCAAATCATTATTGTATTATAATCATTATTTCAGACCTCTGTGAGCAGCAGTGTTGCGAGATCATGGCTGAGCTAGTAGAAAGCCTGCAGAGTGTTTTGGCTCTTGGCCACCACAGAAACAGCAATATCCCAGCATTCCTTACTCCTACCCTTAGGAATGTCATCATCAGTCTGGCCAGGCTGCCTCTTGTCAACAGCTACACACGCATCCCACCACTGGTGAGTGAAATATAATATAGCATATAGTATAAATATAGTATAGCATATAGCCACATTTTTATATCACTTTATCACTATCGTTGTATCAATATCTTTCCAAATTTTCTTTCAAGTATCTTTCAAAGATTTGGATTCAAAAATGCAAACAATTTTGTAAACCTGGAACTGAAATGGACTGAAATGGGATTACGTATCATGAATCTGACTATAAATTTGGAGTGGGGGAAAATCAATAGTTACAAATAAAAAAATCATAGAAAAAAATCAAGGTTGTAATTCCAGAAATTACTGACACTCATTGATGTGTGACCCCTAAAACGGGTGCCATCAGAAGCCACCTACTTCATAAAGCCAAAGATGCTATCAAAACAAATCTGGGACATAATATCAGTCCGGTCTGGTTTTATATATATAAAACACCCCAAACTTTGAACATCCTGTGAAACACCATTAAAACCGCTTTTAAAAATGGCAAAGAAAATATCATTACGGCAACTCTGACTAGAGCTCAACGTGATGCTACCACCACCATGCTTCACTGTGTAGACGGTATTCTCAGGGTCATGAGCAGTTTTGGGTTTCTGCCAATCATCAAAATATAAGCCAGCCTTAAAGGGCCTGGGTTGCCTACTCTCCTGTCTCGTATTCCCGTTTCTCATTTATGCGTACTGTATATATCTCCCACCAGTGATGTGTAGTATGTTAGTAATCAAATGTGAGCCTTTGTGTGTGTCATAGGTCTGGAAGCTGGGCTGGTCCCCCAGACGTGGTGGGGAGTTTGGCACAGCACTGCCTGAGATTCCTGTCGAGTTCCTGCAAGAGAAAGACGTCTTCAGAGAATTCCTCTACCGCATTAATGTTCTCGGTACGAAAGAGACAGATATGTTTGTGGTCTGATTACATGCTTATGATATCAAAAGCTTGTTTCATATGATGATTGGTGTGTTTTGGTGTGTGTCTGATACAGGCTGGAGCAGTAGGACCCAGTTTGAGGAGACTTGGGCCACTCTGTTAGGGGTGCTGGTCACCCAACCAATCACGATCGATCAAGAGGAGGAGACTCAGCAAGAGGTGACAACATCGAGTGCACACTGAACTATTTGCTATTTCACTTGATTCCATCGTGATCCAGCTGACCCTAATACTGAAAAATGTATTATGTGTATTAGGAGGATCTGGAGCGGACGCAGATAAATGTGTTGGCGGTGCAGGCCATCACCTCCCTGGTGCTGAGCGCCATGACTCTGCCTACAGCCGGGAACCCTGCAGTCAGCTGCCTGGAACAGCAGCCGCGCAACAAGAGCCTCAAAGCATTAGACACCAGGTGCATTTCCTTTTACAATGATTGAGGTTAAACTTCTAAACTAGTGAACAGAAGATCAGATCCCAGGACTGCAAGAGTGAAATTGTTAGGGCTTTATCATTGCTCTTAAGACTTACTTATTCAGTTATTCACTTGTGTTATGTGCTGTCTTTACTGTAAATGACTTTTGAAACCCAGAAACCTAACTGACTACGCTAAAGAGTTGTAGCTAATTAAGTAGTTAGCTAGTTAAGTGCTTTAATATGGACTAAGGGAAACAAACAAGTATATGAATTCCAGAAGATAGGGTGACAGTGTGGCTATATGTCTATATCATCTTCTAAAAAAGTTTCTAATGTAACAAGTTGTTGTCTAGAGTTTCTCCCATGAGCTGCTTTTTTCTCCTTGCATCAGACTTAAAAGATGTTATTCAAGTCTGCCTAGCCTATTTGTTTAAGTGATAGATAACTGTGCAAGCAGAAGCCTTACATGACAGCTTTGCCACATACCTGTGTGTTACTTATTCAGAAAAGGTCATCTGTTATCCATACACACTATTTAATCCATCTAATAAAAACTGTACCTCAGCTGATTTGTGTAGTGCAGTAGGTGGTGGGGTTTGGAAATGTGCTCTGGAGTTACAGCATCGAGGTGTGTCAAAGCCACCGGGGAGCACTTTAAACTCAAACATAGGATTTAAAAATAATAATAATAATAAAAAAATAACTAAGAGCCCAGACACAAAAGCTGCTTACCCTTGTGCTAGTGATTCATCCATCTCTCACATTAAAAGAAGACAAGGGCAATTTCTGTGGAAAAGGGAACAGTAATTAGAAAATTTAATTAGTGGTAATTAGATAAAAATTCAACAATGTCATCAGTCACCAGTAAATGAGCTGTGAAATCTTTTTTTTTCCAAGGTTTGGGCGTAAGCTGAGTGCAATCAGAGGAGTAGTGGAGAGGGAGATTCAGGCCATGGTGTCCAAGAGAGACAATATTGCGACACACTTCCCTTACCAAGCCTGGGACCCAGTGCCATCACTGTCATCTTCATCAGCAGGTAGAACACAAGCGGTCCTATTCATCCAGGTGATGAAATCCTTTTCTGAACCTGTTTCCAAACTTTACTCTGTTTATTCTGTTTTGTGCAGGCACTTTAATCAGTCATGAGAAACTCCTCCTGCAGATTAACACAGAAAGAGAAATGGGCAACATGGATTATAAACTAGGCCAGGTTAGAGAATGCAAAACAAACTAGCAACAATGCAGTAAATCTTGTCCCTCTGTTAAAGGCGATCTGATAATGAGTGGCTTGTATGCTGATTGCTGTAGGTGTCAATTCACTCTGTGTGGCTGGGGAATAATATCACTCCTCTGAGGGAGGAAGAGTGGGGTGATGATGAGGAAGATGAAACTGATGCCCCTGCAACTGCCTCACCTCCGACATCTCCTATTAACTCCAGGTGAGGTCACACACAAACACGTGCACACACAGAGCTACAGTCAGTTTACATATGTTGTATATGTTTTCTAAACCTCGCTTCACACAAGCAGGCAACAAAGTGTCACGTTCATTTTCTAAGTACATGCGCTATATGAGTCAACGATTTCAGCTGTAGCGGCAAGCAATATTGCATCAAGCAATGCAAATTAGGCATGTACCTAATTATCCAAGTTTATTATGAAGCAGTAAAGTGACAAATACAAACGATTGGCTAGGCTGATTCCTCGGACCAATCCAGTGGCAAGTGTGGTTTTTTAGTTCCCCACTCATAATTCCTATTTGCAATTAGCACAAAAGTGTCACATCCTTTCATATACTGCAACATTAAATGTGTATAGAGGCATTATGAATAAAAATAAAGCTTGGACGGAAGTAGCAGATATCATTGGTGCCTCTGGGGAGTGTATGTGGCTAGTACAGCTAGCTTATTTTATACGTTTTGGCTACTCTGAACTAAAACAAACACTGGACAATGGACGCCCAGGATCAACAACTATAGCGGTCGCTATACACTTACAACAGACAAACTACATGTGACACTAGCGACTTGTCACCTGTTATTATGAGCCTAGGGTAAAGCGGGTCCTGGCATAGTATATTATTCATCAGCTATACTCATCAGCTGTGCATGGAATTTCTCTAGACTGACACTGGTGCTGCCTGTCCTCTCTCCCATTCAGAAAGCACCGAGCTGGGGTTGACATCCACTCCTGCTCCCAGTTCCTCCTGGAGCTCTATAGCCAGTGGATCCTCCCTGGCAGCCCCAGCAGCAGAAAAACTCCAGTGGTGCTTATAAGTGAGGTGGTGAGATCGGTGAGTGTGTGTTTACTTTGATTGTATGAGGGGGAAGCTAGTTCTTGTCCTTCTCTCTCATTTTCTGTCTTTTATTCCTGTTCTCTGTTCATGTACATTAGGGCTTCATGATGATGCAATAAAATTGTTTTTGCTTTATTTTGATTAACATTAATGTCATAATTACTTATAACAATAATTCAGCCAGTTTAGTTGCATTACACGTTAGTTGCTCTTTAATCACCTTAATTGAGTTAAATGCTAATTTTTAACACAATTAGACTCTAAATAAATAAATACATGTATATCCAGTTGTGGGCATTATAAGACTAGCTTATATGGGCTGGTGATCTTTAGTTTTGCCTGTGTAGCCTAATAAAAGTGCAATTGTTAGCCATCTTTCTCTGATAAGAAACGTTATACCGCATAGCTTTGAATTCTTTAATCTGATTGGTCAGAAAGTGTTGATTCATTTGCAAGACAAATCACAGGTTTATATTAATGTGCTTGTTCTAATACGTTATCATTTCTGTAGTAACAACTTACACAGGTACATGTATGGTGGACGCTCCACGTAAATGGATTTTTGAAAAAAGGGGATGGGGATCATGTAAAGCTTTTTGTGAGAAGACATTTAGTGTTTTCTGGAAGGAATCAGAGCTTTCTAACAGTCAAAGGCAAACTGTAACCTTAGGTCTTCCCCAATATCTTAATCGATAATGTTTAATTCACAGATAATGCAAAAAATCATGATTAAATTACAAATAGCTGTACATTCCTAATGTGCATTTTATCTTTCTTGCTGTTTGTCTCAAGCTGTTGGCAGTGTCTGATCTGTTCACGGAAAGGAATCAGTTTGATATGATGTTTTCCACTCTGATGGAGCTGCAAAAGGTTCACCCTCCAGAGGATGAGATCCTCAATCAATATCTCGTCCCTGCTATCTGCAAAGCAGCTGCTGTGCTGGGCATGGTGAGCGTGTGTGAGAGAGCGTGAGAGAGAGAGTGTGTGTGAGAGAGAGAGAGAGTGTGTGTGAGAGAGAGAGAGTGTGTGTGTGTGAGAGAGAGAGAGTGTGTGTGTGTGAGAGAGAGAGAGTGTGTGTGTGAGAGAGAGAGAGAGTGTGTGTGTGAGAGAGAGAGAGAGTGTGTGTGTGTGAGAGAGAGAGTGTGTGTGTGTGTGTGTGTGAGAGTGTGTGTGTGAGAGAGTGTGTGTGAGAGAGAGTGTGTGAGAGAGAGAGTGTGTGTGAGAGAGAGTGTGTGAGAGAGAGAGTGTGTGAGAGAGAGTGTGTGTGAGAGAGAGTGTGTGTGTAGCAGCAGGGGGGTGATGTAGGATTGACTTGGTAAAGGCATTGTGTTTGCTTAATTGTGGTGTAATGTGTGTGTGTGTGTTTGTGTGTGTGTGTGTCAGGATAAGATGACAGCAGAGCCTGTGTGTCGGCTGTTGGAGTCGGCACTGAGGAGCACTCATCTGCCCAGTCGAATTGGAGCGCTGCACGGAGTACTGTATGTGCTGGAGTGTGATCTACTGGATGACACGGCACGCCAACTGATACCTACCATCAGCGAATATGTACTGTCCAATCTCCGGGCCATTGCCCAGTGAGTGACTACACACACACACACATACTTCTGGTAAATACATACTGTCAGAACTTAGAGCTAGTTCTCGGTGACTAATAACATATGAATAACGTGCCCAGTTGTAAGTTCCCCATGCAGCACACTGAAATAAATACGATCCATCCTGATGTGACAGTGAGTAACGACATTCACAGTCTTTCTGACCTCACAGCGATCAGATTGGAACGCACACTTGCAGTCGCTCAGCTTGATGATAAATCATTACAGCCAGTGTATACACATTTGTCTCATATGAGGGAATACGAGATGAGAAGGAAACAGTCAGCAGCTCGTTCCCACTCGAGATAAAAGACCTCATGCTGACCGTGGCTCTCTTGAATCTTGGCCACCTGGAGTTAAAGCTAATGGCAGAGCCTGTGTACCACTGTGTACCGTGCTGAAAGCCTAAATCAGAGATATACACAGTGCATGGCTATTAGCTCCTTATTAGCTGTACTGTTGTGTCTTATTGACACTTTAGATTTTAAATTCGTTGATTGCAACTAAATTAATTTGTGTGTGTGTGTGTTTCAGCTGTGTGAACCTGCATAATCAGCAGCATGTGTTAGTAATGTGTGCTGTGGCATTCTACATGATGGAAAACTACCCACTGGATGTCGGGCCAGAATTTAATGCAGGAGTCGTCCAGGTAAGGACATACACACATTGAGAAATACACCATATGGCCAAAATTATGTGGACACCTGGCCATCACACACACGTGATTCTTCCCCAAACTGTTGCCACAAAGTTGGAAGCACACAATTATATAGGATGTCTTTGTATGCTGTAGCATTACAAATTCCAGCATGACAATGCCCCTGTGCCCAAAGCAAGTTCCATGAAGACATGGTTTGCCAAGGTTGGAGTGGAAGAAATCGAGTGGCCTGCACAGAGCCCTGACCTCAACTTCTTTGGAGTGAACTGGAATGCTGACTGCTCCCCAGGCTTTTTCATCTGACATCAGTTCCCTACCTCACTGATGATCTTGTGGCTGAATGAGAATGAGTCCCCACAGCCACATTCCAAAATCTAGTGGAAAGCCTTTCCAGAAGAGTGGAAGTCAGTATAACAGTAAAGGGGGGACTAATTCTGGAGTGGGATGTTCAACATATGGGTGTACTGGTGTCACACACTTTTGGCCGTATAGTGTAGATTTTATTAAATGTTATTGTAACATCCATTTACTGATAGATGAATGTATATATGAATGAACAAAATGGCTCTTCTGATTCCTTTGTGCTGTTAAGAAGCCAGACACTGGCCAAATTGAGAATTTACACAGTAGAGATGAAGGAGAGAGGAATGGATGTATTCCATTGGATGGAGCAATGCGGATAGACATGCCTTGTTGATGAGAGAGTTCAGAAGAGAACAGCCATACTGGTTCAAGCTGACAGGAAGGCTACGTAACTCAAATAACCACTCGACAAGCATGGTGAACAGAAAAGCATCTCAGCATCAAGCAGAAAACCACCTTGGGTTCCACTCCTGCTAGCCAAGAACAGGAAACTGAGGCTACAGTTTTCACAGTTTTCACTATAACCGAACAGCTGATGATTAAAAAAAATTAGCTGGTCTTTTTCCTGGTCTTCAGCTTTATCCTATGATTAATCATCACTATCCTGATGGGATTGGACTCTTCCAGGATGTCTGCACCCCCATCCACAGGCCATGAGGGCTCACTGAATGGTTTGACTAGGATGAAAACGATGTCTATATATGGAGTGATTGAGAAAGAAGACCTCTCAGTAGCAGCATTGGAAAACATGGCATACGCAATAACTCTGCAACATGTTGCTGTGCCTAATACATTCAAAATAATGACTAGATGTTGCGCTTATATAAACAGATGGATTTGTTGACTTTGGTTCCAATCTCATGCTTTCTCCCTCTCTAGGTGTGTGGCATAATGCTCTCAGCCAGTGAGGAGGCCACTCCATCTGTAATCTACCACTGTGCACTGCGAGGCCTGGAGCGATTGCTTCTGTCCGAGCAGCTGTCGCGCATGGACGCGGAGACGCTGGTGAAGCTGAGCGTGGATCGCGTGAACATGCCGAGCCCGCACCGCGCCATGGCCGCCCTGGGTCTCATGCTCACCTGCATGTACACAGGTGTGCCTGGAGAGGAAGGCAGGACACATTTCAGCTCACTTTTACCCCCCCCCCCCCCCCCCCCCCCCCCCCCCCCCCCCCCCCCCCCCCCCCCCACTGACCCACCTACTAACAAACATCCTGCAACCGAACAGAACAGCCCCCACCCTCATACTAACACACCTGACTAACACACCTACACACTCCCTTCACGTAGTCCTCACAGCAAGGAGAAGAAAACAGGGCTCTTTTTATTTTGATTGACAAGTGAGATCAATTAAATGTTGGACATTTTTGTTGTATGTAATGAATTTACATATGAAATAAGCTTTCTGTGTTGAAAAGAATAAGTACAATAGTTCAGAATAGTTCAAAGAGGAATTGTGCACTATTAATAAGAGATGACGTTTGCTTAAGCTGATTGGCAAGCTTTTTGTTTCCCTCCACAGGGAAGGAGAGAGGGAGTCCTGGTCGGCCGGCCGACGCAGACCCCACTGCTCCCGACAGTGAGTCTGTTATTGTTGCCATGGAGCGTGTCTCAGTTCTTTTTGACAGGTATGACTGACACATTTATGATCAAGATATATGTATATACTGTATGCAGATATAGCTCATGCATATTAATGTTCCAGTAGAATGTTTATTTTAGTTTCAATGAACTGCCTCATGTATTGTGTGATCACTCCTATATCCGAATTCAGGATCCGTAAAGGTTTTCCATGTGAAGCACGTGTGGTGGCACGGATACTGCCCCAGTTCCTGGATGACTTTTTTCCACCGCAGGATGTCATGAACAAAGTCATTGGAGAGTTTCTGTCCAATCAGCAACCTTACCCACAGTTTATGGCCACAGTGGTTTATAAGGTGGGTTTTTTATTGCATTTAAATTTAAACTGACTTCCTCTGTTATTTATAATACAGTAACTCTGCTTTGAGCTAATAAGTAAATTATGTGCTTGGTTCTCTACACTTGCGTGATCAGCATCCTAAATATGGCAGGAAGCCCAAAGTTTGACTTATTTTCTTATTTTTTTTATACATTTGACACAGATCTGATATTTTCGTTCTTTTTTTTTTTTTCCCAGAACATGTAACATTGATTTTGACAATGTGCTCAGGTCGTTTCAGGGCCTAGATATGGGCCTCTCACAAATGTAGACTGTCAAGGCAGAACGATTAAACTTAAGCAAAAAAAAAAAAATCAAGCTTATAATGTGACTTTAGTTTTCCGTGACAACAAGCGATAATAACATTAACAGCAATATCAGTGTAGCCTGGTTATTATAATTTGTGCTCCTTGTTCCAGGTGTTTCAGACACTCCACGCCACTGGTCAGTCCTCCATGGTGCGAGACTGGGTGCTGCTCTCACTTTCCAACTTCACACAGAGAACACCTGTTGCCATGGCAATGTGGAGCCTTTCCTGTTTTTTCGTCAGCGCCTCCACCAGCCAGTGGATATCTGCCCTGTATCCTTAAACACGGTTTCACATAAGTACTCACACACGCTTCCTCCTGGTTATTATTCTCTACTTGTAGAGAATCTGTGTGGCTGCGTGGTCCTCCTATAAAGTTGAGTGTTCAAGTGCTAGACGGTATATTGGTATAAAAAAAAAAAAAAAAGCATTGAGGGGGATGCTGTCATTACAAACTCAATATGTGCCTATGATTTAAAAGTGAATTCTTAAGTTCAGAGTCATTTAATCAGTCCCTTTACCAAAATAAATACTCAAGATCACACAGACAATGTGAATGATGTACCATAGTGAAATAAACTACTTTTAGTCCACAGTAGCTTCATGTAAAATGATGTAGATGAAATTAGGTTGTGCTCAGTTTTATTTAGCTGTGTGATCCCACTGTAATCCCTGTAAATTACAATCCCATTGCAGTCCCATAACAACTATTTATTTTTTCTCCATTGTTGTATCTGCAATGCTGCTTTTTACCATCACAGCAAACCCTGACTGGCCTTGGCTGAGATCACAAGAGGTTTTGGGTAAGAGGCCGCTGTTGACATGCATTTACGCAGGCTTGTCTCAGGGGTCCAAATACTTTTTAAATCATAAAATAAGAAATGGAGCACTCCAGAACCTTGCAGACCTCGAAGACACTTGCATATGAGGATTGCAAGTGCAACCAGAAAATAGGCATGCATAAACAGATACATTCCTCAAAGTGAGCTTGAGGTAATAAGGATCATTTTTTCTGTCCATTAGCATGTTTAGTTTATGTTCGGCCATGTTCACTACTGCATTCAGAGCTGCCCTAACTATTTGTAGGATCCATTGCCATCTTCCTATTGGTCACACTTTAAGATTTAAATACAAAATTTCTGTCACTGCAAGAACTTTGTCGTAGACTCTCTTTGGTCGCAGTGGCACTAAATCAGCCGCTGGTGAGCACATCACATAAAACTGTAGATCTTAACAGCAAAATCAGGCCAAAATCCTGTACAGTGTAAACCCAGCTTAAGTCACAAAAAAACAATGGATTTTATTATAGCAGGAAAGGACTGACCAATTGACAACGAAACTGTGATCAGCATGTCAGCATGTCTATTTTAAAAACCTGTTCTTCTTCGCCAACAGTTTTTATCTTTAACTCCTCTTGCCTCCAGCCTGCCTCACGTGATCAGTCGCATGGGCAAGGCAGACACAGTGGACGTTAGCCTGTTCTGTCTGGTAGCCATGGACTTCTACCGACACCAGATCGACGAGGAGCTGGACCGCCGATCCTTCCAGTCTGTTTTTGAGATGGTGGCATCCCCCGGTAGTCCTTACTACCAGCTGCTGTGCTGTCTGCAGAGCATTCACCAGGACACGTCACTATGAGGCATACACCTCAAGCCATTAGACTGGCTGTGATGCACTGCTCATCATGCAGGACATAGTAATCTAGTGGACGTAGATCTAGAGGACGTTTACTTTTACATTAACCATAGGACCAAACCACAGAGGCAACATAGTACACGTTAATTACCAGCTTTACAAAGAGCAACCATGGCATGTCCCCTAATGTATGAACTCTGCAATACAGAGTTGCCTGCCAGTCTTGTTAATTGTGAAACATGTCTGGAACAAATCAGTACTCGAGTTAGATGTAATGTCTGAAGGCAAATGTGGGCATAAGAGCAAAATATACATTTTTAAACACTCCTTACTACTAGCTGGTATATTGCAATGAACAGATCATGGTACAAATCCTTTTTCCAAGTTTAAGATCTCATTTTTCCAGCCTCGCAGCTTCGCATCTCTTAGCGTCCAAAACTATCCAAGAACCGCAAAGTTAAGTACTCACTCAAACAAAATATCTGCATGAAAGAGTCAACATTTTTAGCAGAAGACTTTTCTTCTTGAAGTCATTCCTTTGTACAAAAGTTTGCCCGATTTGACCTTTAGCACTTGGGGAAAGTAGAGAGAGTAGAACTGTAAACTGACTTGACGATCCTCCCTCGTCTGAGGAAACCTGCGTAAGCCATGTTGAAACAAAAAGATGACATTATTTCCATGTATTTAAAATGTAAAATGTGCTTGATTATATATTTTTAGGGCTGTGAGATGGTAAAATCGACTGGCACAAAGTTTACTAACCGTTATCTAACAACACCAGTTCTCTCTCTTTTTTTTTTTTTTAGTTTTTATGTTTAAATATTTTTTAAAAATTTAAATTTGACACTTGATCTTCAGTCGTGAAGAAGCGAAGCCTGATGCAGAAAGGCTTGAAACAGCCGTAGCGCTCTGTGTTTTTAGATCGTGGAGTCGTAGCAGATAAGAATACAAAGTGAGCTTGTTAAACTGGTGTACGCACGTACAGTGATTTGATGTAATCTGGTTCCACCTTCTGAACTGATTTTTGAATATTGATTTGTTTTAATGCTCAGGATGTAATGTGATTCTTGATCTAGTGTCACGACCGGAAGTCTATTTTTTATGTTGTGTCGAAAATCATGTAAAATGTATGTAAGAGAAGAAATATTTGTGTTATACTACTAAAACTCTGCTGCATGAGAATAGCCATCAGACGACAGATGGCATAAAGAGACTACATTTACTGAATGTTTGCAAACCACTTCCCTCGACGTAAACAGTGTGTGTAATGATAAACTGACAACTTTCACTCTCCGAAGGCTTGGAGCGAACAATCAGATTGGAAGTGTTTAGACAGCTGAGGCGTCCCTTCACTGTAAATAGAAACCTGGCAGCATCTTGTATATTTAGCCTGCAGCATGCCGTTGTTTGCTTTTAATATTGAGTCTTCATGTGATGTTAAAACTACAGTGGAGGAGGATGCAACACCTGAAGTATGGTGACCAACTTGGAATAAATTTGACTCTCTGTCATATCACGGCCGTGAGGTTTCTTGCATTACCGTCATCTTGAATGCTGCATTGTTTTAGCGGTATAGAGAGTCTAATATTCATCTTTTCACATTTTCCAAGTTGAAGTGTACACTTTTATAGACATGCTCAGTCAGTGTTTCTTCATGTACACAGATGTCAGCTTCAGCACTGCTCTAAAGTCTAAAGTATTTCCTCGATAAACTTCTGAAAACAACTTCTACACCCAAGCCTAAGTAAAAACACAAATGGGGTGAATTAAATGTGAAGAAGAAAAAAAAAAGACACTGATTAGAATTAACAGTAGGTTGGCTGGTTTGATTTTTAGCACTTGTATTTTCTGTTTCCTTTATTCAAATCTCCTCACGCCTCCGTCAGCACAACCTGCATCCTTTCCCCTAGTTTGCTTACGCCAGAACACTTCAGTGCTGATTTCCATTTAACTCATTATACTTGAGGCACGGGTCAATCAGTGTGTGGAAGCTGACAGTAGATGAGTGAGTAAAGACAGTGTGGATTATGAGACCGTTTGTCTCTACTCACTCATCTACTGTCCCGTTCAGTAAGGAAGGCTATGATAGTCGTGCACTGGAGCTTCCTGAAAACCTGCATTGGTGTGTTAAATATTCCACACTCATGTCTGCAAGCTGGTGGAATGAAGACGAAGTGGTTGTATTTACTGTAATGGCATATTTTAATATAAAACTACTGGAAAGATTATAATGTAGTAATAAAATGTTTAAAATGTGTTTTTTTTTGTTGATTTGCGTTTCTTTTCTACCCTCCACATATCTGTCCTCATTATTTTCTAAACCATTTTCAGTTTCTTATTTTACTTTTCAAGCTCGTCATAGACAGCAATTAATGTCAGCCCCTTCATGTCAAAGTGTTTACTAATTGCTTTAGACAGCTGGTTTGGACCGTGTGTAGTGATAATCCTCTCAAGCACTTAGCACTCTGTTCAGCGGGGCAGGGGATTAAATGAAATCTCTGGCTGGACAAGAAGGAGGCGAGATCTATTAGCATGGGAAATGAGATAACTTACAGACTCAATAGGTTGTGTGTCCATGTGACAAATTGTCCATGGGTGACAAATTAAAGGGGAAAAAAACCTGGAGACTGTGTTATGCTATAGGGGGCCATTTGTCCCTTAGAGTGAAGAGTCAGTGCAAATCAAAGACATAGTTCTTCAGACTGATCACCTTTATGCTATGATGAAACATTTCTATCCTTCTATCCTTAAATAGTCTCTTTCAGGATGACCCCTCCTTCATTCTCACGTGACTCCAGCTCACATCATAACTGCTGCTTATACGAGTTGAGAGAGCAGGTCGACTCACCACCTGTGTGTAAAGCCTGACTGAGTTGTGAATGTACGAGCCCGTGTTCCCAATGACCAGCCACTGATCACCATTGTTCACAACTACCAGCCACTGATCACCGTTGTTCACAACGACCAGTCACTGATCATCGTTGTTCATAACGACCAGTCACTGATCACCGTTGTTCACAATGACCAAAAACTGATTACTGTTGTTTGTCCCACATAGTCACTTTTTTTGTTCTACATTTTAAACTCTCTTCTTGGCTATGTTTACAAGTACTAAATTAATAAAAGTGAGTTACGGATAAAAATCCATAACCATTACCATCGTGCCTATTTCAAAACAACTTAGTACCACCGCTTCCTTTTGTCTATTTTTGATCAAAATGACTATTTTGAAAATACCTAAATACTTCTTTTGACTATTTGTGAATACATAAATAGTTAGTTTGTGGTGCCAAAGACGAAGTATTTCTATAAGAAGTAAGTTACGTAAGGATAAAATCATGGCAGGGCATGCTGTTAGAGGAAGAAAACCTACTACAGAGTGGTAACAGCACATCCAGAAGTGTTTTGCTAAGAACAGTTTACACTCAAGTCTCCATCACTGAGCAGTTAATAACTTCAGCTTGATACAATAAACTTTAAGTTAAAACTATGAATTTAGAAGTGATTCTAATGTTCATACTAATAAGTTGCTCATAAGTTCCTGATTACACAATTGCACTTTTTGACTATATAGTACACAGTTATAGAAGAGAAATTATTTATAATCAAACTATCTGGAGTCACCCAGATGAGGATGGATTCCCTTTTGAGCCTGGTTCCTCTCAAGGTTTCTTCCTCATTTCATCTCAGGAAGTTTTTCCTTGCTATTGTCGCCTCTGGCTTGCTCATTAGGGATTAATTTATATCTCTAATTTATATATTTCTGTAAAGCTGCTTTGTGACAGTGTTCGTTAAAAGTGCTATACAAGTAAAATAGAACTGAATTTTTAATTTTCTCAATTGATTAAATTTTAATTTAATAATGAACAACACATCATGTATTTTATCCATTTATAGTTATCTTTAATGTTGTGGAACATCCGTGAGACAATTTAGTGCCTGTTATCACTTATGTTATAGCAGCTATAAAGAGTCATTCTGTTTTTTTCTGGAAAGCACTAAGTCTTCTATCCTGAAGACTGCTGTAGTGGAAAGCATAACTATCCTGTAAATACATGTTACAAAATATTGACACCTGGGACCACTAACATAAATGTTAAGTTGTTGTTGTTCTTTAGGCTGCTCCTGTTAGGGGTCGCCACAGTGGATCATTGGTCCGTATGTTTGATCTGGCACAGTTTTTATGCAGGATGCCCTTCCTGACGCAACCCTCCTCAACTTTATCCGGACTTGGGACTGGCACTGGTAGTGCACTGTCGTGTGCAACCCCAGTGGCTGGGGTCAGTTCCCTGGCTGGGAATTGTACCTGGGTCACGGCGGTGAGAGTGCCTAACCACTAGTCCTAAAGGGACCCTCCTAACATAAATGGTAAGTAATACAGAAAAATGTCAATGGTTATACATTTTTCATTGTTGCTCAATAACGTTTTTTAATCTGTTTATTACTAGACCTATGTGGAGTGTCCAACATGCAAGTCCCTATGAATAAGCTGTTACTATAGAAATGATAATGTATTACAATGAGTGCATTAATAGGAACCTGTGATTTTAATTAGAGCCGGAACTACTGTCAGAGCTGCTGTTACAGAAACTCAACACCTTCTGGCCAATCAACGGCGCTGTGGTATAAATGTATCATTTTCTATTCTGATAAAACTATGCTATTCTGTTTTATTCTACATGTCTTCAGAAAAAAGATTAGATTAGATTCAACTTTATTGTCATTGTGCAGAGTAAGAGTACAGAGCCAGTGAAATGCAGTTAGCATCTAACCAGAAGTGCAAATAGTGTAATGTTTTATATATATATGTATGTATGTATGTATATACTTACTCATGTAACACCTTTTAATTATATAAGTAAATTATAGCCATGCCCCATGCAGTTCATCTGAAACTTAGTTTGGCATCATTTGGCGTCTTCTAGCTGTTTTCTGAGAATGAGTATTAGCTACCTTCCCCTGAAAAGAGATGGCAACACTGGTATGAGGGCTCACTGTGAAAATGATCACTGGAGTGAATATCATTTGGAAGAACAGTGTTCATCCCTTTCAGTACAGTTCCTGAGACCTGTACAGTCTGTGTCATGGAGCACTGTTCTGTTGGGCCAAAAAAAAAAAAAAAAGAAATCCTGATAAAGTTTTTGTCTTTAATTTGTCAAATTTAACTTGTTACTTGAAATCATATGAGACTATGACAAGAGACTATGATTGCACTGCTCTGTGTGTGTGTGTGTGTGTGTGTGTTAATGTGTTTGCACGTGCACGCTTCCCAGCTTGTGGAAGTACAGCTTTCCCCCTTCCTCAAGAATCCTGAGGTCACGTGACCCAGAAGGGCCACACAGCAGTGGTCCGCTCCTGAGGAGGAAAAAAAAAAAAAAAAGAGAGAAAAGAAAAGAAAACCCACTCCACTCCACTCCTGTTCATCTCCAGCAGCTGGCTCACCTCCTTTTGTTTTAGGAAAACAGAGTAATATTATCATCCAGTTTGTCTCGTGTAGCAGGACCGAATCCTGAGTAAGGAGATAACTAGAGGAAGTGGTGAGTTAACCTTTATAACTATAGCTTTGTAGCTTTTTCGTGCTTGTGCTTGCTGTTTAGTGCTTTAGTGTTACTTTAGTGTTCACAGTGTGTCAGGGACTCGTCTTTCTTGTTATTAAGTAATTAATATTTGATCAGTTTGGTCAGGAGACACTGCCTCAGAATTCAACACCGTTATGTTGCTCCCACTAAGCAGCTGTTCCTTACTAAACTTCACCACCTCATTACAGCTCAAGCAAAGGACAACAAATTATTATTAATGTCATGGAATGAGGATGAGAACGCAACATAACATACTGTAGTATTCTTATATTATTTCGTTTGTTGTATTATTATTATTTTTTTCTATAAACGCTACCTCGAAGTTTTCGACACCTGTGGAATAGTTTGGATTTAGCTAGTCTCAAGCAAACTGGCTCTCCAAATTGGGCTCAGTTCTCAAAATGATTGACAAGGCTGCTGGCCAATAGGCGTTGAGAACTGGACTGTTGCTGTTTCAGTCGTCATGGCTACACACGGCGACGTGGTACTATTATCCAATGGGAGCGCGCGGGTGGGCGAGGGCCAGATAGCAAGAGTGAATGAGTGTTCATCGCAAAGGCGACGAACAATAACGGAAAGTTAATGCTAGGTATAAAGTATGTGAGTTAGCTCATGTGGAGCGGGTTTACGTTTTAATGCTAAGGAAAATATTGTAAAAGTCTTCCAGTGGCCCTAAAGATGTTTTTCACGAATGTATTTTTAGGGTTTTGGGCTTTCTTGCATGCCGAAAGTCATAATGTAGATAGTAGAAATACATTACATTCACAAATACATTACATTTAGAAGCTGTTGTTGTTGTTGTTCTTCTTCTTCTTCTTGGTACTAGTAGTACTTGTAGTAGTAGTATGTTGCTCAGAAAAAAAAAAAACTATAGGGTTTGTGGATGTTCCTAATAATTTTTCCTACATGTAGCAGAAGACTTTATTAGTTTATTTTATTTGACTTATCTGTCATCTGTAAGATTAATTTATCCCTCACACTTTGCAGGAGGTGTTCCAGAAGCCAGGTTTGGGTCAGGATGTTCCCCTCCTGAAAGCGACTATAACAGACAGGATGATCTCACCTGAGTGTTACATTTAGCCCGCCTGCTCTGCATTCGTGAAGCCCTCGACAGCTGCGTGCGAAAGAAGGCACAAACCAACAATGTTCAGATCATCTGAGGCAAGCAGACGGCGTGCTAATGGCCAGGCCCTGGGCCGCGTCAGAGGGGTGGAGGTAGCTCGAGGAAGGACAGGTTACGGTTTCACTCTCTCAGGCCACTCGCCCTGTGTGCTCAGCTGCGTCCTGAAAGGCAGTCCGGCTGACTACGTTGGCCTACGTGCCGGAGACCAGATCCTCGGCGTGAATGACATCAATGTGGCGAAGGCATCCCACGAGGACGTGGTCAAGCTGATTGGACGCTGCTCGGGCGTGCTACACCTGCTCATCGCTGAGAGCGGACAGCTGGACTCGTGCTCCAGCGACGAAGAGCTCGGATTCCATGAGCACAAAAGCCACTGGCTCCGACCAAAGATGGACTCCAAGACTTTGGGAATAAACCGTGCTGAGCGCGTGGTGGCCGAGATGCAGTCTGGAGGGATCTTCAACATGATCTTCGAGAACTCCTCCAGCCACTCCTCCAGCAGCTCGGAGAAAGCCGCTGCAAAACGGAGACCTATCTCTGAGCTGGACTTCCTGTGTGGAGACGTCGAGGCCCACAGGAGCGATGTGAACCTTCTCTCAGAGCAGGAAATGGCCAGAGTGCTGCGAGACGACTCGGTGTTTGTGGATGTGTTTGAGCCTGAGCGGCAGGAAGCTGACTCAGCAGGCATCCTCAATGTCGGCATGATTGTGGGCTACTTGGGCTCCATTGAGCTGGCGTCGAGTGGTGCCAACCTGGAGAGCGACAGCGTGCAGGCAATACGTGGCTGCATGCGCCGCCTGCGAGCCGAGCACAAGGTGCACTCACTGGTGCTGCTCGAGGTGCTTCACGACCGTGTACTCCTACGCAATGAACGCAGAGCCGTCCTGGCTGCCTACCCAGCCGAGAAGCTGGCATTCAGCGCCGTGTGCCCAGACGACCGCCGCTTCTTTGGCCTGGTCACTATGCAGGCTGCTGAGGATCACAGCATGAGTGCAATTGCAGATGAAGACCAGGGCTCGAGAACCTCCTGCCATGTCTTCCTCGTTGATCCTGAGCTCTGTCACCACAAGGTCTTAAAACTCATCTTTTTTAATTTATTTAATTTAATTTTTTTTTTTTTTTTGCAATTGAAGGTGCAGTTTGTTATGTTTAAAAGTGTGTCTTTGATATAATTATATCATTTTGAAGATACCTTAGAAAAACTGATTTGCAATATTGTTTGCTTAGGTTTTTCCTTTAAGGCTTCTGTTTACATTTTTCTGGCCCTGAAATGAGCTCCACCCCGAGCTTGAACAGTCTCAACACACAAGACATATGTATTTTGAATAGATGAGGTTGATTCTCTTGGCAAATAAGAGCGTTAGTCAGTGTTTTTATTGCAATGTCAAATTGCCTTGCTAAAAGTAGGAGGCTATAAAAACAACAAACTGCTCCTTTAATGCTCAAATACATTTGGTAGATATACCTGTTTAATGTTTCGTTTGTTTCTGCAAGCTGTAAACACTTCGAGCTGTCTAAAATGTGTAAAATAATTTGTAAATAGTTTTATATTTATAAAGTTGTTGTTATTATTATCATTATTAAGGTACATCAAGGGATCTCTCGGCGTTTCGGTTTTAACTGCACTCCAGATCCGGACACGGGTGGCTGTTTGGAATTCCCCCCAACGTCTCAGCCGCTGCTGCAGTTTGTCTCAGTGCTCTACCGTGACATGGGCGAGTCCATCGAAGGCGTGCGAGCTCGAGCGTTCCTCGACGGTGACCTGGATGCCCAGCAGAACAACAGCACCAGCAGCAACAGCGACAGTGGAATCGGCAACTTCCTGCCCGAAGAAAAAAACAACCGCGTCCTCTTGGTTGACCTCGGTGCCAATCCTGCTCGCCACGTGCCCACGGGATTATGGGAAAGTGCACAGGGCTGTAGGAACCCTAGCGCTCAGGCTGGTCTCCTTCCTCCTCCTCCTCCTCCTCCCTCTATAACTCATCGTAACGGCTACAGGCACGAGTTCTCAGAGCCACACCCACAATCCCACACAGACCCGCCCCCTCTGTCCAGCAGACACCTGAGCTCCTCCTCCCGGCTGGATGTATCCGGACTTCCCGCCCGCCACCATTTCCCCGCCCACTCTAAGAAGGGTGCAGGGGGCCAGCGCTGGCTCCCTGTTCATGTCCTGAGAGAGTGGCATCAGGGCCGCAGCAGCGATCAGGAGTCCTACAGCGAGTCCACGGACGGCTGGTCCAGCGCTAACTGCAGCACGCTGCCGCCTCCCATGAGTAAGATCCCGGCTGATCGGTACCGTGCGGCGCGAGACATCGCCTCCCAGCCCCAACGGCTTCATGCCCACAAGGACGAGTGGGCCAACAAGCTGTTTGGGACGGAGAAGCACTTTTGCGAGCACCAACAGCTTCCACAGCAGCACAATGGCAAGAGGGCAAAAGACTCAGAGAAGAAGGTAGGATGTGTTTTATTTTCAAAACCTGCATTAACCTTTATTCTGTTTCTTCATAAATCACACTTCTTTACTAACGCAAGAGCAGAGAGACTTACATGAAGTGACTGATGGGCAGAATTTATTAGCTGTTATTACAGGACTGTCTATCATCTTTTTATTGTGATTTGCTTTCTCAAATAATGAAACATAATTGACTGCAGTATTGATTGAATGTTAGAGATCAGTTAGTACTGACTCTGCTGCATTAAATTAGCCTGTCTGTCTGTCTGTCTGTCTGTCTTCCTTCCTGTCTAATTTTGATTATATTCAGCATTTAAGTTTCTCCATCTCTCTGTCTCTCTATCTGTCTAAAATGTAGCAAAAGAAAAGCTTTCTTATTAAGTAAATAGATAGATAGATAGACAAATAGAGACACAATAGACAGATATAAGTAAACAAATACATTTAAGCAATTAAATAAATAAATTATGCAAATGAATAAATACATAAATGTATGCAAATAAATAAACACAAATAAATTTTATGAAATTTATTTGAAGAAAAAAATACATTTAAATAATAAATTAAAAATCTAAAAAAGAAAATAAATTGAAACATGTAAATCAATAAATAATAGATAAATACATTTAAGCAAGTAAATAAATAAACTCAAGCAAGTAAATAAATTTATAGAAATAAATAAATAAATAAATAAATAAATGTAAGCAAAAAAATACATCTATGCAAATAACTAAATAAATACTTTTATTTCTTTAAGCAAGTAAATAAAAATACATAAAGTTAAGCAGATAAATAAATACATTTAAGCAAGTAAATAAATAAGTACATTTAACTAAATAAATCAATCTAAGCATCACAGTAATTAATTAATTGCAGAGTGCAATAAAAAACCTTTTTCCCAAATAACTGATTACTGTATTAATACTGAGTAAAATAATCATGATTATTATTTTAGCCATCATCATTGAGCTCTGTGTTATTATGATTGTGCTGTGAGAGCCGTCGACTTATCACATGCATTTGCTCTCTCCTGGTCGCTTGCTCTTCTGGAATTGCTGGTGTGTAGAAAGTCAGCCTGATCCTTTTTACATAGATTATATATATATTATATAATAATATTATTACCAAACTGAGTTTTAAAGCTTGAACTGTAAAGATCCTTTAAGTACAGAGTTCACTATAAAGAAGTGCTTGTATTTAATAATGCGCAATAGTTTTAGTGTAGTGTACGAGTGTGCTGGGTGTTTGTGCAGTGTCTCTCTCTGCACTTGGAGGCTGTGTGTTAAAGCTGACCATGAGACGAGAAGACACAGACGGAGCTCAGACCTCTGATCATCAGCCAGCAGTTTGAAATGACTCTGTGTTCCTCTAATCCTTCTATTCTGACACCCTGTAGATAAATCAGTAGTTACTGTGTACAGTGCTGTGAATGCTAAACTGTAGACTGCTGAAAATGAGACACACACACACACACACACACACACACACACACACACACATACACACACATGCTGTTTATCAGTAGTTGGGGATTGTCTGGTGATTTAAGATGATAATCTAGCCTCAGGTTTCATAATATTAGCCAGCATCATCATTTTCCTCTCTTCAAAAGAGGGGTGAGATCGACGTAGAAATCGATGTTTATATTCTTCTAATTAAAAAAAGATATATGTGACCTGGAAGTGATGATGAGCTGAGGTGTTGTTTGTGAGGAACTTTCCAAACCAAGAGCTGGACCCTGAAGTAGTCCCTGAAGTGTGTGTACTGTATACACATAGGCAGCTGTGTACACATAGAAACACTGGTAAGGTTGCAGATTTTATTTCTTCCTTCTACAAATAACCTGGAAAATAAGCAGAACATGCTAAAAAAATTGTTTAAGTGATAGCCATGGCACAAGTGTATTATGTGGCTATGAAAACCTGTCTGGGAAAACTGTGTTTTGGACCAGAGTGCTTGTTTGTGTCTACATTATTATTATTTTTTTTTACGCTTAGAGCGCCAGGTAAGGCAATGTTTTGGATGAACCACCTTTTTAGAAATGTATGTAATTCTAGCTAACTCCTGTGCAGCCATCGAAGCTAACACCAGAACTTAAAAGCTCATGAGACCTCATTTCAAAGAAAATCAGCTCAGCACAGGCACTCTTGACAACATCATAAATCCGTATAAGCTGATGGTTATAGAGTTATAACTTCGCTTTCAAGCAGTTGAATGTCTGAGTGCGCTTAAAAGTGATGTTCTTACTAACGTGAACTCAAGTTGAACTCTACGAGCCACCATAGATTCTGGAGCAGAGCTTTGTGTACAATGAACAATGTACAAAAAATCCTTCAAAACTCCACCTACTCAACTGCTAGAGAACTAGTCTTGACTCATTTTGGCTAATCTTACCTAATGCACCTTTAACTGTGCCGTTCCTAAAGCAAGCCAACATCTTTTACTGCTTAACACAAATCTGGAGAGACTTCCGGTCGTAGACGAGTTTACATCATCGTGTCACAGCTTCATTCTTTATTCAGAATGTGAGGAAGTGAAGAGAATTATTTTGGAAATTAAATTTAAAATGGGGGGACATGGTGACATGGTGGTGCAGCAGATAGCTATCAAGCATCACAGCTCCAGGGTCCCAGGTGCAATCCTGAGCTCGGGCTACTGTCAGCGTGGACTTTCAAAGGTTCTACCTGTGTCTGTGTGGGTTTCCTCCACGTTCTCCGCTTTCCTTTCACCTCCCAAAAACATGCAGGTAGAGAGATTTGCCACTCGTAATTGCCCCTCGGTGTGATTGAGTGTGTGTCCATGCTAATTTGTGTGGTGTATTCCTGGAGCAGGCTCCGGATCCACCATGACCCTGACCAGGATAAAGCGGTTGCTAAAAGTGAATGAATGAAGTTATATTTAAAAGAAAAAGGCAGGAACGAGAAAATCTCAGAGAATGCTGCAGAGAATACTCTTATAGATCTTTCTCGCAAAGACTGTGTCATCATATCCGATAATGAACAGTAGTGCTCCGGTTGCGACTTTAAACATCGTTTAGCTACTGAAATGCATGAGCGACAAAAAAATCCGAAAATTTCAGATTAAAGTAAGCAGTAAATAGATAGCTACATTTTTCACACCTGGCTAGCTAGCTAGTTCGTATAAATCAAGTGCCTGGCACAGTTGCTAATTAACACACGCACCAATAAACATGCCAGCTAGCTTTTCTGAGTTGTCAAAATCATTTCATTGGACATTTTGACCTGTCTAATTAAATGGACAGAAATCTTTCAGAACGTAAAGACAGTTTAGCAGAAATATCACTTATCGCACCTTTAACGGTGACACAGACAGCAGTCTTTCTTTAACCCAAACAAGTATCATGATGACATGACACCAGATAACATCAGAAGAGAGTGAGATAATTCCAGTGGTTTTGGCTTTGATGCTGTGTGATGCTGTTTGATGCACGGCCCTGTTTTTACTCAAAGATCCAACCTGAGACCTAAACCTTCTCAAGCACAGAATCTCACTGTCTCACTGAGGCTGGGACATATAACACACTCGTCATACACATGCACAAGCCGTGTTTTATAGCTGCAGGAAGATGTCACGGCAGTATGAGTTTTAGTAGTTCACAGTTAACGTGCACGCAGCAGCTCATAATTAGATTTCATTTCAGTGATGAATCAGATGGGCTTTGAAATGCGTAAGTGACGTACTGTTGTGAAAACGGTCTCTGTCCAGGTGATGTGTGGGCAAAACTTTTAGTTTGTCAGTCATGTATGACTCATAGTCACCACCTGGTGGCAGCGTTTCATTATTTCATTACGATCTTGAGCTCTGGAAGAGAAAAGTGCAGATGTTTTCCTCTTTGCTCAGGTTTTTTTTTTTTTAACAGTTGTTTTGCTGACCTGAGGTTTAGTGCTTGTGCTTTTTATTTTAGATTTGCTGTTTTGGAGAATAAGGTTAAGCTAAATGCATGTTAAGGCAAGATGCTACAGGTGATTGCCAGTTATTTTCTGATATTCTTATATTTCGTTAATATATACAGTCAGGTCCATAAATATTGGGACAGTGACACAGTTTTGGTAATTTTGCCTCTGTACACCACCACAGTGGATTTGAAATGAAGCAGTCAAGATGTGACTGAAGCGTAGACTTTCAGCTTTAATTCAAGGGGTTTAACAAAAATATTGCATTAACCGTTTAGGAATTACAGCCATTTTTTACAGAGTTCC